>CM056051.1:0-584257 GCA_029574335.1 Rana kukunoris | reverse complement strand
CGGCTAAAATGTCAAAATTACATTTTAATAAAAGTTCTTAAAGGGCCTGTTTTTTTTTTTGTTTTTTTTTTTTAAATAATTTTTTTTTGTGACTGCGGGAGGGGGGGCGGCGCCCTTGAGTCCCTATGGGCGGGCCGCCACTGCGGCCGAAATCGCGGTACCCGCGCGGGGGGGGGGGGATGTTGCGGGTGCCGCGATTTCGGCCGAATATTCAATATAAAACTCTGGAACATTGGAATAGGTGGGGGGGGAGGAGGGGTTGGAATGCCGCGATTTCGGCCGAATATTCACTATAAAAAAAGTGAATATTCGGCCGAAATCGCGGCAAAACCACCCCCCCCCCTTATTCCAATGCTCCAAAGTTTTTTTTTAGAGTAAATATTTTTAGAGTGAAGTTTTTTTTTTTTACATTTAATATTCGGCACAAAGGGCAGGGAACACAAGCACCCCCCACACTTATTAGCTTATTAACAAAAATATCTGTAATACGTAAGAATTTTTTCTACTACATTTGCGACGATAGTAGCGGGTGTCAACCCCCCCCTGCGGTTATTAAAAAACGTTTTTTATACTTCATTTGCGACAAAATTAGTGGGCGTCAACACCCCCCCCCCCCCGCTTACCCACTTATTAACATTTTTTTTATATGTAAAAATTATTACAGCACAGATAGCAGACGTCAACACTACCCCACCCCCCCCCCCCCCAGTTATAAAAAACATTTTTTTTATACTTAATGTGCGGGGAAAATGGCGGCCGTCAACACCAATCCCCCCACGCTTATTAAAAAAAATTGAAAATTGTCCTGCGACTTGGGACTGCAAAGTTGCAGGATAAGTCGGACCCGATGAGAACCGTTCATATCTGTGCTACTTCAAGTCACAGCGACTTCGATGATTTGTGATGCGGGGGCTGTAAACTCTGTCCTGTGATGCTGAGCTATATACTCCTGACACTATGAGTGGAATACAGGGGACGGAATGGGTGGATTCTATAAGGGGTGTGGCTTATGCAATGTGGGAGGGACCAAATGTGGAGGGGCGGGGTCTTGCGCCTCCCCATCCTAAAACTTCACCAGCCGCCACTGCTTTACAGGCATAATATACACCCCCCCAGGTATGAAATTTAGAAAGAATATTTCACTTTCACTTTCCCGGGTCCCCAAACACTCCCCTATATCTATGTATACTATATCCTGTATATATCTATGTATACTATATCCTGTATATCTATGTATACTATATCCTGTATATCTATGTATACTATATCCTGTATATCTCTATGTATACTATATCCTGTATATATCTATGTATACTATATCCTGTATATCTATGTATACTATATCCTGTATATATCTATGTATACTATATCCTGTATATATCTATGTATATTATATCCTGTATATATCTATGTATACTATATCCTGTATATATCTATGTATACTATATCCTGTATATCTATGTATATTATATCCTGTATATATCTATGTATATTATATCCTGTATATATCTATGTATACTATATCCTGTATATATCTATGTATACTATATCCTGTATATCTATGTATACTATATCCTGTATATCTCTATGTATACTATATCCTGTATATATCTATGTATACTATATCCTGTATATCTATGTATATTATATCCTGTATATATCTATGTATACTATATCCTGTATATATCTATGTATACTATATCCTGTATATCTATGTATATTATATCCTGTATATCTATGTATATTATATCCTGTATATATCTATGTATACTATATCCTGTATATATCTATGTATATTATATCCTGTATATCTATGTATACTATATCCTGTATATATCTATGTATACTATATCCTGTATATCTATGTATACTATATCCTGTATATATCTATGTATACTATATCCTGTATATCTATGTATACTATATCCTGTATATATCTATGTATACTATATCCTGTATATCTATGTATACTATATCCTGTATATCTCTATGTATACTATATCCTTTATATATCTGTATACTATATCCTGTATATCTATGTATACTATATCCTGTATATATCTATGTATACTATATCCTGTATATCTCTATGTATACTATATCCTGTATATATCTATGTATACTATATCCTGTATATCTGTGTATACTATATCCTGTATATCTCTATGTATACTATATCCTGTATATCTCTATGTATACTATATCCTGTATATCTCTATGTATACTATATCCTGTATATCTATGTATACTATATCCTATATATCTCTATGTATACTATATCCTGTATATATCTATGTATACTATATCCTGTATATCTCTATGTATACTATACCCTGTATATCTCTATGTATACTATATCCTGTATATCTATGTATACTATATCCTATATATCTCTATGTATACTATATCCTGTATATCTGTGTATACTATATCCTGTATATCTCTATGTATACTATATCCTGTATATCTATGTATACTATATCCTGTATATCTCTATGTATACTATATCCTGTATATATCTATGTATACTATATCCTATATATCTATGTATACTATATCCTGTATATCTATGTATACTATATCCTGTATATCTCTATGTATACTATATCCTGTATATATCTATGTATACTATATCCTATATATCTATGTATACTATATCCTGTATATCTCTATGTATACTATATCCTGTATATCTCTATGTATACTATATCCTGTATATATCTATGTATACTATATCCTGTATATCTCTATGTATACTATATCCTGTATATCTATGTATACTATATCCTGTATATCTATGTATACTATATCCTGTATATCTCTATGTATACTATATCCTGTATATCTCTATGTATACTATATCCTGTATATATCTATGTATACTATATCCTGTATATCTATGTATACTATATCCTGTATATCTATGTATACTATATCCTGTATATCTATGTATACTATATCCTGTATATCTATGTATACTATATCCTGTATATCTATGTATACTATATCCTGTATATCTATGTATACTATATCCTGTATATATCTATGTATACTATATCCTGTATATCTATGTATACTATATCCTGTATATCTATGTATACTATATCCTGTATATCTATGTATACTATATCCTGTATATCTCTATGTATACTATATCCTGTATATCTCTATGTATACTATATCCTGTATATCTCTATGTATACTATATCCTGTATATCTATGTATACTATATCCTGTATATCTATGTATACTATATCCTTTATATATCTGTATACTATATCCTGTATATCTATGTATACTATATCCTGTATATCTATGTATACTATATCCTGTATATCTCTATGTATACTATATCCTGTATATCTCTATGTATACTATATCCTGTATATATCTATGTATACTATATCCTGTATATCTATGTATACTATATCCTGTATATCTCTATGTATACTATATCCTGTATATCTATGTATACTATATCCTATATATCTCTATGTATACTATATCCTGTATATCTATGTATACTATATCCTATATATCTCTATGTATACTATATCCTGTATATCTCTATGTATACTATATCCTGTATATCTCTATGTATACTATATCCTGTATATCTCTATGTATACTATATCCTGTATATCTATGTATACTATATCCTGTATATCTATGTATACTATATCCTTTATATATCTGTATACTATATCCTGTATATCTATGTATACTATATCCTGTATATCTATGTATACTATATCCTGTATATCTCTATGTATACTATATCCTGTATATCTCTATGTATACTATATCCTGTATATATCTATGTATACTATATCCTGTATATATCTATGTATACTATATCCTGTATATCTCTATGTATACTATATCCTGTATATCTATGTATACTATATCCTGTATATCTCTATGTATACTATATCCTGTATATCTGTGTATACTATATCCTGTATATATCTATGTATACTATATCCTGTATATCTCTATGTATACTATATCCTGTATATCTCTATGTATACTATATCCTGTATATCTATGTATACTATATCCTATATATCTATGTATACTATATCCTGTATATCTATGTATACTATATCCTGTATATCTCTATGTATACTATATCCTGTATATCTCTATGTATACTATATCCTGTATATCTCTATGTATACTATATCCTGTATATCTATGTATACTATATCCTATATATCTCTATGTATACTATATCCTGTATATCTGTGTATACTATATCCTGTATATATCTATGTATACTATATCCTGTATATCTCTATGTATACTATATCCTGTATATCTATGTATACTATATCCTGTATATCTCTATGTATACTATATCCTGTATATCTGTGTATACTATATCCTGTATATATCTATGTATACTATATCCTGTATATCTCTATGTATACTATATCCTGTATATCTCTATGTATACTATATCCTGTATATCTATGTATACTATATCCTATATATCTATGTATACTATATCCTGTATATCTATGTATACTATATCCTGTATATCTCTATGTATACTATATCCTGTATATCTCTATGTATACTATATCCTGTATATATCTATGTATACTATATCCTATATATCTCTATGTATACTATATCCTGTATATCTATGTATACTATATCCTGTATATCTATGTATACTATATCCTGTATATATCTATGTATACTATATCCTGTATATCTCTATGTATACTATATCCTGTATATCTATGTATACTATATCCTGTATATCTATGTATACTATATCCTGTATATCTCTATGTATACTATATCCTGTATATCTCTATGTATACTATATCCTGTATATATCTATGTATACTATATCCTGTATATATCTATGTATACTATATCCTGTATATCTATGTATATTATATCCTGTATATCTATGTATATTATATCCTGTATATATCTATGTATACTATATCCTGTATATATCTATGTATACTATATCCTGTATATCTATGTATATTATGTCCTGTATATCTATGTATATTATATCCTGTATATATCTATGTATACTATATCCTGTATATCTCTATGTATACTATATCCTGTATATATCTATGTATACTATATCCTGTATATCTATGTATACTATATCCTGTATATATCTATGTATACTATACCCTGTATATATCTATGTATACTATATCCTGTATATCTGTGTATACTATATCCTGTATATATCTATGTATACTATATCCTGTATATCTGTGTATACTATATCCTGTATATATCTATGTATACTATATCCTGTATATATCTATGTATACTATATCCTGTATATATCTATGTATACTATATCCTGTATATCTGTGTATACTATATCCTGTATATATCTATGTATATTATATCCTGTATATCTATGTATATTATATCCTGTATATATCTATGTATACTATATCCTGTATATCTATGTATACTATATCCTGTATATCTATGTATACTATATCCTGTATATATCTATGTATACTATATCCTGTATATATCTATGTATACTATATCCTGTATATATCTATGTATACTATATCCTGTATATATCTATGTATATTATATCCTGTATATCTATGTATACTATATCCTGTATATCTATGTATACTATATCCTGTATATATCTATGTATACTATATCCTGTATATATCTATGTATACTATACCCTGTATATATCTATGTATACTATATCCTGTATATCTGTGTATACTATATCCTGTATATATCTATGTATACTATATCCTGTATATCTGTGTATACTATATCCTGTATATCTATGTATACTATATCCTGTATATATCTATGTATACTATATCCTGTATATATCTATGTATACTATATCCTGTATATATCTATGTATACTATATCCTGTATATCTGTGTATACTATATCCTGTATATATCTATGTATATTATATCCTGTATATCTATGTATATTATATCCTGTATATATCTATGTATACTATATCCTGTATCTATGTATACTATATCCTGTATATCTATGTATACTATATCCTGTATATATCTATGTATACTATATCCTGTATATATCTATGTATACTATATCCTGTATATCTATGTATACTATATCCTGTATATATCTATGTATACTATATCCTGTATATATCTATGTATACTATACCCTGTATATATCTATGTATACTATATCCTGTATATCTATGTATACTATATCCTGTATATCTCTATGTATACTATATCCTGTATATATCTCTATATACTATATCCTGTATATATCTCTATGTATACTATATCCTGTATATATCTATGTATACTATATCCTGTATATCTATGTATATTATATCCTGTATATATCTATGATACTATATAATCCTGTATATCTATGTATATTATATCCTGTATATATCTATGTATACTATATCCTGTATATCTATGTATATTATATCCTGTATATCTATGTATATTATATCCTGTATATATCTATGTATACTATATCCTGTATATCTCTATATACTATATCCTGTATATCTATGTATACTATATCCTGTATATATCTATGTATATTATATCCTGTATATATCTATGTATACTATATCCTGTATATATCTATGTATACTATATCCTGTATATATCTATGTATACTATATCCTGTATATCTATGTATATTATATCCTGTATATCTATGTATATTATATCCTGTATATATCTATGTATACTATATCCTGTATATCTATGTATATTATATCCTGTATATATCTATGTATACTATATCCTGTATATCTATGTATATTATATCCTGTATATATCTATGTATACTATATCCTGTATATATCTATGTATACTATATCCTGTATATCTATGTATATTATATCCTGTATATCTATGTATATTATATCCTGTATATATCTATGTATACTATATCCTGTATATATCTATGTATATTATATCCTGTATATCTATGTATACTATATCCTGTATATATCTATGTATACTATATCCTGTATATATCTATGTATACTATATCCTGTATATCTATGTATACTATATCCTGTATATATCTATGTATACTATATCCTGTATATATCTATGTATACTATATCCTGTATATCTATGTATACTATATCCTGTATATCTCTATGTATACTATATCCTGTATATATCTATGTATACTATATCCTGTATATCTATGTATACTATATCCTGTATATCTCTATGTATACTATATCCTGTATATATCTATGTATACTATATCCTGTATATATCTATGTATACTATATCCTGTATATATCTATGTATACTATATCCTGTATATCTATGTATACTATATCCTGTATATCTCTATGTATACTATATCCTGTATATCTATGTATACTATATCCTATATATCTCTATGTATACTATATCCTGTATATCTGTGTATACTATATCCTGTATATATCTATGTATACTATATCCTGTATATCTCTATGTATACTATATCCTGTATATCTATGTATACTATATCCTGTATATCTCTATGTATACTATATCCTGTATATCTGTGTATACTATATCCTGTATATATCTATGTATACTATATCCTGTATATCTCTATGTATACTATATCCTGTATATCTCTATGTATACTATATCCTGTATATCTATGTATACTATATCCTATATATCTATGTATACTATATCCTGTATATCTATGTATACTATATCCTGTATATCTCTATGTATACTATATCCTGTATATCTCTATGTATACTATATCCTGTATATATCTATGTATACTATATCCTATATATCTCTATGTATACTATATCCTGTATATCTATGTATACTATATCCTGTATATCTATGTATACTATATCCTGTATATATCTATGTATACTATATCCTGTATATCTCTATGTATACTATATCCTGTATATCTATGTATACTATATCCTGTATATCTATGTATACTATATCCTGTATATCTCTATGTATACTATATCCTGTATATCTCTATGTATACTATATCCTGTATATATCTATGTATACTATATCCTGTATATCTATGTATACTATATCCTGTATATCTCTATGTATACTATATCCTGTATATATCTATGTATACTATATCCTGTATATCTATGTATATTATATCCTGTATATCTATGTATATTATATCCTGTATATATCTATGTATACTATATCCTGTATATATCTATGTATACTATATCCTGTATATCTATGTATATTATGTCCTGTATATCTATGTATATTATATCCTGTATATATCTATGTATACTATATCCTGTATATCTCTATGTATACTATATCCTGTATATATCTATGTATACTATATCCTGTATATCTATGTATACTATATCCTGTATATATCTATGTATACTATACCCTGTATATATCTATGTATACTATATCCTGTATATCTGTGTATACTATATCCTGTATATATCTATGTATACTATATCCTGTATATCTGTGTATACTATATCCTGTATATATCTATGTATACTATATCCTGTATATATCTATGTATACTATATCCTGTATATATCTATGTATACTATATCCTGTATATCTGTGTATACTATATCCTGTATATATCTATGTATATTATATCCTGTATATCTATGTATATTATATCCTGTATATATCTATGTATACTATATCCTGTATATCTATGTATACTATATCCTGTATATCTATGTATACTATATCCTGTATATATCTATGTATACTATATCCTGTATATATCTATGTATACTATATCCTGTATATCTATGTATACTATATCCTGTATATATCTATGTATACTATATCCTGTATATATCTATGTATACTATACCCTGTATATATCTATGTATACTATATCCTGTATATCTATGTATACTATATCCTGTATATCTCTATGTATACTATATCCTGTATATATCTCTATATACTATATCCTGTATATATCTCTATGTATACTATATCCTGTATATATCTATGTATACTATATCCTGTATATCTATGTATATTATATCCTGTATATATCTATGTATACTATATCCTGTATATCTATGTATATTATATCCTGTATATATCTATGTATACTATATCCTGTATATCTATGTATATTATATCCTGTATATCTATGTATATTATATCCTGTATATATCTATGTATACTATATCCTGTATATCTCTATATACTATATCCTGTATATCTATGTATACTATATCCTGTATATATCTATGTATATTATATCCTGTATATATCTATGTATACTATATCCTGTATATATCTATGTATACTATATCCTGTATATATCTATGTATACTATATCCTGTATATCTATGTATATTATATCCTGTATATCTATGTATATTATATCCTGTATATATCTATGTATACTATATCCTGTATATCTATGTATATTATATCCTGTATATATCTATGTATACTATATCCTGTATATCTATGTATATTATATCCTGTATATATCTATGTATACTATATCCTGTATATATCTATGTATACTATATCCTGTATATCTATGTATATTATATCCTGTATATCTATGTATATTATATCCTGTATATATCTATGTATACTATATCCTGTATATATCTATGTATA
The DNA here is from genome assembly GCA_029574335.1 of Rana kukunoris. Classification (NCBI taxonomy): domain Eukaryota; kingdom Metazoa; phylum Chordata; class Amphibia; order Anura; family Ranidae; genus Rana; species Rana kukunoris. Next base: position 574,631 of record CM056051.1, on the reverse strand, counting down.
TTATATCCTGTATATCTATGTATACTATATCCTGTATATATCTATGTATACTATATCCTGTATATATCTATGTATACTATATCCTGTATATCTATGTATACTATATCCTGTATATATCTATGTATACTATATCCTGTATATATCTATGTATACTATATCCTGTATATCTATGTATACTATATCCTGTATATCTCTATGTATACTATATCCTGTATATATCTATGTATACTATATCCTGTATATCTATGTATACTATATCCTGTATATCTCTATGTATACTATATCCTGTATATATCTATGTATACTATATCCTGTATATATCTATGTATACTATATCCTGTATATATCTATGTATACTATATCCTGTATATCTATGTATACTATATCCTGTATATCTATGTATAATATATCCTGTATATATCTATGTATACTATATCCTGTATATATCTATGTATACTATATCCTGTATATCTATGTATACTATATCCTGTATATCTCTATGTATACTATATCCTGTATATATCTATGTATACTATATCCTGTATATATCTATGTATACTATATCCTGTATATCTATGTATACTATATCCTGTATATCTATGTATAATATATCCTGTATATATCTATGTATACTATATCCTGTATATATCTATGTATACTATATCCTGTATATCTATGTATATTATGTCCTGTATATCTATGTATATTATATCCTGTATATATCTATGTATACTATATCCTGTATATCTATGTATATTATATCCTGTATATATCTATGTATACTATACCCTGTATATATCTATGTATACTATATCCTGTATATCTGTGTATACTATATCCTGTATATATCTATGTATACTATATCCTGTATATATCTATGTATACTATATCCTGTATATCTATGTATACTATATCCTGTATATATCTATGTATATTATATCCTGTATATCTATGTATACTATATCCTGTATATCTATGTATACTATATCCTGTATATATCTATGTATACTATATCCTGTATATATCTATGTATACTATACCCTGTATATATCTATGTATACTATATCCTGTATATCTGTGTATACTATATCCTGTATATATCTATGTATACTATATCCTGTATATCTGTGTATACTATATCCTGTATATATCTATGTATACTATATCCTGTATATATCTATGTATATTATATCCTGTATATCTATGTATATTATATCCTGTATATATCTATGTATACTATATCCTGTATATCTATGTATACTATATCCTGTATATCTATGTATACTATATCCTGTATATATCTATGTATACTATATCCTGTATATATCTATGTATACTATATCCTGTATATCTATGTATACTATATCCTGTATATATCTATGTATACTATATCCTGTATATCTCTATGTATACTATATCCTGTATATATCTCTATATACTATATCCTGTATATATCTCTATGTATACTATATCCTGTATATATCTATGTATACTATATCCTGTATATCTATGTATATTATATCCTGTATATCTATGTATATTATATCCTGTATATATCTATGTATACTATATCCTGTATATCTCTATGTATACTATATCCTGTATATCTATGTATACTATATCCTGTATATCTATGTATACTATATCCTGTATATATCTATGTATACTATATCCTGTATATATCTATGTATACTATATCCTGTATATCTATGTATACTATATCCTGTATATCTATGTATACTATATCCTGTATATATCTATGTATACTATATCCTGTATATCTCTATGTATACTATATCCTGTATATCTCTATGTATACTATATCCTGTATATATCTATGTATACTATATCCTGTATATCTCTATGTATACTATATCCTGTATATCTATGTATACTATATCCTGTATATCTATGTATACTATATCCTGTATATATCTATGTATACTATATCATGTATATCTATGTATACTATATCCTGTATATATCTATGTATACTATATCCTGTATATCTCTATATACTATATCCTGTATATCTATGTATACTATATCCTGTATATATCTATGTATACTATATCCTGTATATATCTATGTATACTATATCCTGTATATCTATGTATACTATATCCTGTATATCTATGTATACTATATCCTGTATATATCTCTATATACTATATCCTGTATATCTCTATATACTATATCCTGTATATATCTATGTATACTATACCCTGTATATATCTATGTATACTATATCCTGTATATATCTATGTATACTATATCCTGTATATCTATGTATACTATATCTTGTATATATCTATGTATACTATATCCTGTATATCTCTATGTATACTATATCCTGTATATCTCTATATACTATATCCTGTATATCTCTATATACTATATCCTGTATATATCTATGTATACTATACCCTGTATATATCTATGTATACTATATCCTGTATATATCTATGTATACTATATCCTGTATATCTATGTATACTATATCTTGTATATATCTATGTATATTATATCCTGTATATCTATGTATACTATATCCTGTATATATCTATGTATACTATATCCTGTATATCTATGTATACTATACCCTGTATATATCTATGTATACTATATCCTGTATATCTATGTATACTATATCCTGTATATCTATGTATACTATATCCTGTATATATCTATGTATACTATATCCTGTATATCTATGTATACTATATCCTGTATATCTCTATGTATACTATATCCTGTATATATCTATGTATACTATATCCTGTATATCTATGTATACTATATCCTGTATATATCTATGTATACTATATCCTGTATATCTATGTATACTATATCCTGTATATCTCTATGTATACTATATCCTGTATATCTATGTATACTATATCCTGTATATATCTATGTATACTATATCCTGTATATATCTATGTATACTATATCCTGTATATATCTATGTATACTATATCCTGTATATCTATGTATACTATACCCTGTATATATCTATGTATACTATATCCTGTATATATCTATGTATACTATATCCTGTATATCTATGTATACTATATCCTGTATATCTATGTATACTATATCCTGTATATATCTATGTATACTATATCCTGTATATCTATGTATACTATATCCTGTATATCTATGTATACTATATCCTGTATATCTCTATGTATACTATATCCTGTATATCTCTATGTATACTATATCCTGTATATCTATGTATACTATATCCTGTATATCTATGTATATTATATCCTGTATATCTATGTATACTATATCCTGTATATCTCTATGTATACTATATCCTGTATATCTCTATGTATACTATATCCTGTATATCTATGTATACTATATCCTGTATATCTATGTATATTATATCCTGTATATCTCTATGTATACTATATCCTGTATATCTCTATGTATACTATATCCTGTATATCTCTATGTATACTATATCCTGTATATATCTATGTATACTATATCCTGTATATCTCTATGTATACTATATCCTGTATATATCTATGTATACTATATCCTGTATATCTATGTATACTATATCCTGTATATATCTATGTATACTATATCCTGTATATATCTATGTATACTATATCCTGTATATCTCTATGTATACTATATCCTGTATATCTCTATATACTATATACAGCATTATTCCTCCAATCTGGGAAGAATTATATGATTGTGTGTTTGTAGAAGTTGCATTTTGTTGCTCTTCCCGCAGCGCGTCGGTCCGCCGTTCATCAGAAGTGTGATTGATGGTTTTCTGTCTCCCTCCCCATTGGCATTGATTGGATGGGGTGCAGAAAGCGCGGTGTGATAACCAGTATGGATCGGGGGGCTCAGAGGAATGGGATTGGACGATATATTTGTGTGTTGGATGAGAGCTTCATAGCCAGAAATATATCGCTGAATCATCATTATTTATATGAACTCCATACACAGAGTGACAATGTTCCCCATCAATGTCACTGCCTCTGTGATACTATCGGGGGGGGGGGGGGGAGGGGCGGCACGGCTCTGCATTACGGTATTGAGATCAATAAATCTCACACAGAACTTTTCCTTAAAAATAGATTACAGGAAGATAATGTGATCATCTGGTCCTCGCAGCAACTGCGCCTGCGCCGGATCCGGAGTCATGGAATGGAGAAGTCAGGACCGGAATTTACTCCACTTATAAAAAGACGGGAAATCATTTTATATAATATTCGGAGGACTTATTACAAGAACATTCGTTTATTACAGATCCACATTTATATTTCATTCTTCACCTTCGTGTTTCCTAAGGAAGGATTAACCACTTCAGCCCCCCGGACCATTATGCAGGTTAAGGACCAGGCCCCTTTGTGCGATCCGGCACTGCGTCACTTTAACTGACAATTGCGCGGTCGTGCGACGCGGCTCCCAAACAGAATTGGCGTCCTTTTTTTCCCCCACAAATAGAGATTTCTTTTGGTGGTATTTGATCACCTCTGCGGTTTTTATTTGTTGCGCTATAAACAAAAATCAGAGCGACAATTTTGAAAAAAGACACAATATTTTTTGCTTTTTGCTGTAATAAATATCCCCAAAATTATATCAAAAAACATTTTTTTCTCAGTTTAGGCCGATTTTTGTCGCTCTATTTTTGTTTATAGCGCAAAAAATCAAAACCGCAGAGGTGATCAAATACCACCAAAAGAAATCTGTATTTGTGGGGAAAATGGACGCCAATTCTGTTTGGGAGTCGCGTCGCACGACCGCGCAATTGTCAGTAAAAGCGACGCAGTGCCGAATCGCAAAAAGGGGCCCGGTCCTTTACCTGCATAATGGTCCGGGTCTGAAGTGGTTAATTCTCTGTCAGACATTTTAGGAATAAACCTCTAAGTACCTGGAACCCGACTTTCCGGCGCTGAATCGATCCTCCCCCATTTGTATCAACAGGAAAGGGCAGAGAAGACCGGAGTGTCTCGGTTACTATGGCGCTGCGCCAAAAAGATCGACCGCGGCGTTCATGCTTCACCCCCGCTGTCTCTGCTCTGCTTACTTCTCAGCCCGATACACGTCTCTCCTCTCCGACTGTCACCCAATTATCTTCTCTCCCCCTCGCACCGGCGCGGCGCGCACCGCGTCCAACCTGTGACTAATTGGGAACAAATTCACGCTGCCATTTCCCACCCAACCCCGAAAAACAAAGTCTGCGCCGATCGGGCGCCCTTCTCCCTAACGAGCGCCTACGCGAGGTAACGACCTCCGATGAGGTGACATTAATATACCGCGGGTGACAAGGAAGAGCCGATCTCTGCAGATACCCGAGCAAGACCGAGAGCGAGCTCTACCAGAAACGCAGCGCAACGCCGCAACCTCACCTACCGGGGGGGGGGGGGGCAATTACAGCGATTGGGAAAAGACGATCTCATTATGGGTGTCCGCTGCAATTTTTTCAGGGGGGGGGGTTCTGCAGTGGTGATACGCATTTCACCCTTTCTTAAAATGCTAACGGGGGTTAGAAGCGCCCCACTAGTGGCCGAATAGCGCAGCTAAAACAATGGTAAAGCGCCGCTACCGATAACGCAGCCAGCTGGCAGTGTGAAATATCTTGTGAGATAATTCAGCTTCACTCCATAAAAATATAGCCTAGAGAATGTACAGACCCCCCTTCAGCACAGACCCCTCCATTCCACACAGACCCCCCTTCAGCACAGACCCCTCCATTCCACACAGACCCCTCCATTCAGCACAAACCCCTCCATTCCACACAGACCCCTCCATTCAGCACAGACCCCTCCATTCCGCACAGACCCCTCCATTCCGCACAGACCCCTCCATTCCACACAGACCCCCCTCCATTCCACAGTCTACACAGACCCCCTCCATTCAGCACAGACCCCTCCATTCCACACAGACCCCTCCATTCAGCACAGACCCCTCCATTCCGCACAGACCCCTCCATTCAGCACAGACCCCTCCATTCCGCACAGACCCCTCCATTCAGCACAAACCCCTCCATTCCGCACAGACCCCTCCATTCAGCAAAGACCCCTCCATTCCGCACAGACCCCTCCATTCAGCACAGACCCCTCCATTCCGCACAGACCCCTCCATTCCGCACAGACCCCTCCATTCAGCACAGACCCCTCCATTCTGCACAGACCCCTCCATTCAGCACAGACCCCTCCATTCCACACAGACCCCTCCATTCAGCAAAGACCCCTCCATTCCACACAGACCCCTCCATTCAGCACAGACCCCTCCATTCAGCACAGACCCCTCCATTCAGCACAAACCCCTCCATTCAGCACAGACCCCTCCATTCAGCACAGACCCCTCCATTCAGCAAAGACCCCTCCATTCCACACAGACCCCTCCATTCAGCAAAGACCCCTCCATTCCACACAGACCCCTCCATTCAGCACAGACCCCTCCATTCCGCACAGACCCCTCCATTCCACACAGACCCCTCCATTCAGCAAAGACCCCTCCATTCCACACAGACCCCTCCAATTCAGCACAGACCCCTCCATTCCACACAGACCCCTCCATTCAGCACAAACCCCTCCATTCAGCACAGACCCCTCCATTCAGCACAGACCCCTCCATTCAGCAAAGACCCCTCCATTCCACACAGACCCCTCCATTCAGCACAGACCCCTCCATTCCACACAGACCCCTCCATTCAGCACAGACCCCTCCATTCAGCACAAACCCCTCCATTCCACACAGACCCCCCTTCAGCACAGACCCCTCCATTCCACACAGACCCCCCTTCAGCACAGACCCCTCCATTCCACACAGACCCCTCCATTCAGCACAAACCCCTACATTCAGCACAGACCCCTCCATTCAGCACAGACCCCTCCATTCCACACAGACCCCTCCATTCAGCACAGACCCCTCCATTCCGCACAGACCCCTCCATTCCGCACAGACCCCTCCATTCCACACAGACCCCTCCATTCTACACAGACCCCTCCATTCAGCACAGACCCCTCCATTCCACACAGACCCCTCCATTCAGCACAGACCCCTCCATTCCGCACAGACCCCTCCATTCAGCACAGACCCCTCCATTCCGCACAGACCCCTCCATTCAGCACAAACCCCTCCATTCCGCACAGACCCCTCCATTCAGCAAAGACCCCTCCATTCCGCACAGACCCCTCCATTCAGCACAGACCCCTCCATTCCGCACAGACCCCTCCATTCCGCACAGACCCCTCCATTCAGCACAGACCCCTCCATTCTGCACAGACCCCTCCATTCAGCACAGACCCCTCCATTCCACACAGACCCCTCCATTCAGCACAGATGGACCCCCCCTTCAGCACAGACCCCCCTATTCCGCACAGACCCCCCTTCAGCACAGACCCCTCCATTCAGCACAAACCCCTCCATTCCGCACAGACCCCTCCATTCCGCACAGACCCCTCCATTCAGCACAGATGGACCCCCCTTTCAGCACAGACCCCTCCATTCAGCACAGACCCCTCCATTCCGCACAGACCCCTCCATTCTGCACAGACCCCTCCATTCAGCACAGATGGACCCCCCCTTCAGCACAGACCCCTCCATTCCGCACAGACCCCTCCATTCTGCACATACCCCTCCATTCAGCACAGATGGACCCCCCCTTCAGCACAGACCCCTCCATTCAGCACAGACCCCTGCATTCCGCACAGACCCCTCCATTCCCCACAGACCCCTCCATTCAGCACAGACCCCTCCATTCAGCACAGACCCCTCCATTCTGCACATACCCCTCCATTCAGCACAGACCCCTCCATTCTGCACAGACCCCTCCATTCTGCACAGACCCCTCTATTCAGCACAGATGAACCCCCTTCAGCACAGACCCCTCCATTCTGCACAGACCTCTCCATTCAGCACAGACCCCCCCATTCTGCACAGACCCCTCCATTCAGCACAGATGGACCCCCCTTCAGCACAGACCCCTCCATTCTGCACAGACCTCTCCATTCAGCACAGACCCCTCCATTCCGCACAGACCCCTCCATTCAGCACAAACCCCTCCATTCCGCACAGACCCCTCCATTCCACACAGACCCCTCCATTCCACACAGACCCCTCCATTCTGCACAGACCCCTCCATTCCGCACAGACCCCTCCATTCTGCACAAACCCCTCCATTCTGCACAGATGGACCCCCCTTCAGCACAGACCCCTCCATTCAGCACAGACCCCCATTCAGCACAGACGGACCCCCCTCCCCCCATCCCATTCAGTACCTCAGATCAGCCATCAGTGTGGCGCAGGCACAGCAGGTTCCCTCCCCCTGTGTGCACATCAATACCGGAGGGGGAGGCGGCATGTGTGACAAACCCGGGCCGAGACCGCTCAGACAGCCCGTGGCCGCTAGACCCTTCAACACCTTCTCAATTTTCCAGGGGGGTCAATTGCCCCCCCCCCCAGCCCTATGGAGCGGATGCCCATGGATCTCATTCTCCAAAAGTATTGGGACACCTGCCTTTACACGCAAAGGAACTATAATTACATGCAGTACTCGACCCCCCCCCCTCCAAAACGTTTCGTCTCTGCCCTCCACCACATCATACACTATATTACCAAAAGTATTGGGACGACCCGCCTTCCAAAATTTGAAAATAATTTTGAAATGTTTGAAAATGAATTTGAATTTAAAATGAAAAGTTATTGCTATACAGCGCCTTGAAAAAGTATTCATACCCCTTGAAATTTCCTCAAATTTTGTCACGTTACATCCAAAAACATAAATGTATTTATGTGGATTTTATGTGATGGACCAACACAAAGTGTCACATAATTGTGAAGTGGAAGAAAAATGATACAAATAAATCTGTGAAAAGTGTGGGGGGGAGGGGCATTTGTATTTGAAAATCTGAATATACAAAATTAATTCTGAAAAGGAATCGTTCTAACATGACGAATATGAAAAAACAAATGAATACGAAACAAAACAAATATTTCTGTCATGGAAAAAAATCAAAAAACGAGGGAATGGAAATGAACATTGAAGTTCAGAATAAAGCGTCCAGCGCATCTTTTTCTTTCTCCTTTTTATAGGTTATGGTGGGCGGTTCCTTTCCCTTTTTTATACATTGTTATTTTTTGCCCTATTTAATTAATTTGTATTGTTTTTTTTCTATTGAAACATTGTGGCATTCATTATTTTCATAACCCCCCCCCCCCCCGGTGGCTCATTCCTTTGGCCCTTAGGAAGCTATGCTAGTCTGCCTCTCTTTCTATGAATGTCCTGCTGTCAGCTGAGTCTGGAGAGCAACAGTAAGTGCACCCCCGTAGGTCGTCTTCAATATTGATTGGACCAGGGGCAAAAAAAAATCTTGAGGTCCCCCCCCCCCCCATGCAATCTCGCTCTCCACGCACTCTGAGACATACAATAAATATCAGCTTGACTTAAAATCTGTCTATCAGAAGTAGTATAAAGCAACGTTAGAAGTAGGAGCGAGGTCACAGAGGTAGACAAGGTCAATAGCAGGCAGGCAACGAGGTTCAGAAGTGTAGGCGGAAGCATGGTCAGGAACAAGCCGGGGTCAGGAACAGGTGGGCAGAATCCAGGATAAGGTCAGGAACAAGCTGGGGTCAGGAACAGGTGGGCAGAATCCAGGATAAGGTCAGGAACAAGCTGGGGTCAGGAACAGGTGGGCAGAATCCAGGATCAGGTCAGGAACATGCTGGGGTCAGGAACAGGTGGGCAGAATCAGGTCAGGAACAAGCTGGGGTCAGGAGCAGGTGGGCAGAATCCAGGATCAGGTCAGTAACAACCCGGGTCATGAACAGGTGGGTAGAATCCAGGATCAGGTCAGGAACAAGCTGGGGTCAGGAACAGGTGGACAGAATCCAGGGTCAGGTCAGTAACAAGCCAGGGTCAGGAACAGGTGGGTAGAATCCAGGATCAGGTCAGGAGCAAGCCGGGGTCAGGAACAGGTGGGCAGAATCCAGGATAAGGTCAGGAACAAGCTGGAGTCAGGAACAGGTGGGTAGAATCCAGGATCAGGTCAGGAACAAGCCGGGTCAGGAACAGGTGGGTCAAATCCAGGATCAGGTCAGTAACAACCCGGGTCATGAACAGGTGGGTAGAATCCAGAATAAGGTCAGGAACAAGCCGGGGTCAGGAACAGGTGGGCAGAATCCAGGATAAGGTCAGGAACAAGCTGGAGTCAGGAACAGGTGGGTAGAATCCAGGATCAGGTCAGGAACAAGCCGGGTCAGGAACAGGTGGGTCAAATCCAAGATCAGGTCAGTAACAACCCGAGTCAGGAACAGGTGGGTAGAATCCAGGATCAGGTCAGGAACAAGCTGGGGTCAGGAACAGGTGGGCAGAATCCAGGATCAGGTCAGTAACAACCCGGGTCAGGAACAGGTGGGTAGAATCCAGGATCAGGTCAGGAAAAAGCCAGGGTAAGGAACAGGTGGGCAGAATCCAGGATCATGTCAGTAACAACCCGGGTCAGGAACAGGTGGGTAAAATCCAGGATCAGGTCAGGAACAAGCCGGGGTCAGGAACAGGTGAGCAGAATCCAGGATCAGGTCAGTAACAACCCGGGTCTGGAACAGGTGGGAAGAATCCAGGATCAGGTCAGGAACAAGCCGGGGTCAGGAACAGGTGAGCAGAATCCAGGATCAGGTCAGGAACAACCCGGGGTCAGGAACAGGTGGGCAGAATCCATGATCAGGTTAGTACCAACCCGGGTCTGGAACAGGTGGGAAGAATCCAGGATCAGGTCAGGAACAAGCCGGGGTCAGGAACAGGTGAGCAGAATCCAGGATCAGGTCAGGAACAACCCGGTTCAGGAACAGGTGGGCAGAATCCAGGATCAGGTCAGTAACAACCCGGGTCTGGAACAGGTGGGAAGAATCCAGGATCAGGTCAGGAACAAGCCGGGGTCAGGAACAGGTGAGCAGAATCCAGGATCAGGTCAGTAACAACCCGGGTCAGGAACAGGTAGGAAGAATCCAGGATCAGGTCAGGAACAAGCCGGGGTCAGGAACAGGTGAGCAGAATCCAGGATCAGGTCAGGAACAACCCGGGGTCAGGAACAGGTGGGCAGAATCCATGATCAGGTTAGTACCAACCCGGGTCAGGAACAGGTGGGCAGAATCCAGGATCAGGTCAGTAACAACCCGGGTCAGGAACAGGTGGGTAGAATCCAGGATCAGGTCAGGAACAACCCGGGGTCAGGAACAGGTGGGCAGAATCCAGGATCAGGTCAGAAACAAGCTGGGGTCAGGAACAGGTGGGCAGGATCAGGTCAGTAACAACCCGGGTCAGGAACAGGTGGGTAAAATCCAGGATCAGGTCAGTAACAACCTGGGTCAGGAACAGGTGGGTAGAATCCAGGATCAGGTCAGTAACAACCCGGGTCAGGAACAGGTGGGTAAAATCCAGGATCAGGTCAGTAACAACCCGGGTCAGGAACAGGTGGGTAAAATCCAGGATCAGGTCAGTAACAACCCGGGTCAGGAACAGGTGGGTAAAATCCAGAATCAGGTCAGTAACAACCTGGGTCAGGAACAGGTGGGTAAAATCCAGGATCAGGTCAGTAACAACCCGGGTCAGGAACAGGTGGGTAAAATCCAGGATCAGGTCAGTAACAACCTGGGTCAGGAACAGGTGGGTAAAATCCAGGATCAGGTCAGTAACAACCTGGGTCAGGAACAGGTGGGTAGAATCCAGGATCAGGTCAGGAACAAACCCGGGTCAGGAACAGGTGGGCAGAATCCAGGATCAGGTCAGTAACAACCCGGGTCAGGAACAGGTGGGTAAAATCCAGGATCAGGTCAGTAACAACCTGGGTCAGGAACAGGTGGGTAAAATCCAGGATCAGGTCAGGAACAACCCGGGTCAGGAACAGGTGGGCAGAATCCAGGATCAGGTCAGAAACAACCCGGGTCAGGAACAGGTGGGTAAAATCCAGGATCAGGTCAGTAACAAGCCAGGGGCAGGAACAGGTAAGGCAGTGATTTTGATTGGTTGCCAGAGGTTACATTATATCATTACCACTTACTGACTAGTTGCTAGAGGTCACAGCACATGATTTCTTCTTGTTGAATGGTTGCTAGAGGTTACTGTACAGTAATACTGCTTACTGATTGGTTGCTAGAGGTTACAGCACATGATTTCTTCTTGTTGAATGGTTGCTAGAGGTTACTGTACAGTAATACTGCTTACTGATTGGTTGCTAGAGGTTACAGCACATGATTTCTTCTTGTTGAATGGTTGCTAGAGATTATTGTACAGTAATACTGCTTACTGATTGGTTGCTAGAGGTTACAGCACATGATTTCTTCTTGTTGAATGGTTGCTAGAGATTATTGTACAGTAATACTGCTCACTGATTGGTTGCTAGAGGTTACAGCACATGATTTCTTCTTGTTGAATGGTTGCTAGAGATTATTGTACAGTAATACTGCTCACTGATTGGTTGCTAGAGGTTACAGCACATGATTTCTTCTTGTTGAATGGTTGCTAGAGGTTACTGTACAGTAATACTGCTTACTGATTGGTTGCTAGAGGTTACAGCACATGATTTCTTCTTGTTGAATGGTTGCTAGAGATTATTGTACAGTAATACTGCTCACTGATTGGTTGCTAGAGGTTACAGCACATGATTTCTTCTTGTTGAATGGTTGCTAGAGGTTACGGTACAGTAATACTGCTTACTGATTGGTTGCTAGAAGTTACAGCACACCATCTCTTCACTGTAGAGGGGCATGATATACATATGAAAGCCGCCTTTATTTACATATCAATGCCGCCAGTCGCCGTAATTTACGTATAAATACTCCCATTATTTGCATATGAATGACGGTTATTTACATGTAAAGGGTCTGCAGGTGAGTCCTCTGTACACAACAACAGGGCAGAGCTGGGCAGCATTAGAAACAGAACTTCACACTGAGATATCAGGACACAGCACACGACTAACACTTCAAGGGACAAGGGAATTTAAACTGGGATATTTGGCAAGTATGAGGCAGCTGTTTTGGGCCCCACAACAATGACAGGGCCCAGGGCAGCTGCCCATTTGGCCCTGCCTTAAAGATGACCCTGACCCCCATACTTATTTTATTGAAGTCCTCTGATTGTCCTCTGGAACGCTTCCACTGCGCGCACAGGGTGTGCCAGGTGTGCCCAGGCACACCCTAATCACCCTGTGCAGCATATATTCCCCCTACTTGCCCTAGCTCCCACCTACCCCCAGTACCGCTGCTGGCTTCCCTCCTCTTCTCTCCCAGCGGATGTTTTAGGATGAATGGGGGAAGGGGCGGGTAAATATGTAGTTTGCTGACCCCTTCCCTTTCTGAATGAACTCTGTGAGCAATTGGCAGTGTGTGTTTCTGAGCTTTGGGGGGGCACACCCTGATGCAATACACACCTGTAACGGTCAGGGGTTAACGGCGTTTACAATATTCCATTCCACCAACCCACGACAGCGTATCGACACTCCACAATCCAGCAGACGAACTCGGCCAATAGGATTCCCCAGAAACGAGACACACAGCTCTGTTCTCTGGTTCAAAACGGATAGATAATTTAATGAGAAACTCAGGCTTCTTACATACAGTTTAGGAACCACAACGAACAATGACCAACTCCACCCACAACATGACACAAGGAGCCCAATACACATCTTTAGCCAGACTTTCTGGCACCGAGATAATCTACATGAGCTAATTAGCTACAGCTGACAAGTCAGACATCAAGACTCCGGCTTCTCTCACCTGCTATACAATACACATTCCTTTAGTAAACATAAGTCAGACATCTGACCTTCAGATTGTGCTAACTCACATTCAGCATCTATCATCAATAGAAATTCATACAATACAGTGTCAATTAGCATAACACAATGAAAGGTCTTTAGAAGCCAGGCTAAGGTTAGTTTACATGACAGTAGCAGACTTAATTACCATCTTAACAGTCTATGTTCCCACATGAATGAATCATTCTTCTATTGACCAGCTGGGTTTAGAATAAACAACCTGTAATATTTCAAGATCTCCTGCAATACATGAATTATCATTACTGTCCCATCTCATGTAATCTGAGATATCATTTCTCAGTCATCCTATGCCCCGCCCCTATCAGACATAGGATGACCCTAGACCCAAGAGTCATTGGTGAAGCTGAAACAGGAGTGCCCCACACCCTTCAAGAGCCTCCGGGTCCCGCGGGCCATTCCGTTCCAACACCTCTGCCTGTATCTCCATTCTCTCACCACAAAAGAAAACAAAATGACCGATTTGGCTGATCTCCGGGTCTGTGGAACGTCTGACGGATCAGAGATACTTTTTTGTGGGTAATTTATGGTGACACCTTCCCCTCATTGCGGAGAGCAGACACCTCACCCAGACCTGCGTTGGAGCCGCCAGCGCCGTGATGGAGAAGCTTCTATTTCCTGTTGACTAATTCCTCTGAGCGGCCGGTGATTTAGTTTGTGTTCCTCGTATAATTAAATGATAAATCTTCCCGGGGAATGAAACTCAATCCAAGATATGTCAGACCCGGTGAGAACTCCCCGACACCTTTCCCGGAGAGAGACGGAGGAGAGAGACGGAGGAGAGGAAGCTCCTGTGAAGAGTTTATTAGCGTGTCACCCGAGTTCGCATTTTACCAACACAAAGCCAATCAATAAATAAACAAATAAATGCTTCATAATATACAATCCATCACCACCTTGCCACCGCGCCGACTTCCCCTCCATTATAAGACGGGAAGAGAAAAGCTCCGGAGGACTCGGGGCAGAGGAAGTGACAGGCGGGAGTGATGGCCTTAACTGGCGCTTTTGTGCGCACACCGCGGCGAGCGCCGCTTCATCATCCTCCAGTCATCTATTGATATATATTTCTCCAGTTTATCATCCTCTCCGGAAAGGTAACAGTAAGCAGCTGGGCGAGGAGCGGAGTCAGGAATGCCGCAATCCAAGGTGAAGGAGAAGAGACGACGAGAAGGAACAAGAAACAATGTAACCAAGAAAAAACGCATCCGAGGAAAGAGCAAGCGGCGTCCAACTATCCGAGGAAAGAGCAAGCGGCGTCCAACTATCCGAGGAAAGAACAAGCGGCATCCAACCATCCTAGAGTCCGGAGATTCAGATCGATCCGTGATGAAGGAGAAAACCAAGAAAAAACGCATCCGAGGAAAGAGCAAGCGGCGTCCAACCATCCGAGGAAAGAGCAAGCGGCGTTTAACCATCCTAGAGTCCAGAGATTCGGATCGATCCGTGATGAAGGAGAAGAGACAACGGGAAGGGAACAAGAAACAATGTAACAACCGATGGAAGAGAAAACCAAGAAAAACCAAAAGAGCAAGCGGCGTCCAACTATCCGAGGAAATAGCAAGCGGCATCCAACTATCTGAGGAAAGAGCAAGCGGCGTCCAACTATCCAAGGAAAGAGCAAGCGGCGTCCAACCATCCTAGAGTCCGGAGATTCAGATCGATCCGTGATGAAGGAGAAAACCAAGAAAAAACGCAATCGAGGAAAGAGCAAGCGGCGTCCAACCATCCGAGGAAAGAGCAAGCGGCGTCCAACCATCCGAGGAAAGAGCAAGCGGCGTCCAACCATCCGAGGAAAGAGCAAGCGGCGTCCACCCACCAGAGGAAAGAGCAAGTGGCATCCAACCATCCAAGGAAAGAGCAAGCGGCGTCCAACCATCCGAGGAAAGAGCAAGCGGCGTCCAACTATCCAAGGAAAGAGCAAGCGGCGTCCAACCATCCGAGGAAAGAGCAAGCGGCGTCCAACTATCCAAGGAAAGAGCAAGCGGCGTCCAACTATCCAAGGAAAGAGCAAGCGGAGTCCAACCATCCGAGGAAAGAGCAAGCGGCATCCACCCACCAGAGGAAAGAGCAAGTGGCATCCAACCATCCAAGGAAAGAGCAAGCGGCGTCCAACCATCCGAGGAAAGAGCAAGCGGAGTCCAACCATCCGAGGAAAGAGCAAGCGGCGTCCACCCACCAGAGGAAAGAGCAAGTGGCATCCAACCATCCAAGGAAAAAGCAAGTGGCGTCCAACCATCCGAGGAAAGAGCAAGCGGCGTCCACCCACCAGAGGAAAGAGCAAGTGGCATCCAACCATCCAAGGAAAGAGCAAGCGGCGTCCAACCATCCGAGGAAAGAGCAAGCGGCGTCCAACTATCCAAGGAAAGAGCAAGCGGCGTCCAACCATCCGAGGAAAGAGCAAGCGGCGTCCAACTATCCAAGGAAAGAGCAAGCGGCGTCCAACTATCCAAGGAAAGAGCAAGCGGAGTCCAACCATCCGAGGAAAGAGCAAGCGGCGTCCACCCACCAGAGGAAAGAGCAAGTGGCATCCAACCATCCAAGGAAAGAGCAAGCGGCGTCCATCTATCCGAGGAAAGAGCAAGCGGCGTCCAACTATCCGAGGAAAGAGCAAGCGGCGTCCAACCATCCGAGGAAAGAGCAAGCGGCGTCCAACTATCCAAGGAAAGAGCAAGCGGCGTCCAACTATCCAAGGAAAGAGCAAGCGGAGTCCAACCATCCGAGGAAAGAGCAAGCGGAGTCCAACCATCCGAGGAAAGAGCAAGCGGCGTCCAACTATCCGAGAAAAGAGCAAGCGGCATCCAACTATCCGAGGAAAGAGCAAGCGGCATCCAACCATCCTAGAGTCCGGAGATTCAGATCGATCCGTGATGAAGGAGAAAACCAAGAAAAAACGCAATCGAGGAAAGAGCAAGCGGCGTCCAACCATCCGAGGAAAGAGCAAGCGGCGTCCACCCACCAGAGGAAAGAGCAAGTGGCATCCAACCATCCAAGGAAAGAGCAAGCGGCGTCCAACCATCCGAGGAAAGAGCAAGCGGCGTCCAACTATCCAAGGAAAGAGCAAGCGGCGTCCAACCATCCGAGGAAAGAGCAAGCGGCGTCCAACTATCCAAGGAAAGAGCAAGCGGCGTCCAACTATCCAAGGAAAGAGCAAGCGGAGTCCAACCATCCGAGGAAAGAGCAAGCGGCGTCCAACCATCCGAGGAAAGAGCAAGTGGCGTCCAACCATCCGAGGAAAGAGCATGCGGCGTCCAACTATCCGAGGAAAGAGCAAGCGGCGTCCAACTATCCGAGAAAAGAGCAAGCGGCATCCAACTATCCGAGGAAAGAGCAAGCGGCATCCAACTATCCAAAGAAAGAGCATGCGGCGTCCAACTATCCGAGGAAAGAGCAAGCGGCGTCCAACTATCCGAGAAAAGAGCAAGCGGCATCCAACTATCCGAGGAAAGAGCAAGCGGCGTCCAACTATCCGAGGAAAGAGCAAGCGGCGTCCAACTATCCGAGGAAAGAGCAAGCGGCGTCCAACTATCCGAGAAAAGAGCAAGCGGCATCCAACTATCCGAGGAAAGAGCAAGCGGCGTCCAACTATCCGAGGAAAGAGCAAGCGGCGTCCAACTATCCGAGGAAAGAGCAAGCGGCGTCCAACTATCCGAGGAAAGAGCAAGCGGCGTCCAACCATCCGAGGAAAGAGCAAGCGGCGTCCAACTATCCGAGAAAAGAGCAAGTGGCGTCCAACCATCCGAGGAAAGAGCAAGCGGCGTCCAACTATCCGAGGAAAGAGCAAGTGGCGTCCAACTATCCGAGAAAAGAGCAAGTTGCGTCCAACCATCCGAGGAAAGAGCAAGCGGCGTCCAACTATCCGAGGAAAGAGCAAGCGGCGTCCAACCATCCGAGGAAAGAGCAAGCGGCATCCAACTATCCGAGGAAAGAGCAAGCGGCATCCAACTATCCGAGGAAAGAGCAAGCGGCATCCAACTATCCGAGAAAAGAGCAAGCGGCATCCAACTATCCGAGAAAAGAGCAAGCGGCATCCAACTATCCGAGGAAAGAGCAAGCGGCGTCCAACTATCCGAGGAAAGAGCAAGCGGCGTCCAACTATCCGAGGAAAGAGCAAGCGGCGTCCAACTATCCGAGGAAAGAGCAAGCGGCGTCCAACCATCCGAGGAAAGAGCAAGCGGCGTCCAACTATCCGAGAAAAGAGCAAGTGGCGTCCAACCATCCGAGGAAAGAGCAAGCGGCGTCCAACTATCCGAGGAAAGAGCAAGTGGCGTCCAACTATCCGAGAAAAGAGCAAGTGGCGTCCAACCATCCGAGGAAAGAGCAAGCGGCGTCCAACTATCCGAGGAAAGAGCAAGTGGCGTCCAACTATCCGAGAAAAGAGCAAGCGGCATCCAACTATCCGAGGAAAGAGCAAGCGGCATCCAACTATCCGAGAAAAGAGCAAGCGGCATCCAACTATCCGAGGAAAGAGCATGCGGCGTCCAACTATCCGAGGAAAGAGCATGCGGCGTCCAACTATCCGAGGAAAGAGCAAGCGGCATCCAACTATCCGAGGAAAGAGCAAGCGGCATCCAACTATCCGAGGAAAGAGCAAGCGGCGTCCAACTATCCGAGGAAAGAGCAAGCGGCGTCCAACTATCCGAGGAAAGAGCAAGCGGCGTCCAACTATCCGAGGAAAGAGCAAGCGGCGTCCAACTATCCAAGGAAAGAGCAAGCGGCGTCCAACTATCCGAGGAAAGAGCAAGCGGCGTCCAACTATCCGAGGAAAGAGCAAGCGGCGTCCAACTATCCGAGGAAAGAGCAAGCGGCGTCCAACCATCCGAGGAAAGAGCAAGCGGCATCCAACTATCCGAGAAAAGAGCAAGTGGCGTCCAACTATCCGAGGAAAGAGCATGCGGCGTCCAACTATCTGAGGAAAGAGCAAGCGGCATCCAACTATCCGAGGAAAGAGCAAGCGGCGTCCAACTATCCGAGGAAAGAGCAAGCGGCGTCCAACTATCCGAGGAAAGAGCAAGCGGTGTCCAACTATCCGAGGAAAGAGCAAGTAGCGTCCAACTATCCGAGGAAAGAGCAAGCGGCGTCCAACTATCCGAGGAAAGAGCAAGCGGCGTCCAACTATCCGAGGAAAGAGCAAGCGGCGTCCAACTATCCGAGGAAAGAGCAAGCGGCATCCAACTATCCGAGGAAAGAGCAAGCGGCGTCCAACCATCCGAGGAAAGAGCAAGTGGCGTTCAACTATCCGAGAAAAGAGCAAGCGGCATCCAACTATCCGAGGAAAGAGCAAGCGGCATCCAACTATCCGAGGAAAGAGCAAGCGGCGTCCAACTATCCGAGGAAAGAGCAAGCGGCGTCCAACTATCCGAGGAAAGAGCAAGCGGCGTCCAACTATCCGAGGAAAGAGCAAGCGGCGTCCAACTATCCGAGGAAAGAGCAAGCGGCGTCCAACCATCCGAGGAAAGAGCAAGTGGCGTCCAACTATCCGAGAAAAGAGCAAGCGGCGTCCAACTATCCGAGGAAAGAGCAAGCGGCGTCCAACCATCCGAGGAAAGAGCAAGCGGCGTCCAACCATCCGAGGAAAGAGCAAGTGGCGTTCAACTATCCGAGAAAAGAGCAAGCGGCATCCAACTATCCGAGGAAAGAGCAAGCGGCATCCAACTATCCGAGGAAAGAGCAAGCGGCGTCCAACTATCCGAGGAAAGAGCAAGCGGCGTCCAACTATCCGAGGAAAGAGCAAGCGGCGTCCAACTATCCGAGGAAAGAGCAAGCGGCGTCCAACTATCCGAGGAAAGAGCAAGCGGCGTCCAACTATCCGAGGAAAGAGCAAGTGGCGTCCAACCATCCGAGGAAAGAGCAAGCGGCGTCCAACTATCCGAGGAAAGAGCAAGCGGCGTCCAACTATCCGAGGAAAGAGCAAGCGGCGTCCAACCATCCTAGAGACCGGAGATTCGGATCGATCCGTGGTGAACCGTTTCAAACGTTCATTCATACAGATTGTAAAAATAAAAAGGTTTATGCGCCGGGACAATAAACGCAGTGAAAAAAATTGGTGCGCTGTTCTTTTAAATGTCAAATTAACTGCTTAAACACTTCAGCCCCGGACCATTATGCAGGTTAAGGACCAGGCCCCTTTTTGTGATTCGGCACTACGTCGCTTTAACTGACAATTGCGCGGTCCTGCGGCGCGACTCCCAAACACAATTGGCGTCCTTTTTTTCCCCCACAAACAGAGCTTTATTTTGTTGGTATTTGATCACCTCTGCGTTTTTTTTTTGCGATATAAACAAAAATAGAGCATCAATTTAAAAAAAAATGTTTTTTTTTTTTGTAAAAAATTGCAATAAGCCTTTATTGATTGGTTTGCGCACAATTTATAGCGTTTACAAAATAGGGGATCGTTATATGGCATTTTTTGATAGTAATGACGGCGATCTGCAATTTTTATTGGGACTGCGACATTCCTGCTGACACATCGGACACTTTTGATACCATTTTTGGGCCATTCACATTAATACAGCGATCAGAGCTATAAAAATGCACTGATTACTGTGTAAATGTGACTGGCAGGGAAGGGGTTAAACACTAGGGGGCGATCAAGGTGTTAAGTGTGTTCTAGGGAGTGATTCTAACTGTAGGGGGAGGGGACTCACAAGGGGAGGAGACCCATCGGTGTTCCTCTGTACTGGGAACACATATCGGTCTCCTCTCCTCCTGACAGGACGTGGATCTGTGCGTTTACACCCCATCATTACACACACAGATCCACGGCCCTGCTGTTTTCATGGCCGCCGGGCACGCGCAATGGGTCCCGAGCAACGCACCGGGCATGGTGTGTGCACGCCCCCGTAGATAGCCGGGAAGCCCAGGATGGGAGGTCCCGCTGACATCATATTACTATGGGCGAGTAATGAAATGGTTAATTATTATTTCAGAATTTTGGGGTTTTCTCATTTTCAACTTTCGTTCTTTTGAATTTTGGGATTTTCATCCTTATTTTTAGATTTTCGAAATTACGGATTTGAAATTTTTGGATTTTTGGATTTTTAAATTTTCCGGGAAAATCTGTTAAACGGGTCTTCGTTAAGTCTAATATTTCAGAATTGTGTCGAATTTCCTCTAAACACAAATTCTGGTTTTCTAATTTTTGTGTTTTTAAATTTGAAATTTTCATTCTTTTGAGTTTTCGGATTTTCATCCTTATTTTTAGATTTTCGAAATTACGGATTTCGAATTTTTGGATTTTTGAATTTTCAAATTGTATGGGAAAATCTGTTAAACGGGTTTTCGTTAATTCTAATATTTCTGAATTTTGTCGAATTTCCTCTAAAAACAAATTCTGGTTTTCACATTTTTGTGTTTTCAAATTTTCAACTTTCGTTCTTTTGAATTTTCAAATTTTCATCCTTATTTTTAGATTTTCAAATTTACGGATTTCGAATTTTTGGATTTTAGAGTTTTCAAATTTTAAGGGAAAATCTGTTAAACGGGTCTTCGTCAATTCTAATATTTCTGAATTTTGTCGAATTTCCTCTAAACACAAATTCTGGTTTTCTAATTTTAGTGTTTTCAAATTTTCAATTTTCATTCTTTTGAGTTTTCGAATTTTCATCCTTATTTTTAGATTTTCGAAATGACGGATTTCGAATTTTTGGATTTTCGAATTTTCTAATTTTATGTGAAAATCTGTTAAACGGGTTTTCGTTAATTCTAATATTTCTGAATTTTGTCGAATTTCCTCTAAACACAAATTCTGGTTTCGGGTTTTCAAATTTTCAACTTTTGTGCTTTTGAATTTTCAAATTTTCATCCTTATTTTTAGATTTTCGAAATTACGGATTTGAAATTTTTGGATTTTTGTATTTTTAAATTTTCCGGAAAAATCTGTTAAACGGGTCTTCGTTAAGTCTAATATTTCAGAATTTTGTCGAATTTCCTCTAAACACAAATTCTGGTTTCGGGTTTTCAAATTTTCAACTTTCATTCCTTTGAATTTTCAGATTTTCGTATTTATGGATTTAGAATTTTCGAAAAAATGTGTCAAACGGGTCTTCGTTAATTCTAATATTTCAGAATTTTGTCGAATTTCCTCTAAACACAAATTCGGGTTTTCAAATTTTCAACTTTCATTCCTTTGAATTTTCAGATTTTCATCCTTATTTTCAGATTTTCGCATTTATGGATTTAGAATTTTCAAAAAAATGTGTTAAACGGGTCTTCGTTAATTCTAATATTTCTGAATTTTGTCGAATTTCCTCTAAACACAAATTCTGGTTTTCTAATTTTTGTGTTTTTAAATTTGAAATTTTCATTCTTTTGAGTTTTTGGATTTTCATCCTTATTTTTAGAGTTTTGAAATTACAGATTTCGAATTTTCGAATTTTCCGGCAAAATCTGTTTAAGGGGTCTTCGTTAATTCTAATATTTCAGAATTTTGTCGAATTTCCTCTAAACACAAATTCTGGTTTTCTAATTGTTGTGTTTTCAAATTTTCAAAATTCTTTTGAATTTACGGATTTTCATCCTTATTTTTAGATTTTGCAATTTACGGATTTCGAATTTTTGGATTTTGGAATTTTCAAAATTTTCGGATTTTCGAATTTTCGGAAAAATGTGTTAAACGGGTCTTGGTTACAGGACACACCCCATGGGGTAGATTCATGTAGATCAGCGGATCTTTTGATCCGCGTGATCTATCTTTTTTACGATCCGCCTGCGCCAGTTTTTGAGGCAAGTGCTGTATTCAGAAAGCACTCGCCTCGTAAGTAACCCTGGCGGATCGTAAATCCCCCGGCGGAATGCAAATTCCGCGGCTAGGGTGAGTTTACTATTTAAATCACGCGCGTCCCCGCGCCGATCGTACTGCGCATGCGCCGCCGGCAAAATTTCCCGACGTGCATTGCTTTAAATGACGTCGCAAGGACGTCATTGTTTTCGATGTTACCGCAATTAACGTATGGCCGTATTCCTGAACGACTTACGTAAACGACGTAAAAAATTCAAAACTCGACGCGGGAACGATGGCCATACTTAACATAGGATCCGCCGCACTTACCCCGCATATAGCAGGGGTAACGATCCGCCGGAAAAAGCCGAACGCAAACGACGTAAAAAAAAAAGCGACGGCCGGGCGTTCGGTTCTGAATCGGCGGTTCTCCTCATTTGCATATTCGTCGCGTAGAAAAAAAGAAGCGCCACCTAGCGGACGGCGGGAGAATGCAGCCTAAGAACCGACGGTGTAACTCACTTACACCAGTCGGCTCTAAGGGAGATCTATGCGGAACCTGATTGGAGGAATCAGCCGCATAGATCCGAGCATCGGATCTCACAGATACCACGGTGTATCAGTAGATTCACCGTCGTATCTCTATGTGAATCTACCCCCATATGTTGTATTTTCATATAGAGTGGGAGGGGCTTGCAATGACCCTGCTGAGACAAGAAGACGACGAGCCTTTCAAAGCTCCACCCCTCGGAATAATGCGATGATGTTATTTTAACGGGGGAGGGGTGCAGCTGAAATCTTTGAAATTACTTTATTATAAATATAATTTTATGGATATAAAATGTCACAACAAATACACATTATTTACCGAGACTTAACAAATCATTAGCACACCCAACAGAAAAATAAATGAATAATATAATCAACATGATTAAAAATTAAAATTTCAGCATGTGAAATCCGAACTGAACTCCGTTCATAACGAGAAGAAGAAGAAGAAGTGGAAAGTGATAATTAGCAATTTCTACTCAACAATAATTACAGAAAAAAAAAAAAGAAAAAGAAAGCGGAGGCCTCCAATTAATCCGACAAATTGGGGAACTCTGACCCGGGAATTTTATTCTGTTTGTTTCCAGATATTTTAATCTCAACCTCTAATTATCACCAAACACTTCATTTTCTAAGTATGAATAACATTGATTTCCGCCGCTATAAAAGTTTAATATAATATTGAACTTTCGCTTCGACATGTGTGCAGAGCGGCGTTCCGATTTACACGCTCATTAACGAGGATTTTATTTATGAGCTACAAAGATTGAAGTGGACTTTTCAGGTGCCTGAGGACTTCACACTCATTATGAGAAGAAAATATAATTTTATTAACAATTCTATGTAAATAATAATAATTAAATAAATAAATAAAAAGGTTTTTACATCATCTAAAAAAATGAATACGATATAAATAATATTAATAATAATAATAATAATAATAATTAAATAAATAATAATACAAAATTACATCATCTTTAAAAAAAAATAAAAAAATGTTGGTTTATGAGCTACAAAGATACCGATTGAAATGGACTTTTCAGGTGCCTGAGGACTTCACACTCATTATGAGAAGAAAATTTAAATTTTATTAACAATTCTATTTAAATAATAATAATTAAATAAATAAATAAAAAGGTTTTTACATCATCTAAAAAAATGAATACGATATAAATAATATTAATAATAATAATAATAATAATAATAAAAATAATAATTAAATAAATAATAAAACAAAATTACATCATCTTTAAAAAAAAATAAAAAAATGTTGGTTTATGAGCTACAAAGATACCGATTGAAATGGACTTTTCAGGTGCCTGAGGACTTCACACTCATTATGAGAAGAAAATTTAAATTTTATTAACAATTCTATGTAAATAATAATAATTAAATAAATAAATAAAAAGGTTTTTACATCATCTAAAAAAATGAATACGATATAAATAATATTAATAATAATAATAATAATAATAATAATACAAATAATAATAATAATAATAATAATAATAATAATTAAATAAATAATAATACAAAATTACATCATCTTTAAAAAAAAATAAAAAAATGTTGGTTTATGAGCTACAAAGATACCGATTGAAATGGACTTTTCAGGTGCCTGAGGACTTCACACTCATTATGAGAAGAACATATAATTGTATTTACAGTTCAATATAAATAATAATAATAATAATTAAACAAATAATTAAAAAGGTTTTTACATCATCTTAAAAAATAAATAAGATATAAATAATAATAATAATAATAATATTAATAATAATAATAATAACAATAATAATTAAATAAACAATTAAAAAGGTTTTTACACCATCTTATAAAATAAATAAGTTATAAATAATAATAATAATAATAATAATAATAATAATAAAAAAAAAATAATAATAATACAAAATTACATCATCTTTAAAAAAAATAAATAAAAATTGTTGGTTTATGAGCTACAAAGATACCGATTGAAATGGACTTTTCAGGTGCCTGAGGACTTCACACTCATTATGAGAAGAACATATAATTTTATTTACAATTCAATATAAATAATAATAATAATAATAATTAAACAAATAATTAAAAAGGTTTTTACATCATCTTAAAAAATAAATAAGATATAAATAATAATAATAATAATAATAATAATAATAATATTAATAATAATAATAATAATAATAATAATAATAATAACAATAATAATTAAATAAACAATTAAAAAGGTTTTTACACCATCTTATAAAATAAATAAGTTATAAATAATAATAATAATAATAAAAAAAATAAAAAAAATAATAATACAAAATTACATCATCTTTAAAAAAAAAATTGTTGGTTTATGAGCTACAAAGATACCGATTGAAATGGACTTTTCAGGCGCCTGAGGACTTCACACTCATTATGAGAAGAACATATAATTGTATTTACAATTCAATATAAATAATAATAATAATAATTAAACAAATAATTAAAAAGGTTTTTACATCATCTTAAAAAAATAAATAAGATATAAATGATAATAATAATAATAATAATAATAATAATAATAATAATAATAATAATAACAATAATAATTAAATAAACAATTAAAAAGGTTTTTACACCATCTTATAAAATAAATAAGTTATAAATAATAATAATAAATAATAAAAAAGTTTTAAAAAAAATTAAAAAAAATTGTTTGGTTTATGAGCTACAAAGATACCAATTGAAATTTACTTTTCAGGTATCTGGGGACTTCACACTCATTATGAGAAAAACATATAATTTTATTTACAATTCAATATAAATAATAATAATAATAATAATAATAATAATAATAATTAAACAAATAATTAAAAAGGTTTTTACATCATCTTAAAAAATAAATAAGATATAAATAATAATAATAATAACAATAATAATTAAATAAACAATTAAAAAGGTTTTTACACCATCTTATAAAATAAATAAGTTATAAATAATAATAATAATAAATAATAAAAAAAGTTTAAAAAAAATGAAAAAAAATTTTTTTGGTTTATGAGCTACAAAGATACCAATTGAAATTTACTTTTCAGGTATCTGGGCACTTCACACTCATTATTAGAAGAAAATATAATTTTATTAACATCTCTATATAAAAATGTACAATGATAACAATAAAATAAATAATAAAACAAGTTACATCATCTTTAAAAAAAACAAAAAAAAAATGTTTGGTTTATGAGCTACAAATATACCAATTGAAATTGACTTTTTAGGTGCCTGAGGAAGAAGCAAATATAGTTTTATTAACAATTCTATATATAAAAAAATAATAATAATAATAATAATAATAATAATAATAATAATAATAATAATAATAATAATAATAATTAAATAAATAATAAAAATGTTACATCATCTTTAAAAAAAAAAATAGTTTGGTTTATGAGCTACAAAGGTATCGATTGAAATGGACTTTTCTGGGGACTTCACACTCATTATCAGAAGAAAATATAATTGTATTAACAATTAATTTTGTTAAAAATTCTATAAAAAATATTCAAAATAATACTAATAATTAAAGAAAAAAGTTACACCATCTTTATAAAAACGAAAAAAAAAAAATATTTGGTTTATGAGCTACAAAGATACCAATTGAAATTAGTTTTTCAGGTGCCTGCCCACTTCACACTTATAGAAAATACAATTCAATAAAAAAAAAAATATATATATATATATATCATCTTAAAAAAAAGTTTGGTACAAGAGATCCCTATTTATATCATAAATCCATATCCGTAGACATGTGCAATTCATTTCGTTCAGAATTATATATTTTTTAATCAAATTTAAACACATTTGTTAATTCCACGGAAGGCTATGACTATGATGGCCTGGGATTGTTGTATTGGAGGATGTCCAGTGATCCCGACTTTGGGGATGATCGGGAGTGGCGCTTGGAGGACATAATGGAGCACAGAGAGGAGAAATTGAATATCTCGGAAGGGCACTGGTTACAGGAAGATTTGGAATTTCTGGCCATTCAGGAATGGGAGCTGGAAATTGCCTACAGACAGCTGCTAGACTCGGCTCAGCAGCAGGGTGGGGCTCCTGTTGCCTGGGACTATTAGGACATTTTAGATGACAACTATATAATCCAGGCTGATGAATCAGCAGTGGAAAATATGGAGATTGCCATTCCCAAAGCTGAAGCGGATGATGTGGAGTTCCAGGGAGCCGGGGCAGTTGGCCCCTCTCTCCAGCAACAAGCTGAGGTGGTAAAGATTTTACCCCCAGCTGAATCACTGGCAACAGAGCAGGATGCTACTGGCTGCTGCACACAACTGCAGCTTGAGCTGACATCGGAAGAGCTGGCAACAGAGCAGAGTGTCACGGGCCTCTGTTCCCAACTAGCAGGAGAGGGGGTTCCTGTGGTAGTGGATGGGACTGTGGTCTCCCCTTACAGCAACCCAGCAGAAGAGCTGGCAACAGAGCAGAGTGCCACAAGCCTCTGCCCTCAACTAACGGAAGGGGGAGTTCCTGGGGTAGTAGATGGGACTTCAGTCTTCACTGGTATACCCCAGGCATGGGAGGCAGTTGATCCAGATCGCCAACAACATGATGGACTGAGCCCATTCACCCTGTCTTCTCTCCAGCGGCTGAAAGGACTCCAGGGAGAAGGGCCAGTCCAGGCCTCTCCCCAGTGGAAGGCATGTTCTCTGAGAAAGGCAGAGGATGGCGGGGTGAGTAATGCTCAGTTTGGAGCCATTTATTTGGGGTACGGTATGGATACCAGCATTGGAGGACCGGAACTACTGACCAACTTCGGAGTCAACCCGTTTGAGGTTCCCTCCTGTGTCAGTCTCCCACCGAAAGGGGAGAGATGTAACGGTATGGCCCATGACGCCCAGAGACTTTTGATGGGGGATACTCCTGTGCCAGGGGCCCTACGGACTCTTGGGTCTAAGGTCACCCTGTGCCCCTTTTTGGGCATAGGGTGACTGATAAATGATAATTCATGTTTTGCAGGAGATCTTGACATATTACAAGCTGTAAAGGTCAATGATTCATTCAAGGTGGGGACACATGCTTTTGAGGTGTTAATTGAGTCTGCTCCTAGATATTCCATTGTGTGATGCTCAGAGCTTTTTTTGTCAGAAAATAGGTGCAGGAACTCAACCACGACCCGTTCAAATTTCACAAACAGTAGAAGGGTCTTAAAGGGGCATTAAATACCAGGATTGCATTACATACAGAGTGCAGAGTTCAGGGGGTTACACACAGAGTGCAGAGCTGTCACTTGTAAACACAGAAATCAGACTTCTGTGTTTATGAGTGATTGTGGTGAGCAGACACCAAACGTCTGAGCCAGAGGTGGGGGAACTGAGTTCCCCCAAGTTCCCCCTGGAAACAAGCCCCGGTGATGCTAATAACACTGTTTAAAGCCTATTGATGATCAGGTGTGAATAGCTTATTGTCGGAGACAGAACGTCTGACATAGGAATGTGTATTCTGCAGGTGAATCACTTATTGGCAGAGTCGGGACGTCTGGGGGATAATTACCTCAACTGAATGTAATTATCTAAAATAATGTGATTGAAGTTCATTGTGTGATGAGGGGGGTGGAGAGTTTCATTGTCCCTGTGATTAACTGTGACATGTTTGTAACTGTATAAGAACCAGCTGAGTTTACCATTAAAACATTCATACATTTGACTCAGAACACAGAGCGTATGTCTCGGGAGGGAATTCTTATGGATCCTGTCGGCTGGATTGTCGGATAAGCTGTCGTGGTTGGGGCGATGGAATGGGAGATGGTAAACGGTGGTGACCGTTACGCCACCAAAAGAAAGCTCTATTTGTGCGGAAAAAAGGACGCCAATTTTGTTTGGGAGCCACGTCGCACGACCGCGCAAATGTCAGTTAAAGCCACGCGGCGCCGAATCGCAAAAAATGGTTTGGTCATTTGGCAGCCAAATGGTCTGGGGCTGAAGTGTTTAAAGTTCATGGGCCATATTCTCGTAAGCCAGTTACACTACGCCGCCGCATCGTACTAGAGCAAGTGCTTTATT
The DNA here is from genome assembly GCA_029574335.1 of Rana kukunoris. NCBI lineage: Eukaryota > Metazoa > Chordata > Amphibia > Anura > Ranidae > Rana > Rana kukunoris. The sequence continues at coordinate 545,502 of CM056051.1, read as the reverse complement.
CTCAAAGCACTTGCTCCGTGGTTTTCGCCGGCGTTGCGTAAATCGCCCAGCGTAAACCCGCGCAATTCAAATGGGGCGGCTTGTATTTAAATTAAGCGCGCCCCCGCGTCGAACGAACTGCGCATGCGCCGGCCGGGGAAAAAGCCCAGTGCGCATGCTCCAGCTCACGTCGGAAAGCGTCGTTGAAACCGACGTCAAAACGACGTGAGCGTCATTTACGCAACTCCCTATTCGCGAACGAGTTAGTGAAACGACGTAAGCGACGGAAAAAGCCGACCCTGACCCGACGCCATACTTGACACGGCATCCGACGGGGCTTCGTAAGGTTACTCCACATAGAAGCTGGGGTAACCTTACGCGGACGAAAACGACGTACGCGACGACGGGGCGGCGTAAAAGCGATCGGGAATCGGCGTACTAGCCTCATTTGCATAGGCAAATGAGAAAACAACGTAAAGGCCACCTAGTGGCCGGAGTTGTCATTACACCTACGATCCGCAAGTGTAATGGTATTACACTTGTCGGATGTTGAAGCGTATCTATGCCAAAGTGATGCTCAGCATCACGCGCATAGAAACGAGACAAAAAAAACAGCGATACGACGGGGTATCTGAGATACTCCGTCGTAACGCCGCTGAGAATCTGGCCCTATGTGTGTGTAAAGGAGGGTGTCCCAATACTTTTGGTAGTATAGTGTCAGGTGATCAGAAATAGTTCCCATGGTTCTAACTGATCAATACTGAAATAGAAACACTTGTTCCCCATCCCCCCCTCATTGTCATTTGTATCACTTGGTTTTGCCCGGTCAGGTTTTGGGCCGAATCTTTGGAAGAGAATATTGATTTTGGGTGTTAATGTGTTAAAATGAGTCCCCAAAAAAATGTACCTTGCGTATAATTGTAATTGTCGCACTGACGGCGACATTTCTGCTTTCAAAAGAACAAATTGCAATGAATAAAATTATTAAATGACACTTAATGTTCTCAATTGGCACTCAAAGTGCTCCTGACCCCTCCCCCCCTTCGCTAATTAAAACGCTCCGGGCCAATAATACAGAAAAGTGAACTTTCGGCTTGTTTAACTTTTCATTTGCCCCCCCCCCCCCCCCCCCCCCACTCCACGTATGTTTTCTACACGTGTGATATGGAATTGTGACGTATAAAATTAGCTGAATTTTTACCAAGAATAGTTCAGTTTTCTATTGTCGGGTCTGAAGTAGGGAGGAGCTTCGAGTTTGACTCAAACAGCGAAGGATTTGGGGTGTTTACGGCAAATTCGAAAAGCCGCGGAACACCCGCTAAAAGTCTGTGGGGGAAATCGAAAGTGATAACTTTAAAGGCTAATATGCAAGTTATTGTCCTAAAAAGTGTTTGGGGACCCGGGTCCTGCCCCAGGGGAGTGTTTGGGGACCTGGGTCCTGCCCCAGGGGAGTGTTTGGGAACCCAGGTCCTGCCCCAGGGGAGTGTTTGGGGACCTGGGTCCTGCCCCAGGGGAGTGTTTGGGAACCCAGGTCCTGCCCCGGGGGAGTGTTTGAGGACCTGGGTCCTGCCCCAGGGGAGTGTTTGGGGACCCGGGTCCTGCCCCAGGGGAATGTTTGGGGACCCGGGTCCTGCCCCAGGGGAATGTTTGGGGACCCGAGTCCTGCCCCAGGGGGAGTGTTTGGGGACCCGGGTCCTGCCCCAGGGGAGTGTTTGGGGACCCGAGTCCTGCCCCAGGGGAGTGTTTGGGGACCCGGGTCCTGCCCCAGGGGAGTGTTTGGGGACCCAGGTCCTGCCCCAGGGGAGTGTTTGGGGACCCGGGTCCTGCCCCAGGGGAGTGTTTGGGAACCCAGGTCCTGCCCCGGGGGAGTGTTTGAGGACCCAGGTCCTGCCCCGGGGGAGTGTTTGAGGACCTGGGTCCTGCCCCAGGGGAGTGTTTGGGGACCCGGGTCCTGCCCCAGGGGAATGTTTGGGGACCCGGGTCCTGCCCCAGGGGAGTGTTTGGGGACCCGGGTCCTGCCCCAGGGGGAGTGTTTGGGGACCCGGGTCCTGCCCCAGGGGAGTGTTTGGGGACCCGGGTCCTGCCCCAGGGGGAGTGTTTAGGGTCCCGGGTCTTGCCCCAGGGGAGTGTTTGGGGACCCGGGTCCTGCCCCAGGGGAATGTTTGGGGACCGGGTCCTGTCCCAGGGGGAGTGTTTGGGGACCCGGGTCCTGCCCCAGGGGGAGTGTTTGGGGACCCGGGTCCTGCCCCAGGGGGAGTGTTTGGGGACCCGGGTCCTGCCCCAGGGGAGTGTTTAGGGACCCGGGTCCTGCCCCAGGGGAGTGTTTGGGGACCCGGGTCCTGCCCCAGGGGGAGTGTTTGGGGACCCGGGTCCTGCCCCAGGGGAGTGTTTGGGGACCCGGGTCCTGCCCCAGGGGGAGTGTTTGGGGACCCGGGTCCTGCCCCAGGGGAGTGTTTGGGGACCCGGGTCCTGCCCCAGGGGAGTGTTTGGGGACCCGTGTCCTGCCCCAGGGGACATGTATCAATGCAAAAAAAAAAGTTTTAATAACGGCAGTTTTTTCGGGAGCAGTGATTTTAATAATGCTAAAAGTGAAACAATAAAAGTGAAATATTAATTTAAATTTCGTACCTGGGGGGGTGTCTATAGTATGCCTGTGAAATATCGCATGTTTCCCGTGTTTACAACTGTCCCTGCACAAAGTGTCATTTCTGAAGAAAAACAAAATCATTTAAAATCGCTTGCGGCTATTAATGAATTGTCGGGCAATACAGAGAAAAGTCATTCATAAAAAAAAAGTGTGGGGGTCCCCCCCCAAAATCAATTACCAGGACCTTCAGGTCTGGTATGGATATTAAGGGGAACCCCGCCGTCAAAAAAAAATGACGTGGAGTTCCCCCAAATATCCACACCAGTCCCCTTATCCAAGCACGCAACCTGGCAGGCCACAGGAAAAGAGCGGGGATGAGAGAGCGCCCCCCGTCCTGAACCGTACAAGGCCCCCAGACCTCCAAAGCATCCTCCCAATGTTGAGGGCATGTGGCCTGGTACGGTTCAGGAGGGGGGGGGCGCTCTCTCGTCCCGCTCTTTTCCTGCGGACTGCCAGGTTGCGTGCTCGGGTAAGGGTCTGGTATGGATTTTTGGGGGGAACTCTACGCCATTTTTTTTTTAATTGACGCAGGGTTCCCCTTAATATCCATACCAGACCTGAAGGGCCTGGTAATTGAATTTGGGGGGACCACCACACATTTTTTTTTTTTTTATCAATGACTTTTCTCTGTATTGCCGGGACCCGACAATTCATTATAGCCGCGAGTAATTTTAAAACAAGCGCTACTTTACAGGCATACTATATACACCCCCCAGGTACGAAATTTAAAGGAATATTTTTACTTGTATTGTTTCACTCTCCCTGGGGCAAGACCAGGGTCCCCAAACACTCACCCGGGGCAGGTCCTGGGTCCCCAAACACTCACCTGGGGCAGGTCCTGGGTCCCCAAACACTCACCTGGGGCAAGACCAGGGTCCCCAAACACCCCCCTGGGGCAGGATCCGGGTCCCCAAACACTCCCCTGGGGCGAGACCCGGGCCCCCAAACACTCCCCTGGGGCGAGACCCGGGCCCCCAAACACTCCCCTGTGGCAGGACCCGGGTCTCCAAACACTCCCCTGGGGCAGGACCCGGGTCCCCAAACACTTCCCTGGGGCAGGATTTGGGTCGCCAAACACTCCCCTGTGGCAGGACCCAGGTCCCCAAACACTCCCCTGGGGCAGGACCCGAGTCCCCAAACACTCCCCCTGGGGCAGGACCCGGGTCCCCAAACACTCCCCCTGGGGCAGGACCCGGGTCCCCAAACACTCCCCCTGGGGCAGGACCCGGGTCTCCAAACACTCCCCTGGGGCAGGACCCGGGTCCCCAAACACTTCCCTGGGGCAGGATCCGGGTCCCCAACCACTCCCCTGGGGCAGGACCCGAGTCCCCAAACACTCCCCCTGGGGCAGAACCCAATCCTCCTGACTTTGGGTGTCTAATAGCTTGGTACAGGTAGCCCAATGGGGGCGTCCATTAAAGGACAGGTGGGGTTGGCACACAGGTGGAAGAGGCGGCTCCCAGTCTTGTGTACGCCATTGCTGGTGAGGCAATGTTTGAGGAGAACACTTTGAGGGCGAGTTCAGGCCTGCCGGTATCTGCACAAGCAGAGGCCTTGTCACGTACCTGGTGGGTGAGCCTGACGTGTGGAGGAAGGGTTCTTGTACAGCTTGTGGGCCGCTGATAGTGGGACAGCAGGCTCAGAAGCACGAGTGCCTATGATCAGGGCTGTCTTAATTAGAGGGCACACCTGGGCACTGCCCAGGGGCCCCAACTGCATGGTGGCCCTCTGCACTTTCCCCAAAGCAGCTGGTCCTTGAGCCCAAGCTTCCCCCGAAATTGGAGGCCCCTATGATGGCACTGAGAGTGATAGATACACAAGGGGGGGGGCAGTCTGCCTTCTACCTACTTGATGTCTGTTTACCTGCATTGTCATCATTGTAGGGGCCCCAGAGCATTACTTTGCCCAGGGGCCCATGATGTTATTAAGATGGCCCTGCCTATGATCAGTCCAGAAGTCTGTACAGGTAGAAGCCGGGAACTCATGAGCGGGAACCGGACACAGCGGGTGACGGGCAAGCGAGATGTCAGACAGGCTGGCGGACTTGGCAAGAGACAAGTGGAGGTGAACCACAGGAAGCAGGACTGGCAACAGGCTGGACAGCTGGAGCGGGGTCAGATGAGCCGGGTGGACAACAGACGGGCAGATCAGGTATAAACAGCAGGCAGAAGCGTAGTCGGGTCACAGGCAGGTTTTGGCAACAGGTGCAAGGTAACAGGAACTGGAGGCAGAGATCAGGCAGAGATCAGTAGACATGAACTGCCATAAAAAAAAAAAACAATTTTGTTTTTGTTTTATTCTTTTTTTTTTTGCTGTTTTGGAAATTCAGGAAATTAAAAAATTTGGAATTCAGAAATTCTAATGTAGCGCTACCCCCGCAGGGGCCGCTGAGAAATGATGGGATGGCATGTTACCTCATGGCTCTGGTGAAATGTCTAGGGGTGAATGATGCATTTGGCCCGGCAGTAAAGGAATGTCTGCAAGGAGAATGTCTCTTTATTTTTTTTTATTTTTTTTAAAAGTGTATTTTGTGCGTGAACTCGAGAGAGAGGAGCCAGACTGCAGGAGTTGGGAGTAGGCAGACCCTCCCCCCGGAGGCAATCGCCATCCTTCTCCATGCCCCTGGTGGCAATGGCGGGTGCCTCCCACTCACCCCACCCTACCTGCTCCTCTTGGGAGCCCAACTGGGGCCCAACGGGACCCCAATGGGGCAGAGGGACTCCCCCTATGAGGGAATGAGGGGGCCTAGCCCACCCAGCCAGCCTCGTAGGTCCTTCGCCTCTCTTTATTTTAGGAGACCGCATGGCCAAAGTGCGTGTGTTTTTTTTTTTTAAACCAATTTCGTGTGCGTGCAAGTGTGGTGGTTTTTGTGGGGAGGGGGGGTGGGCGTACTAAGCACAGGCGTACCTTGCATAGCACACCCACCAGGAGCCGGGCTGAGACCACCAAACTCAATTCACATGTAGCCGAGACCGGGATCCGAACCCTTGGCTGCAGAGGTGAATGGCTTGTCAGCGCCGTGCCAATCACGTTGAGCCACCGCAGCTCCCTGAATGTCTCTTTATACGTGCTCTTTATTACCCAGCCGGGTAGGTGATGGGAAGGATAGACAAAGGTTGGAGGGAGAGCAGCAGATTCAGGCCTTCAATATAGAAACAGTCCTGCTTCTGACAACACTCAAATTTCTTCGCCACTCCAGCCGTAGTGGGCATAGCGTACCTGGACAGGTCTCTCTCACTGACCCGGCAGCCGGAGTATCACTCGAAACTTAGGAAGAGGTCACTGCCACAGACCCTTCTAGGATGAACTCAGGGGGACACCTCTGCCACAGTAGGGTGACCAGACATCCCCAGTTTCCGGGGACAGTCCCCGGATTAAGGACACTGTCCCCGGACCAAGTGTGTCCCCAGTTTTGTCCCCGGACTGGATTTGAACAGGCGCTGGGGCAATTTTAAAGACAGTCAGTGCAAAAAAAATCTGAATTACACCCCCCCCCCTGCCGCTCCTACTAACTTTAGGGAGGTGTATTTTTTCCATTAACTCGGAGTCGGAGCGGGGGGAATGTTTGTTCAGTTTTGGGTGCATTCAGCTTCGCTCACATGTTCTTCTGCCTTGGGTGGGCCAGCCACCTGCCTATCTGCTTGCCTTCCCTGGCAGAGTGATATTCCTCCGGACCCCACCCAGTAGTAGCCGTTGCCCAGAAAGTAAGACTTGACAGGCTGTGAGGCGGGCCGCGGCGGAGGCGACGACAGGCAGAGAGTCGGTGATTGTCACCACAGGCCTTCTCTGATTGCAGATACAGAGGATCCCCTCCTTAGTAAGGTTCTGCCTGGATCTTCTTCGTAACGTCCCCCAGGATCAGTGGCAGCGCGTCCACAGGGACGCACAGGCGCCGCCCCCCCTCCGCAGTCACACAAAAAATGCACGAATGTATGTTATTTTTGATTGCCAGCTGCCTGGTCTATTCATATAACCGGACATGGGTCGCCGGTTACCCGAATAGCGGCAGCTGGTTGGCTGAGGGGAACTGCCTATTAAAGCCAGCGGCTCTGATAGGCTTTTCCCAGACCGCCCTCCGGCTCTCGGAAGTCTATACTCGGAGCGCAGACAGCATGCGTTCTTTGAAAAAGACTGACGGACATTTCAGCCAATCAGGTTCCCGGATTCTGGTTATCAGGAACCTGATTGGCTGAAGCGTCACCAAGCGGGACAAGACATCGAGGGAGGACATGGAAGCTTCAGGTAAGTTCATCTTACAGCTCTTTTACTAGCGGCGGCGCCCCGGTCTTCCCCCGTCGTCTTCTTCCCTCTTCTCCAGTGTCCTTCTGCGGGGCTTCTTCACTATCTTCTTGCAGGTCTTTTACTAGCGGCGGCGCCCCCCAGTCTTCACCTGTCGTCTTCTTCCCTCTTCTCCAGTGTCCTTCTGCTGGCCTTCTCCACTATCTTCTTGCAGCTCTTTTACTAGCGGCGGTGCCCCCCGGTCTTCCCCCATCGTCTTCTGCCCTCTTCTCCAGTGTCCTTCTGCCGGGCTTCTCAGCTATCTTCTTGCAGCTCTTTTACTAGCAGCAGCGCCCCCGGTCTTCCCCCGTCGTCTTCTTCCCTCTTCTCCAGTGTCCTTCTGCCGGGCTTCTCCACTATCTTCTTGCAACTCTTTTACTAGTGGCGGTGCCCCCCAGTCTTCCCCTGTCGTCTTCTTCCCTCTTCTCCAGTGTCCTTCTGCCGGGCTTCTCCACTATCTTCTTGCAACTCTTTTACTAGTGGCGGCGCCCCCCAGTCTTCCCCTGTCGTCTTCTTCCCTCTTCTCCAGTGTCCTTCTGCCGGGCTTCTCCACTATCTTCTTGCAGCTCTTTTACTAGCGGCGGTGCCCCCCGGTCTTCCCCCATCGTCTTCTGCCCTCTTCTCCAGTGTCCTTCTGCCGGGCTTCTCCACTATTTTCTTGCAGCTCTTTTACTAGCGGCAGCGCCCCCGGTCTTCCCCCGTCGTCTTCTTCCCTCTTCTCCAGTGTCCTTCTGCGGGGCTTCTCCACTATCTTCTTGCAGCTCTTTTACTAGCGGCGGCGCCCCGGTCTTCCCCCGTCGTCTTCTTCCCTCTTCTCCAGTGTCCATCTGCGGGGCTTCTCCACTATCTTCTTGCAGCTCTTTTACTAGAGGCAGCGCCCCGGTCTTCCCCTGTCGTCTTCTTCCCTCTTCTCCAGTGTCCATCTGCGGGGCTTCTCCACTATCTTCTTGCAGCTCTTTTACTAGAGGCAGCGCCCCGGTCTTCCCCCGTCGTCTTCTTCCCTCTTCTCCAGTGTTCTTCTGCCGGGCTTCTCCACTATCTTCTTGCAGCTCTTTTACTAGCGACAGCACCCCTGTCTTCCCCCATCGTCTTCTTCCCTCTTCTCCAGTGTCCTTCTGCGGGGCTTCTCCACTATCTTCTTGCAGCTCTTTTACTAGCGGCAGCGCCCCCGGTCTTCCCCCGTCGTCTTCTTCCCTCTTCTCCAGTGTCCTTCTGCCGTGCTTCTCCGCTATCTTCTTGCAGCTCTTTTACTAGCAGCAGCGCCCCCGGTCTTCCCCCGTCGTCTTCTTCCCTCTTCTCCAGTGTCCTTCTGCGGGGCTTCTCCACTATCTTCTTGCAACTCTTTTACTAGTGGCGGCGCCCCGGTCTTCCCCTGTCGTCTTCTTCCCTCTTCTTCAGTGTCCATCTGCCGGGCTTCTCCACTATCTTCTTGCAGCTCTTTTACTAGTGGTGGTGCCCCCCGGTCTTCCCCCATCGTCTTCTGCCCTCTTCTCCAGTGTCCTTCTGCCGTGCTTCTCCACTATCTTCTTGCAGCTCTTTTACTAGTGGTGGTGCCCCCCGGTCTTCCCCCATCGTCTTCTTCCCTCTTCTCCAGTGTCCTTCTGCCGTGCTTCTCCGCTATCTTCTTGCAGCTCTTTTACTAGCAGCAGCGCCCCCGGTCTTCCCCCGTCGTCTTCTTCCCTCTTCTCCAGTGTCCTTCTGCGGGGCTTCTCCACTATCTTCTTGCAACTCTTTTACTAGTGGCGGCGCCCCCCAGTCTTTCCCTGTCGTCTTCTTCCCTCTTCTCCAGTGTCCTTCTGCCGGGCTTCTCCACTATCTTCTTGCAGCTCTTTTACTAGTGGTGGTGCCCCCCGGTCTTCCCCTGTCGTCTTCTTCCCTCTTCTCCAGTGTCCTTCTCCCGGGCTTCTCCACTATCTTCTTGCAGCTCTTTTACTAGTGGTGGTGCCCCGGTCTTCCCCCGTCGTCTTCTTCCCTCTTCTCCAGTGTCCTTCTGCGGGGCTTCTCCACTATCTTCTTGCAGCTCTTTTACTAGCGGCGGCGCCCCGGTCTTCCCCCGTCGTCTTCTTCCCTCTTCTCCAGTGTCCATCTGCGGGGCTTCTCCACTATCTTCTTGCAGGTCTTTTACTAGTGGCGGCGCCCCGGTCTTCCCCTGTCGTCTTCTTCCCTCTTCTCCAGTGTCCTTCTCCCGGGCTTCTCCACTATCTTCTTGCAGCTCTTTTACTAGCGGCGGCGCCCCGGTCTTCCCCCGTCGTCTTCTTCCCTCTTCTCCAGTGTCCATCTGCGGGGCTTCTCCACTATCTTCTTGCAGGTCTTTTACTAGTGGCGGCGCCCCCCAGTCTTCCCCTGTCGTCTTCTTCCCTCTTCTCCAGTGTTCTTCTGCCAGGCTTCTCCACTATCTTCTTGCAGCTCTTTTACTAGCGGCAGTGCCCCCCAGTCTTCCCCTGTCGTCTTCTGCCCTCTTCTCCAGTGTCCCACGTGGAAGAAAAATATATTTTAAATATATTTTAAAAAAACATTCTAAATATATTTTTCCCAAATATATTGCAATATATTTGAAATGCTACAATTTTGGCCAGATTCAATATATTTCAAAAATATATTTCAATATATTTGTGAATATATTATTGAATATATTGGGAAATGCATTGTGAAATATGTTGCAAATATACTCATAAATATATGTTAAATGTACTTCTGAATGCATTTAGCAATATATTTATGCAGCCATAAATATATTGCAACATGCATTTTGGAATGCATTGTGAATATATTCAGACATATATTGCTAAATGCATTCAGAAGTACATTTAACATATATTTCTGAATACATTCACAATGCATTCCAAAATGCACTTTGCAATATATTTATGGCTGCATAAATATATTGCTAAATGCATTTAACATATATTTATGAATATATTTGCAACATATTTCACAATGCATTACCCAATATATTCACAAATATATTGAAATATATTTTTGAAATATATTGAATCTGGCCAAAATTTTAGCATTTCAAATATATGGCAATATATTTGGGAAAAAATATATTAAGAATGTTTTTTAAAATATATTTTAAATATAAATATACTGAATGTAAAATAAAAAAAATACATTCCTATTACATTTTGAAATGCTGTGCATTTATATATTGTATTTTATATATTGTAGGCCTATAAAACCAGCAAATATTTGGAAATAAAAACGATAACACGGTACAATACACACAACTTTATTATCATGTAAATATACAAACACTACAACACAGAGAATAGAAAGTGGTGTTAACTGTGGTAAATGACATAAAAGTTTATTTGTGGTATTCTGATGGTTCCCGATGTTTCCCTTCAGGTGATATTTCAACACCGGAATTGTTCTCGTAAGAGCGTCACTGATCACACCGTTTGAAGTCCCAGGAAACTTTGCCAAAGTGGCAGCTTTAAAAAGTAAATGGAAAATATTAGACTTATTAGATTTTCCCTGTGAATCAAAAGCCATATAAGACCCTTTTCACACTTTAGCGCTGCTAAAGCTCCGGCGGTTTTTGCAACACTTTTTAGGCGGTTTTTTTTTTTTTAAAGGGAAAAAGTACAGTTTTTAATGCGCTTTTAAAGTGCTTTGGAAGTGCTGCCCATTAATTTCAATAGGCAGGTGTGTTTTAGGAGCGCTATTTATAGCGCTCCCAACCCGTCCCAGATGCTGCTTGCAGGACTCTTTCTAATGTTCCGCAAGCGCATCGCCCCAGTGTGAAAGTACTCATTGCACTGAAAGGGATGCAGTTTCATGAGCTTTTTAGAGGCTATTTCTAGTGCTAAAACACCTGAATACTGGCTCAGTGTGGAAGGGGTCTAATAGATGCAGCTGAGTAAATAAAACAAACAAAATTAAGCATGTAAAAAAAAAATATTGTAGACTTTTAAAAAATCTGTATAAAAATCAACATCTTGCCTACAACTTGCCTTTTTAGTTCAGACTACTACCAGACTGAGCAAGATATCTTATTTTGACACAACAGTCAAATTGGCTTACAGTCTACATGTCAAAGCTGATGTTTTCATAGGGTCTAAGTGTACTTGCTTCTCTCCATCTGTCAGCCGCTTGGAGGCACCTCCTTAAAGGTTACTTTTTATTGAAGTGGTTGTAAAGGTACAAGGGTTTTTACCTTCATGTATTCAATGCATGAAGGTAAAAAAAACTTCTGTGTGCAGCCCCCCTATACTTACATGAGCCCTCTCTCAATCCAGTGATGTCCACGAGAGCCTTGTCTCTCCAGGGACTTGCACTGCTGATTGGCTTTCTGTAGCGGTGGGAGCTATTGGCTCACGGTGCTGTCAATCACAGCCAGTGAGCTAATTAGGAGATGGGGTCAAGGCAAGGCTCAGTGTGTGATTGGACACACAGAGCTCTGGTTCAGGAGCACCGGCATGGGACCTGAGAAGAGAGGGATCTGAGCTGCTCTGTACAAAAACCCTTACACAGAGCAGGTAAATAGGAGTAGGATATGTTTGATATTTAAAAAAAAAGACAACCATTTAATGTTTCGATACCAAAAGAAAACCTACCTGTTTAGGCCTTGAGTACGACACTTGACAAGGAGATGAGCTCAAGTCTTCAGATGGGACAAAAGGTGATGCACACGATACACCCACACAGGATGAACTTCCACCATCATTCTTCAGTGCTATTAGCTGCGCTCTTGTTGTTTTCAAAAGATCCATTACACCAGGCAACTCTATGGAAAAGCATAACAACTTTTTAAGTAACATAATGGCCTATTTTCTCACTATATCCATTCATTTCATTTGTTAGAAATTGATGACTTGTGGAAAAATGTACTTAAATGATTAGAGGGTTTCCTCCAGTCTGCTGCTGACCCCCCCAAGAGGGTTTCTCCCAAGGTAAAAGTAAGGATGTTCCACAAAACAAAAATCCTACTTGTGCATATAGTATGTAGTTACCTCAGTGCACTCACTGATACTATAATGAATGTAGTACAGTAAACTTCCAGTTACTCAACGATCCCCATTGGTACTGTTATTTCTGGTTGCTTGAGATCTAATAGTAACTCTCAAGCATCCACCTCCCATGGCACCCTGACCCCCTCCCACTTAGCAGCTAAAGGGGGTAGGGATTGGGGGCAGGGTTTTACCACCCCCAAATTCACATGTGAATGAGCCTTAAAAGTGCTATTGCCAAATGCAACTTAGGGCTTATTCACAAGTGCGGTATGCAATGCTCCAATGCGCCTCTGAGAAATTCTGCAAGGTGGTGAGGAGGCAAAATGTTTACACCAAAAATTGCAGTGAAAGGCACACAATTGCAGCGCGGTAGTACGGCAATTATAGGTTTTAGTCAGGTGTGAGGAGGCAACATTGGAGGAGACTGTGCCCTGTGATCTTTGACTTCTCCCATGTTGTTCAGGTAGATCTCCAACTCTCTAAGGTTGCCTACCTCTGCCTTAAAACACTGTAGAATGAAAGGGCAAATGATTGGTCAAACAGAAAATAAAAATAAAAATAACAAAGGCAGCAGAACTGGTGGAATAACACACAATAAATAGATAACAAAAATAAAAGACTGTGCCAATAAAAAAGATTCAATGAAAATTAAAATTGAAAAAATGTCACCAATACCAATTCCATTGAAAGATTGGCATCCAGGGGCTGATATGCAAAAAACGGTGCACAATAATTAACCAAAACAAAAAAATCAGAGTGCAAGGAAAAATTTGTATATAAATTCACAAAATGAATGTCAAATTATATGTATAAACAATGAGAGGTTAATACGCCAAATCAGTGATCCCAAAATTGTATGCCAACAGCACACAATTGGCAAACCAAACCTCAAAAATTCTTAATGATATCACCACAAAACTCAAACGCTGATGACCAAATGAATAATGAAGGATGATGCAGATATGATGATCAGATACAGTGCCAGTTTAATGCAGTGATATAAACCGCAATTAAGTTGTCCGCTTACCAAAGGCAAGTTGTCTCAGTTGTTGGTTTTCTTCTTCCAAGTGCTTATTCTGGTTTTATATTCACCAGCTGTCAGTTAGTCTTGGTCAGGTGCTTTGACAGCGGCTGACGGCCCATCTGTCAGAATCCGCCAAAAATAAAAAATAAAAAAATTATCTTTCCACCTCCACACCCCCCATCCACTCCCCCCCACCCCACACACACACACACACACACACACACATCTTTCAAACCCCCCGCCCACACACACACCCCAGACACCGCTAACCTCCTTCTGCACAATTTATTTGATGGTAGCTGAATGTAAACAGCAGGCAGTGGGGGAACCATAGCCAGACTGCCATTGGCTGTTTCAAATTTTAAAATTAGGCTGACTATTGTGCCCCCTTCCCACTGCCTGCTGTCAATCAGCAGAGGAAGACCTGAAGAATAATGTTCTCCTTCAAATCCTCTCCTTTGCTGATTGACAGCAGGCTATTGATTTCCCTGCTATCTGCTCTTTTTTCCTGCATTCTGACAGTGGCCAGTGGCTGTGAGAATACAAAAAAAGGCCTAGATGTCAACTGATATCAGGCCACTTCTGGGGCAGCTGGATGTAAACATAATATCATTACCTCATATTGTTATCGGCCTGAAAGGTGGCCCATAATTGGTATCTGTATGGAAAAATCCATATCTAATGGCACCTAGTAGCAGGGCAGATAATAATATGCAAAAGGGGAGGGAGACATAAACATTGGTAGCACTATGCACTGACATTATGGGGTGTATTTACTAAAGGCAAATCCGCTTTGCACTACAAGCGCACTTGGAATTGCAGTCACTATAAATCTGAAGGGGACAAAAAAAAAAACATTTTTGCCTGTACATGATTGGATGATAAAATCAGCAGAGCTTCCCCTCATTTCAGATCTCTCTCTCAGATCTACAGTGACTGCATGTCCAAGTGCACTTGTAGTGCAAAATGGATTTTCCTTTAGTAAATCAACTCCTATGCTGCATGGCGAGTGGATATAGAATAGAAGCCATACATATTATATACAGCAATGTACACTGAAAGTATGTTACACAGTTACTGGATATAACATGGATGCCATACATATTATATGCAGCAATGTGCACTGACAGTATGTTACACAGTTACTGGATATAACATGGAAGCCATACATATTATATGCAGCAATGTGCACTGACAGTATGTTACACAGTTACTGGATATAACATGGATGCCATACATATTATATGCATGACTGCTGTATAACATAAATCCCTTCCGTGTACCTTAAACCCTTTTCCCCCCCTTTTCTATTCAAATTAACTCAGACCATACCGGGGTGTGGAGTAAACATGGCCGTAGCAGCCTCCTTTATTAAATATATTAACTTTAACAATAACCCAAAAAACAGTTCTCAAAAACAATATCAAAACCCATCAGTCCCTGTGTCGGCCATTTTTGCAGGAGAAAAAAACTTTTATTACCGCTTCCATAAAAAACATTCTGCACTGCGGTCCTCCCAGTCCATTGTTTAGGCCTCAAGCCGACATGCTGGCTCAGAGACGATGCTGACCGCAGTGCACCCATTTCACCTGCTTTTAGCTAACCTTCGCTAACTGAAAGCCCAAAACCTCAGGACCCATACCAACGACGAGTCCTGACCCATGTTTCCAAGGTTCCTCCTTCTCCTGCAACGACCAGACACCCGCCACAGCGCCCCCCTGTAAAAACCTTTACAGGTGGGCGACCCTCCACACCCTAAGAGCTCTCCGTATGCCGTCTTCAATCCCCAAGGCCCACATGTCTATGCCCACATCATTTAAATGCACCCCGTCTGCCCGAAGGTACCTCCATGTCTCCTCCTCCAAATCCCGATGGCGAATCACTAAACCTCCGTTCTTCTCCATGAAACTGCCGATGTCCCTATTCACCTTCCTCCTAGCTCTATTCATCCCCTCCCAAGACCTGGCCAAGCGCCAAGAAGAGCGCGACACCATGTCAGACCAGACTATAACCATGTCCGGGAAGGCCACGCGCAGCCGCAAGATGTCAAACTTGATATCTTTAGTCAAATCTAACATGGATCTACGACCCAAGTCATTCCCGCCTACGTGCAAAACCAGAACGTCAGGCGGGCGGTCCAGCCGTGCATAACGGTGCACTTCTGGTACCATTCGGCTCCATAGCATGCCCGGCACACCCACCCAGCGAACTCGGGCTTCCTGCCTAGGGAAGCCCAATTGCCGACCCTCAGGCCTAGCCTCAGCCCTCTTTCCGCCCCAAAAAACATAAGAGTGCCCGAGTATCCAAACCAGGGCCGGATCCGCATCTGAAAGAAAAGAGAAAGAACACTCTACCGTAACCCAAACTGCCAGGTATACAACTGCCACCTTCTTAGAACCATTGCATTCAAACCCCCCCCCCCAGCCCTCAAACAGTCACCATTAACTGAGGGCGAACATAAATGCGAAATCGGTTAGATTCCCACCTCCCAATGCGCTTCACAGACTCATCATCCATCCCACTGCGAGCTGCTTCCGTGGCAGCCCCTATCCTGAACGAATGAGATGAATACTCCTTTTCGGGTAACCCCATACCCCGCAAACACTGCCTAAAAACCGCTATAAACTGAAACCTTGACAACGGCAAACAGTCCCCATGTATCAAAAATGATCCGTCCGCATTGGGGCGCACCTCCAAGAAACTACCCACAGCCCGGACTGGGCAAAGCTCAGACCCTGGGAGCACGTAAATCCTAATAGCCTTACCTCTGCCGCGCTGGTCCGTCTTGGATCTGCGCAACCACAACACCACCTTGTCTGCCTGGCAACTCACCTCGGTCCGTTCAAATCCGCCGTGCACTCGTTTCGAAGGGCTGACCAACTCGCCTATCCTGAACGCCCCAAAGAAAGCCAACGTGAAGGCAGCCCGAAACAACGCCACTTCATAGGATGAAGAACAAACCCCTGGTAAAATAGCCAACAAGCCCTGAAGGACTCCAAACGACACCGGGCGCCTGGAATCCTTGCACCGGACCGACCTACGGTACCCTTTTAACGCTTGCCGTACCCAGAAGTCCTTGGTGAAATCCGGTAAACCTTGCCATTTGAATAAGAAGGCCAGGCCGGCCATCTTTTTACCCAAAGCAGCAGCTGAAACCCCATTTTCCATCTCCCGTGACACAAAATACAACACCAGTAAACGCGAGTCCGTCCCATTGCCAGCTATCCCAACCTCGCGCCCAAATTCCGTCCACTCCAGCCACACCTTGCTGTAGGCAGCCCAGGTCGACTCACTCACCGACCTACGGATCCATCCGCAAACTACTCCAAGGCGATCCTCCACAGCCATTCGGGACACGGTAACCCCTGTTGCTCCGCTTCCGGCGCCAACACCCGAAACCGGTCCCACTGGAATCGAGACAAAGCGTCAGCAATGACGTTTTCAACACCGGGCAAATGCACAGCATAAATGAACGCATTCAATTGCATGCACCGCAGCACTAGGTGTTGGAGCAAACGCACCACCGGGGGGGAAGAAGCGGATGATTTGTTGATCGCCTGCACCACCCCCAAATTGTCGCAATGGAAGCGAACCTTCCGATCCCGGAAGCCCTCGCCCCATAGCTCAATTGCCAGTACCACCGGAAATAATTCCAACAGCGCCAGATTCTTCGTAAACCCCGCGTCCACCCAACTTTGCGGCCACGGACCTGCGCTCCACTTGCCCCGGAAGAATGCTCCAAAACCCGTGGAACCAGCAGCGTCGGTAAACAACTCCAAATCGAAATTGCTGACCGGCCCGGTCATCCACAGAGCCCTGCCGTTAAAGGACTCCAAGAATGTGTGCCACACCCGAAGATCCGACCTGTGGATCTTGCCCAAGCGAACGAAATGATGAGGTGAGCCCACCCCCGCCGTACTCGCCGACAGCCGTCGGCAAAAGGCCCTACCCATGGGTATGATGCGACAAGCAAAATTGAGCTTCCCCAGCAAAGATTGCAGCGGCCTCAATTGAACCTTACGCATGTCCAACACACCTCGAATCACTTCCTTCAGATCTGCAACCTTGCCGTCCGGCAGGCGGCATTCCATGGCCTCGGAATCAATCGTGATCCCCAGAAATGTAATGGTAGTCGTAGGACCTTCCGTCTTGTCAGGTGCCAGCGGAACACCAAACCTGTCCGCGATGTGTTGCAAAGTGCCCAACAGAACTGCACTAAGCCTGGATCCCGCCGGTCCCACGCAAAGGAAGTCATCCAGGTAGTGTATAACGGAATTAACCCCGGAGACATCTCGAACCACCCATTCTAAAAAAGAACTAAACGTTTCGAAAAGGGAGCATGAAACCGAACAACCCATGGGCAGGCACTGGTCCACAAAGAATTCCCCCCCCCACATGCATCCCAAGAACCTGAAACTGTCAGGGTGGACAGGCAGGAGTCTAAAGGCCGCTTCCACATCCGCTTTCGCCATCAGAGCCCCGCGACCGTAAAAACGCACCCAATGAATTGCCGCGTCAAAAGACGTGTAATTAACCGTGCACGTGTCCTTGTCAATAGCCTCATTCACCGACCCCCCTTTTGGGAAAGAAAGGTGGTGAATCAGCCTAAACTTATTGGGCTCCTTTTTTGGTACCACCCCCAACGGGGACACCACCAAATCCGGGAGGGGAGCCTCCACAAAGGGGCCGGCCATGCGACCCAAGGAAACTTCCTTGAACAATTTCTCAGAAACAACCTCTGGGTGGCGTAATGCCGAACGCAAATTGCGGGGGACAGGCGGGACCGACTGCAATGAACACGGAATATGAAACCCGTCCGAGAAACCCCGTTCCAATAACCTCGCCGCCTGCCTGTCCGGGTACCTATTTAGAAACGGGCGCATCCTTCCCACCATCACTGGAGTCCTCCCTTTTGTTAGAAGGGTCACCCTGACGCCCTTTTCCTTGCTTGAAGCAACGGGCTGAAGCATGGGATCCCCCGCATCCCGAGCACTCGTGCTTGAAACGGCAAGAGGATCCAAACTTGCAACTCCCGGAATTAAACTGCCAACAAACCCCCTTTGTTCTACTGGCCGGCTGTCCAGGGGAAGACGATCCGCCGGCCCCCCCCTGAAAAAACTGGTTCGGGGCCTTGGCGGATATCATCAAACGCACCCACAAATTTATATCCTTGTGGTCCCAACGCAGTTCCGGACGCACCGCCATACGCTGCCTAAATTGTTCATCGTAACGGAGCCACGCGGTGCCCCCGTATATCCTATAAGCCTCCCCAATGGAGTCCTGGTACCCAAACAGCGCGGCCCCACATTCTGGCTTTTTTGTACAAATCAAACTAGCCAAAATACCGAAAGCCTGCAGCCAGTTTGTGAACGTACGCGGAATCAGCCGATACCTACGCTTCTCCTCATCCTCCTTTTTGGAGTCATCCGGCTTAACCCTATCCAGGTTAAACTTTTCCAGTGGTAACAAGGAAAAGATTTCCACATACTCACCCTTGCCGATCCTTTCGCGAACCTCTGCCTTCAGATGGGTACCTAACGGGCCCTCAAAGCAAACGTACACCTCACATTTTGCTGCGTCTGCCAACCTAACCAGATCCTGCCTTTCACTTTTTTGGGAATCCTGCCCCACCGCAGCGGCCCCCTCCACCACAGGGGCGTGAACAGATGCCGCAACCACAGGAGCTACCACAGGGGCGTGAACAGATGCCGCAA
The DNA here is from genome assembly GCA_029574335.1 of Rana kukunoris. Taxonomy (NCBI): domain Eukaryota; kingdom Metazoa; phylum Chordata; class Amphibia; order Anura; family Ranidae; genus Rana; species Rana kukunoris. The sequence goes on along the minus strand of CM056051.1, from coordinate 526,902 downwards.
CCACAGGAGCTACAATCGCCGCAGTCCTCACACTGTCTCCCCCAGCCGGTGGCACCCAAGCAGCCGCCGGGCAATCCCCAGGCCCCCCTTGTTCAAAACGTCTCACCAAGTCCTTAATCCCAGCTAAAAACCCTTGAAACCCAGCCTCCTCCCCACCGGGGGCCCCCAAAACCAAACCGCGCTGCCCACACACACCAGCATAACTACTCCTAGCAGCCCCAACCCCATCCATGTCATTAGAAGGTAAATTTAAAATGGACTCACCGGGCTGCCTAGGATGAGACCCATCAGCCGACCGTCCTGCATCCCTCGCTGCCGCTCGCTCCGGTGACCTCCGATCCTCATCCGATCCGGACAATTCCCCTTCCGATCGGTCCACGGCCTGCTCCTCTTCGGACGAAAGCCCTCCAGGGGATGGGGCCCTGGATGCCGCGGGTCCTGTCGCCGCCTGCCTGCGCCTCAGGCCCACAGACCCGTGAGTGGATTTCCTGGATGCTTTCCCCGGACCGGGGGGGCTGTCTCCCGCCCTGCCGTCTCCCGCCTGCAGCGCCGCCGAACTCCCGGACTCCCCCTCCATCTGGTGCTGACACCCGGCCGCGGTGGTAGGCCCAGATCCCGCCACCTGCGATCTTGTCCGCCGAGGCCCCCCCACGTGGGAGGAGGGGCCCGCGCGCTCCGGTTCCAGCCGACGAACGGGCGTAGCTGCCGATCCGGAGCTCCCGGACCGGCCGCCCGTGGAGCTGCGCCCATGCTGGGGATTCCTTCCAGTGTCCCCCCCGCCGGCGGCGTTCCTCCGCTTCGCGGGAGGACCCGAAGGGGCCCGAGGAGCGGGATTCCCGGTGCGGCGTCTAGCTCCGGGGGAGAGGTCAGGAGAGAAGCGCTCAGGCGGCCTAGACTGCCTAGCTCGCGCTGACTCCCTCCCCCTAACCTGGGGAACCTCAGGCTGTGTCCCCATCAGCGGCGCAAGGTTCTGCTGAACCCAGTCCTGCCCTCTTGCTGAGGCCTCGGCCCTCAGCTCTGCTAGCAGCTCCTCCACCCTGGACATGTTGGCACTAACTTTCCAAGGGAACTGTGTTACAGAAGTGGGCGGGACTAACTAATTTATACGACCTCTCTCCCCTCCCACCTCCTTCCTCCAATCCTAACACCCCTTACTCCAGTGCCCTGTTCCCATCGTCATGCCAGCCCTCCGCCTATGGCATTTCTTTTCTTGCTACGGGCTTTTCTGCAATGTACACTGACAGTATGTTACACAGTTACTGGATATAACATGGAAGCCATACATATTATATGCAGCAATGTGCACTGACAGTATGTTACACAGTTACTGGATATAACATGGATGCCATACATATTATATGCAGCAATGTACACTGACAGTATGTTACACAGTTACTGGATATAACATGGAAGCCATACATATTATATGCAGCAATGTGCACTGACAGTATGTTACACAGTTACTGGATATAACATGGATGCCATACATATTATATGCAGCAGGGTGACATGCTGTGGAAGAGGAGCTCTATAATATTACATTACTGTGCACATGCTGTATGGTAACTGGGAAGGGGAATGTACACAGAATGAGAACTATTCAGCAGGAAATAGACAAATACAACTTAACTCATACACCAAACTTTCACAATTCTAATATTATTACATAGAAGGCTCACCTTTCATCCAGGAGAATACATCCAGGGGAATACAGAGAGCGTCTCCACCATGCTGCCATGCTTTCCTTTTCAGACTAGGCCTTACCAGGAACAGGAAGTGAGAGGTGAAAGTTCACCCCTCTGGTTCCCACTGCTCACTTCCTGTCACACACCTCCTGTATTGTTTCCTGTATTATCATTGCAGTCTCATTTAAAGAGTTTTCCCCAGGGCTGAATTCACATATTATAAGATCGAAGGCACAGAATTCAGACCCACATCCCAATAAAAAGAATGAGATAAAAGAAATGAGAAAAATATTTATACATGTAAGTAAGTGATGGGAGATGCATTCTATATATATATTTTGTATCTTCATTCTGGTATATATGTGTGTGTATATATATATATATCAGATATACTCTATGTGTATGTGTGTGTGTGTATATATATATATATATATATATATATATATATATATATACTAAGGTGACCAGATTTAAAAAAAAAAATCCAGGGACACATTTTTTTTTACTAGTAATGGCGGCAATCAGCGTCTCTCTGCCCATCGCTGCAGCCGCCCACCACACAGCCTGTCAAGTCTTACACTCCGGGTCCCCGCTACTGCTTGGTGGGGAGCGGAGGAAGATAAGCAGGCAGGCAGCTGGCCGGGACTTGAGCCAAGGCAGAAGAACATGGAAGCGGAGCTGAATGGGAATGCACCTGAAACTGAAGAAATATTCCCTCTGCTCCGACCAACACATGATCATCAGAAAGGGGCACAGGTAATGGAAAAAATCCCCCCCCCCCCCAAGCTAGTAGGAGCAGCGGGGGGTGTAATTCAGAATTATTATTTTTTTAATTCTGCACTGACTGTCTTTGAAATTGCCCCAGCCCCTGTTCAAATCCAATGGGGACAAAACTGGGGACAGACTTGGTCTAGGGACAGTGTCCTTAATCCAGGGACTGTCCCCTGAAACCGGGGATGTCTGGTCACCCTATATATATACACACACACACACACAGTATATCTGAGATATATATATATATATATATATATATATATATATATATATATATATATATATATATATATATATGTATATGTATATATATATATATATATATATATATATATATATGTGTGTGTGTGTATATATATATATATATATATATATATATATATATACTGTATTTGCTGGCGTATAAGACTACCTTTTACACTTAAAAAAACTGGGCAAAAAGCAGGGGTCATCTTATACACCGGGTCAGCTGCTCGGATGCCTGCTGGATGTGCGGTAATATCGCATGTAGCTTCGGCTACATACAGTATATACCGCTGAGCCAATCCGGGTGAGCGATGTATTCAAATGAATACAGAGCCTGCTCAGATTGGGGTAACAACCTCTGCCAATCCGAGTGCCTACATACAGTAGCCTGCTCGGATTGGCTTTGAGAGTCAGAGAGGCGTGGGCTGATGATGTTACAACCTCTGCCAATCCAAGCAGGCTTTGTATTCATTAATAGAATACATCGCTCGCCGTGATTGGCTCCAGTCCCAGTAAGAATGAAGAAGTATATGGCTCCAGAAGGAAGAAATATGAAGTATCGGAACGGGGGTCGTCTTATACGGTGAGTACAGGCAAAAAAAACGTTAAAAAACTGTAAAATTAGGGGGTCGTCTTATACGCCTGGTCGCCTTATACGCCAGCAAATACGGTATATATATATACACACACACATACACACACACACACAGTATATATATATATACACACGCACGCACAAGAATGCAGCTCTCATCACTTACATATTTATCTTCCAGCACAGCCTAGCATTGGCAGTGCAGCTTGGGCAGGGATATGACATTTAAAGCGGAGTTCCACCCAAAAGTGGAAGCTCCACTTATTTGCCTCTCCCCCCCCCACCTACTTTGCCAATGCTTTTCTGCATGTGTGTTTTTGATGCATTCCAGGGTATGTTTGGTGTGTTTTTAAAGCATTCCAGTGCATTTTCCCCTCTTTTTTTCCTTAACCTTAGATAAGGACATGTGTGTTCCAGTGTGTTCAGGTGCATTCTAGTGCGTTTTTGATGTGCTTTACAGTGTTCCATTACAGTCCAGTGCAGGAAAAATGCAGCATGCTCTACTTTTTTTCTGGAACTGCAAGCACTGGTGTGAATTATGCCATCGAAAACCATATAACTTACTTTCCATGCAGACAAAAAAAAAAAAACGCACTGTGCTGCATGTGGTGTGAATTGTCCCTATATATAGGCAATGGAGGCAGCAGCACCCGAGAGCCAATGGAAACATTGGCTGGGATACCAACATCGCCGGATTCCAGGACAGGTAAGTGTCCTAATATTAAGTCAGCAGCTGCAGTATGTGTACAGTATGGGGGGTTATTTACTAAAGGCAAATCCACTTTGCACTACAAGCGCAAACTACAAGTGCAAAGTGCATTTGAAATTGCACTGAAAGTGCACTTGTAAGTGCAGTCGCTGTAAATCTGAGGGCTAGAACTGAAATGAGGGGAAGCTCTGCTGATTTTATCATCCAATCATGTGCAAGCTAAAATGCTGTTTTTTTTATTTTCCATGCCCCCCTCAGATCTACAGCGACTGCACTTCCAAGTGCACTTTCCTTGCAATTTCAAGTGCACTTTGAATTTGTAGTTTGAACTTGTAGTGCAACGTGGATTTGCCTTTAGTAAATAACCCCCTTTGTGTAGCTGCTGAGTTTTAATTTTGTGCTGGGGGGAACTTTTTGCTGCTAGAATTACCCTTCGGCAGGTACGAAGTCCAAACAATGGACTGGACTTAGTATAAAAAGAAAATACAGTATATATACAATATATATTATATTGCCAAAAGTTTTGGGACGCCTGCCTTTACACGCACATGAGTTTTAATAGCATGCCAGTCTATAACAGCTTCAATTCCTCTGAGAAGGCTGTCCTATGGGAATGTTTGACCATTCTTCCAGAAGCACATTTTTGAGTTCAGGCACTGATGTTGGATGAGAAGGCCTGGCTCACAGTCTCCACACAAATTCATCCCAAAGGTGTTCTATCAGGTTGAGGTCAGGACTCTGTGTAGGCCATTCAAGTTTCTCCACCCCAACCCACTCATCCATGTCTTTATGGACCTTGCTTTGTGCACTGGTCCAAATCATTTGGTGGATTATGGTGTGTGTGTGTGGGGGGGGGGGGGGATTATGGTGTGGGGCTGTTTTTCAGGGGTTGGGTTTGGCTCCTTAGTTCCAGTGAAGGGAACTCTTAAGGCGTCAGCATACCAAGACATTTTGGGAAAATGTTATGCCCCCAACTTTGTGCGAACAGTTTGGGGATGGCCCCTTCCTGTTCCAACATGACTGCCCACCAGTGCACAAAGCAAGGTCCATAAAGACACTGATGAGCGAGTTTGGTAATAATAGTGCAACTTCTGATTCATGGATTAAACAGAACATTGAAGATTTATATCCAGAGTTTCTCTCGGTACTCTGTAAGCAGACAAGACCCTTGGACTGTGGAGGTGGATGTCTGTGAAGGTTCTCATTCATTCAGGTCAATCAATAAATCAATATAACTGGACTTGCTGGTCCGCCGACAAGCGTTCTCCATTCAGAATGACTTATACAAAAATTCTTTGGGAATGGAAAGTGGATGCGAGAGGTTTATCTGCTTTGTATTGAATGGATTATGTGCTTAAAATCTTATAAAAAAAATATATTTTATTTGAATCTTTTATTTTTTTTTTTTTTTTTTAAAAGAGTAAAACAAGCCATTTTAAAATGGTAGTGGGTCTCTTATAAATGTATTCAGAATGTTATCTATGACATAGTTACAAAAATATCAGACAAAATATATGTTGAAATGTCTTTATTAGACATTAAATATTTTCAGAAAAACATATTTTAAAAATATATTTTCTTTTTTTTTTTTATTCCACAAAAAGATTAAAAATATATTTTCTAATATATAGCTTTGTAAAATATATTTAAATTATATTTTTGGAATGCATTTACAAGTATATTTAAAGATATATGTTTGAATGCATTTTTTTATATGTTCAAAAATATCTGGACAATATATTTTCAAACATATATTTTCACATATATGCCTTTGAAAAATATATTAAAATTATATTTTTGGAACACATTTACAAATATATGTAAAAATATATGTTGAAAAAAAATCTGAAGAATATATTTAAAAAATATATTTTTCAATATATGTCTTTGGAAAATGCATTTAAATTATATTTTGGAATGCCTTTACAAGTATATTTAAAAATATATGTTTAAATGCATTTTTTTAGATGCTCAAAAATATATGTCAAATATATTGAAAAAAATATATTTTAAAATATATGCCTTTGGAAAATATATTTGAATTTACATTTTTGGAATAGATGTAAAAATATATTCGCGTAGGCCAATATATTGTAAATATATTTAAAATATATAATTTTTTTAAATAAATATATTGGAAATATATTTTTCTTCCATATGGGGTCCTTCTGCTGGGCTTCTCCACTATCTTCTTGCAGCTCTTTTACTAGCGGCAGCACCCCTGTCTTCCCCCATCGTCTTCTGCCCTCTTCTCCAGTGTCCTTCTGCCGGGCTTCTCCACTATCTTCTTGCAGCTCTTTTACTAGTGGCGGCGCCCCGGTCTTCCCCCGTCGTCTTCTGCCCTCTTCTCCAGTGTCCTTCTGCCGGGCTTCTCCACTATCTTCTTGCAGCTCTTTTACTAGCGGCGGCGCCCCCCAGTCTTCCCCCGTCGTCTTCTGCCCTCTTCTCCAGTGTCCTTCTGCCGGGCTTCTCCGCTATCTTCTTGCAGCTCTTTTACTAGCGGCGGCGCCCCCCAGTCTTCCCCTGTCGTCTTCTTCCCTCTTCTTCAGTGTCCATCTGCCGGGCTTCTCCACTATCTTCTTGCAGCTCTTTTACTAGCGGTGGCGCCCTGGTCTTCCCCCGTCGTCTTCTTCCCTCCCGCTGTAATGCCGGGTATGCGTTGCGGAACGATTTATATAGGCCTCTTATGACGTCACAGTCCCAGCATGCTCCGGGTGGTGATGAAATAAGGCCCCCCCCCCCCCCCGGAGAGAAGTGTAATGTCTACGGACTACAGAGCGTAAAGCGGACCTAACAGTGAAAGACCCGCTAATCTTCCCTTCCCCCCGCTTTGCGCTCAGTAGTCCGTAGACATTACACTTCTCTCCGGTTATACAAATAAATGAAACTAAAGAAACTATGAAGCCGTTTTATATTTGGAATGTACATTAGGGAGATTATCTTTGTGGGTTTTTGTTTTGTTAAAAGAAAATGTTACAATGAAAACATCTGTAGAATGTCGATCTGATCCGGGAAGGTCACACAATATCTGTAGGATTATTGCTGTTTTTCCAGTCTCTTTGCCGTCCTTGTAACCGTGTTGTTGCCATGGCAACCGTTGTGTTTCCCTGTCAGCCACAGCGTAGCAGTCGGAGTAACAAGAAAGGCGAAAAGACGAGGGCCGGGGGTCGGGGGGCATCGAACTTCCATGTGAACATCTGACCAGAGAAGACCTCACTGGAAGGATTTCCTCTACTGACCGTCATATCCTCTCATTAAGGAAAGAGCTTTCACACTGCGGCCGTGTTGGCGGTGAAGTGACGCTCATTTCAGCGGCGCTTTAGCGTTTATTTGGCGGCGCTTTTTGGTCGCTAGCGGGGGGCTTTTAATACTGCTCGTGTTGCGGCGCTTCGGAAGAGCTTTTCAGCCGCTTCGGAAAGCTCTGCCCATTCATTCCAATGGGCAGCGACGGTGAAGGAGGGGTGTATACAGCGCTCCCAAACCACCCAAATGATGACACTTTACCGTCATTTTAGCGGCACTTTTTGGTCGCTAGCGGGGGGCTTTTAATACTGCTCGTGTTGCGGCGCTTCGGAAGAGCTTTTCAGCCACTTCGGAAAGCTCTGCCCATAAATTCCAATGGGCAGCGACGGTGAAGGAGGGGTGTATACAGCGCTCCCAAACCACCCAAATGATGACACTTTACCGTCATTTTAGCGGCACTTTTTGGTCGCTAGCGGGGGGCTTTTAATACTGCTCGTGTTGCGGCGCTTCGGAAGAGCTTTTCAGCCACTTCGGAAAGCTCTGCCCATAAATTCCAATGGGCAGCGACGGTGAAGGAGGGGTGTATACAGCGCTCCCAAACCACCCAAATGATGACACTTTACCGTCATTTTAGCGGCACTTTTTGGTCGCTAGCGGGGTGGGGGCTTTTAACCCCTGCTAGCAGCCGGATAAAGGTTTAAAACTGCCCGCGCTTCAGAAGAGCTTTTCAGGCGCTTTGTAAAGCTCTGCCCATTCATTCCAATAGGCAGGTCTTTGCCTACATACTTTTTCTAATAGGAGTTCCTCCTTGTGAGGTGTGACTATGGGGGTCGCGGCTGTCAGAATTGGTGGTACAAAGTTTGGATATTGTGGGAAGTGGGCGGGTTCCCTCATCCTCTACTTTCCCTTTCGGAGATTTGGGACCTCGGGAGGAACTGACCAAGGCCGGTATGTGGCCACATTTCTGTGTACAATTATTTTCTTCTTTCTCATCCTAAACAAAATACTTTCCTTTTGAGCTCTTGAAGGTTAAAAAAAATAAATAAAAATCCCGTTTGTCCTCCCGGCCATCGTCCTGCCGCGGGGTGGAAGGGGCGATTCTTGGAACCATTACCAATAAGTCAGCCTTGCGATCGTTAATGGCCATTACAGATCGGCGACTGACATGACGGGGTGTCCTGATTAATGAATCACAAGCTCTCGTGTTGAGTGCCTCTAATTCATGGTAAGTGCTTCTATCAGAGGCATCAAACCTCGGGCTCTGGAGGGGAAATTTATCAAAAGCATTCTGATCAATCAGCAGCAATTAACATCTATCGAGTTAGAAGAACGCGCCGCGCTTCCCGTAATCATCGGCGCTCCACGAGCGACGTCTCACTTAGATTGCAAGCCTCCGAGTCACTCGTCAATTTCATCCTTTTATTTTATGTCATTCAACAGTTTGCAAAACTTTCTAGACATGTGCAGACTGGAATATTTTCTTTCGTTTTCGTTTGGAAAATAAATATTTAGTTACTCCCGAAAATCGTTTTGATTTATTTTGTTTTTCGTTGGGGAATAACTTTCGTCCGAAAATCCAATAATACTTGGTATCTGTCCAATGGTCAAAAGAATATTCGACGGAACGTCGAATCTTTACATCGAATCGAACATTTCAGTTTGAATTTTTCCCCTACAAGAATTCTAATAATGTATGACTAGTAATAATGTCTAATCTTTTCTCTATGATGTCAAATCTATTTCCTCATAAATCGAAATCTAATCTCTATAATGTCCAATATTTTCTCTCTATAATGTGGAATCTTTTCTCTCTATAATGTCGGATCTTTTCTCTCTATAATGTAGAATCTTTTCTCTCTATAATGTCGGATCTTTTCTCTCTATAATGTCGGATCTTTTCTCTCTATAATGTTGAATCTTTTCTCTCTATAATGTCGGATATTTTCTCTCTATAATGTCGGATCTTTTCTCTCTATAATGTCGGATCTTTTCTCTCTATAATGTCGGATCTTTTCTCTCTATAATGTCGGATCTTTTCCCTATAATGTCGGATCTTTTCTCTCTATAATGTCGGATCTTTTCTCTCTATAATGTCGGATCTTTTCTCTATATAATGTCGGATCTTTTCTCTTTATAATGTCGGATATTTTCTCTCTATAATGTCGGATATTTTCTCTCTATAATGTCGGATCTTTTCCCTATAATGTCGGATCTTTTCTCTCTATAATGTCGGATCTTTTCTCTCTATAATGTCGGATCTTTTCTCTCTATAATGTCGGATCTTTTCTCTCTATAATGTTGGATCTTTTCTCTCTATAATGTCGGATCTTTTCTCTCTATAATGTCGGATCTTTTCTCTCTATAATGTCGGATCTTTTCTCTCTATAATGTCGGATCTTTTCTCTATATAATGTCGGATCTTTTCTCTTTATAATGTCGGATATTTTCTCTCTATAATGTCGGATCTTTTCTCTCTATAATGTCGGATCTTTTCTCTCTATGGGCCAGATTCAGGTAGACTGGAGCATCTTTGCTCTGGAGTAACGCTTCTCATTTACGTTACTCTGCCGAAATTTTAGGAGCAAGTGCTGTTATTCATGAAGCACTTGCTCCTAAAGTTGCGGCAGCGCATCGGAAATGAGCCGGCGGAATTCAAATTGGGCGGGTACGGGGCGTGTATTATTTAAACTAAGCGCGATCCCGCGGCGAACGTACTGCGCATGCGTCGAGTGTCAATGCATCCCAGTGCGCATGCTCCAAATTCTGTCAGTGAACGTCAATGACGTCACATCCCCATTCATGAACTTTTTACGCAAGCGACTCGATTTATTTATTTTTTGACGCGATGACAACGGCTATACCTAACATAGGATACTCCACTAGGGGGCTGCTTTATCTATACGCCGCGTATCGCTTCCGGAAAAGTCGTAAAGTTACTGCGTCGCGCCCGAATTCGCTCGTGAATTGTCGATTCCCGCTCATTAACATATTTTTTGAGCGTAAATCGGCGGGAACGCCCCCGGCGCCATTTTTAAGTTGAAGTAACGATGCGATGGCGAAATTCAATTGCGCCGATCGCATCGGAACTCCAACCCGGCGTTTCTTGTTTTCTGGTTACAGAAAACAAAAACGCCGGCTTAAAGTGACAGTTAGGCTGGCGGATCAATGGAAACTAAAGCCTAACTCTACCTGAATCTGGCCCTATAATATCGGATCTTTTCTCTCTATAATGTCGGATATTTTCTCTCTATAATGTCGGATATTTTCTCTCTATAATGTTGGATCTTTTCTCTCTATAATGTCCAATCTTTTCTCTCTATAATGTCGGATCTTTTCTCTCTATAATGTCGGATATTTTCTCTCTATAATGTCGGATATTTTCTCTCTATAATGTTGGATCTTTTCTCTCTATAATGTCCAATCTTTTCTCTCTATAATGTCGGATCTTTTCTCTCTATAATGTCGGATCTTTTCTCTCTATAATGTCGGATATTTTCTCTCTATAATGTCGGATCTTTTCTCTCTATAATGTCGGATATTTTCTCTCTATAATGTCGGATATTTTCTCTCTATAATGTTGGATCTTTTCTCTCTATAATGTCCAATCTTTTCTCTCTATAATGTCGGATCTTTTCTCTCTATAATGTCGGATATTTTCTCTCTATAATGTCGGATCTTTTCTCTCTATAATGTCGATCTTTTCTCTCTATAATGTCGGATCTTTTCTCTCTATAATGTCGGATCTTTTCTCTCTATAATGTCGGATCTTTTCTCTCTATAATGTCGGATCTTTTCTCTCTATAATGTCGGATCTTTTCTCTCTATAATGTCAGATCTTTTCTCTCTATAATGTCGGATCTTTTCTCTCTATAATGTCGGATCTTTTCTCTCTATAATGTCAGATCTTTTCTCTCTATAATGTCGGATCTTTTCTCTTTATAATGTCGGATCTTTTCTCCCTATAATGTCGGATCTTTTCTCTCTATAATGTCGGATCTTTTCTCTCTATAATGTCGGATCTTTTCTCTCTATAATGTCGGATCTTTTCTCTCTATAATGTCAGATCTTTTCTCTCTATAATGTCGGATCTTTTCTCTCTATAATGTTGAATCTCTCTATATCGAATTTTTACCGCAACGAAAACAAAAATAAAGCATTTTTTATGTTGGATCTTTCGGTTTTCGTTTCTTGTGCTTTTATTATCGTTTGTTAAAACGATAACAAAAAAAACAGATTTTCGGACGAAAATGCATTCTAACGAAAAAGAATGCACATGTCTAAAACTCTCAGAGAAGTGTATAGAAGGTCTGTAATCTCCTGTTTCCTTATACAGACCACTTCCTGTTTCCTTATACAGACCACTTCCTGTTTCCTTATAAAGACCACTTCCTGTTACCTTTTACAGACCACTTCCTGTTACCTTATACAGACGACTTCCTGTTTCCTTATACAGACCACTTCCTGTTACCTTATACAGACGACTTCCTGTTTCCTTATACAGACCACTTCCTGTTACCTTATACAGACCACTTTCTGTTTCCTTATACAGCCTGTCTGGTCATTAGCCTAGGCTTATGAGATCATGCACAGCTCTCTCTCTCTCTCCTAAAAGATGGCCAGGAAGGGAGGGGGGGATAAGTCATAAGAGGGCCAATGAGAGCTGCAGAGCTGGAGGTGTGCCTCCTGTGTGTCTCTGTTAATCCAGGAACACCCATAAAAATCAATGAAAAAAAATGGCATGGGTTCCCCCAGTCCATATCAGGCCCTTCGGGTCTGGTATGGATATTAAGGGGAACTCCACGGCAATAAAAAAAAATTGGGATGGGGTCAACCCATAATTCATACCAGACCCATACCCAAGCATGCAGCCTGGAGGACAGGATGGGGGGGGGGGCAAGTGAGAGCCCCCCTCCTGAACTACACCAGGCCACATGCCCTCAACATGGGAGGGTGCTTTGGGGACCACCCCAAAGCACCTTGTCTCCATGTTGATGGGGAAAAGGGCCTCATCCCCACAGCCCTGGCCTGGTGGTGGTGGGGGTCAGCAACCAGGGGGCTTATTGGAATCAGGAGGCCCTATTTTACAAGGGGGCCCCCAGATCCCGCTCCCCCTATGTGAATGGGTATCAGGTACATTGTATCCCTACACATTCCTGCTGTTGCTTCTGCTAGTGTGGCGTTACCGGCGGCTCCCGTGCAGGAGTGACGTCATCGCGGCTCCGGCCAATCAAATTGTCAGAGTCCGTGATACCCAGAGGTGGTCCTGGTCTGATCAGTAGATTGTCATAAGAAAGGTCGGGATTCTTTCCTAAATGTACAGAATATAACTGGGTGACATTTATAGGTAAAGGTGAAAAGGCAATTTATTATTATTTTAGTTTATTTTATTTTTAGCCACCTATTATTTTATTTTATTGTTTTATTTTTTTATCCACCTATTATTTTTTTGTTTTTTTATTGGTTTATTTTATTTTTATCCACCTATTATTTTTTTTTATTTTATTGTTTTTTTTGTTGTTGTTTTTTTTTTTATCCACCTATTATTTTAGTTTATTGGTTTATTTTATTTTTATCCATCTATTATTTTATTTACTTTTATTTGTTTATTTTATTTTTATCCACCTATTATTTTATTTAATTTTATTGTTTTTTTTTTTTTTTATCCACCTATTATTTTATTTAACTTTATTGTTTATTTTATTTTTATCCACCTATAATTTTATTTTATTGGTTTATTTTATTTTTATCCACCTATTATTTTATTTACTTTTATTGGTTTATTTTATTTTTATCCACCTATTATTTTATTTACTTTTATTGGTTTATTTTATTTTTATCCACCTATTATTTTATTTAACTTTATTGTTTATTTTATTTTTATCCACCTATAATTTTATTTTATTGGTTTATTTTATTTTTATCCACCTATTATTTTATTTACTTTTATTGGTTTATTTTATTTTTATCCACCTATTATTTTATTTTATTGTTTTATTTTTTTATCCACCTATTATTTTTTTTATTTTTTTATTGGTTTATTTTATTTTTATCCACCTAATATTTTTTTTTATTTTATTGTTTTTTTTGTTGTTGTTTTTTTTTTTTATCCACCTATTATTTTATTTTATTGGTTTATTTTATTTTTATCCACCTATTATTTTATTTACTTTTATTGGTTTATTTTATTTTTATCCACCTATTATTTTATTTACTTTTATTGGTTTATTTTATTTTTATCCACCTATTATTTTATTTAACTTTATTGTTTATTTTATTTTTATCCACCTATAATTTTATTTTATTGGTTTATTTTATTTTTATCCACCTATAATTTTATTTTATTGGTTTATTTTATTTTTATCCACCTATTATTTTATTTACTTTTATTGGTTTATTTTATTTTTATCCACCTATTATTTTATTTACTTTTATTGGTTTATTTTATTTTTATCCACCTATTATTTTATTTAACTTTATTGTTTATTTTATTTTTATCCACCTATAATTTTATTTTATTGGTTTATTTTATTTTTATCCACCTATTTTTTTATTTTACTTTATTGGTTTATTTTATTTTTATTCTACCTGGGTTGGAGAATTTGAAAATTATTATTTTAATTTATTTATTTATTGATTCATTTTTACTTTCATTATTTCCTCCCGGTGTAGCGATGCGCCGTGGAGCGCGGTCCGGCCGGTTTCGGGTTAATCCTCTTTGAAGATGAGTGGATGTTGGTTCAGCGGGTTCCTCGCCAGCTTTCATTAGATCGGCGCCGTGCCATTGGTCTGTCGGTAGTAACAAAGCAGCGGGGATTTTTTTTTATCTTGCGTAGATCAAAGCTTCCATCTCATCTGTAGCCGGGCGTAATGGAGCGTTATTAGGGACACTTGTTGATGGAAAACATCCCCCCATCCCCCGCCGTCCTTTATCATATTACTAATCATAATAAAAATGGAGACGGGTTTCTTGGTGCCGAGTGAATGCCGCCAATTGCAGACTCCTCTGACCTGAAGAGCTCACAATTCATTTCTGCTCGTTATTTGTCATTTCTTCCCCTAGATCTGTAATCCAGTGTGAGACTTCCTGTAATAAAGACCGCCCACTGCTGCTCTCTCCTTGTGCAAGGGGATTGGTCCGGTCTCCGCCCCTTCCTGTAATGGGTGGATCCTGTTGGGCCCCTCCCAGATCTCTACTCTTTCTACTTGTGCAGCGTGACTTCTCTTGCCCTGCCCCCTCCTCCCCATAGTGGGTGGAGCCTGCTGATCCCCTCCCACATCTCTGCTCTCTCTCCTTGTGCAGGGGGACTGGTCTGGTCTCCGCCCCTTCCTGTAATGGGTGGATCCTGTTGTGCCCCTCCCAGATCTCTGCTTTTTCTACTTGTGCAGGGCAACTTGTCTTGCCCTGCCCCCTCTCCCCTGTAGTGGGAGGAGCATGCTGATCCCCTCCCACCGCTTTCTCTCCTTGTGCAGGGTGACTGGACTTGGGTCTGCCCCCTCCTCCCCGTAGTGGGTGGAGACTGCTGATCCCCTCCCACATCTCTGCTCTCTCTCCTTGTGCAGGGGGACTGGTCTTGTCTCTGTCCTCCCATAGTGGGTGGAGCCTGCTGATCCCCTCCCACAGCTCTGCTCTTTTGTCTTGTGCAGGGCAACTGGTCTTGTCTCTGCCCCGCTCCTCCCCCAAGGTGGGTGGAGTCTGCTGATCTGCTCCCACATCTCTTTTTCTCTGTGCAGGGTGGCTGATCTTGTATCCGCCCCCTCCTGTCATTTTCTGTAAATGGGTGGAACCGGCTGGGTCCCTCCCACAGCTCTGCACTCTCTTCTTGTGCAATATGACTGGTGTGGTCTCTGCCCCTTCCTGTGGTTTTCTGCAGGTAGCCTGTAGTGGGTGGAGCCTGCTGGGCCCCTCACACATTTATGTTGTGGGTGGAGTCTTTGGGTCCCTCCAACAGCTCTGCTCTCTCTCATTGTGCACGGTGACTGGTCTTGTCTTCGACAGCTCCTGTAGTTTTTTTGCAAATATCCTGTAGTGGGTGGAGCCTGCTGGGCCCCTCCCACAGTTATGTTGTGGGTGGAGTCTTTGGGGTCCCTCCCACAGCTCTACTTTCTCTCCTTGTGCATGATGACTGGTCTTGTCTCCGCTCCCTTCTGTATTTTTCTGCAGGTATCCTGTAGTGGGTGGACAATGGGACTTGACCCCGCCCCCCCCCCACTCCTGGAGTTGATTGGCAGGAGCAGGAGCCAATGGCTATCAATCTGCCCTATGAGTATTATTAGTTAGTTAGTTATTCTTTCATATTTTCATATTTTCTTTCTTATTCTTGGATTGTCGAATTTATGATTTTTAGAATTTACAAATTTACAAATTGCGGTCATAATGAATGACCTGAAAAATGAAAAAATGAAAAACAAACAAAATGAAAATAAACACATTTTTCGGCAGTGCACATGTGTAGAAGTTGATATCAGTGGAAAGGAAGATTGGTCTGGTCTCCTCCCCTTCCTGTAACGGGTGGATCCTGTTGGGCCCCTCCCAGGTCTCTGCTTTTTCTACTTCTACTTGTGCAGGGCGACTTGTTTCGCCTTGCCCCCTCCCCCCTGTAGTGGGTGGAGCATGCTGATTCCCTCCCACAGCTTTCTCTACTTGTGCAGGGTGACGGGACTTGGGTCTGCCCCCTCCTCCCCATGGTGGGTGGAGCCTGCTGATCCCCTCCCACATCTCTGCTCTCTCTCATGGGGCAGGGCAACTGGCCTTGTCTCTGTCCTCCCACCCCCATAGTGGGTGGAGCCTGCTGATCACCTCCCACAGCTCTTCTCTCTCCTTGTGCAATATGACTGGTGTGGTCTCTGCCCCTTCCTGTGCTTTTCTGCAGGTAGCCTGTAGTGGGTGGAGCCTGCTGGGCCCCTCCCACAATTATGTTGTGGGTGGAATCTTTTTGTTCCTTCCCACAGCTCTGCTCTCTCTCCTTGTGCACGGTGACTGGTCTTGTCTCCGCCCCTCCCAGTAGTTTTCTGTAATGAGTGGAACCTGTTGGACCCCTCCCACAGTTCTGTTGTGGGTGGAGTCTTTGGGTCCCTCCCACAGCTCTGCTCTCTTTCCTCGTGCATGGTGACTAGTCTTGTCTCCACCCCCTCGTGTCATTTTCTGTAATGGGTGGAACCTGCTGGGCCCCTCCCACAGCTCTGCTCTCTCTTGCCTCCTCCTGTAGTTTTCTGCAGGTAGCCTGGGTGGAGCCTGATGGGCCCCTCCCACAGTTCTGTTGTGGGTTGAGTCTTTGGGGTCCCTCCCACAGCTCTGCTCTCTCTCCTTGTGCACAGTGACTGGTCTTGTCTCCGCCCCTCCTGTAGTTTTCTGTAATGGGTGGAGCCTGCTGGCCCCTCCCACAGTTCTGTTGTGGGTGGAGTCTTTGGGGTCCCTCCCACAGCTCTGCTCTCTTTCCTCGTGCATGGTGACTAGTCTTGTCTCCGTCTCCTCCTGTAGTTTTCTGCAGGTAGCCTGGGTGGAGCCTGCTGGGCCCCTCCCACAGTTCTGCTGTAGGTGGAGTCTTTGGGGTCCCTCCCACAGCTCTGCTTTCTTTCCTTGTGCACGGTGACTGGTCTTTGTCCTCCCCTCCTGTAGTTTACTGCAGGTAGCCTGTAGTGGGTGGAGCCTGCTGGGCCCCCTCCCACAGTTCCCTCATGGGTGGAGTCTTTACGAATTTACAAATTGCAGTCATAATGAATGACCTGAAAAATGACGAACACATTTTTCGGCAGTGCACACGTGTAGAAGTAGATATGATTAGTGGATGATTCGGTGACAGGTTCTCTTTGTATTCCGGGCCTCAGGAATAATTGGGAGTCCAGTAGAGATGAGGACCTGTGAAGGGTTAAGGCCCCTCGATCGGCACACAAGGCCGTATTGATCGTGATGGAGAAGGTCTCGGCGTAATCCATATTGCCCTTTTTCCTCGCAGTCTTCGCACCGCATTGTGTAAATGTAACCTTTGAGTTGCGTGTTTATTTGCCGTCCGTTTGGTTTTTCTGTCGCCATAAACTCGCCTCGGGGCTCGGCGTTCAATCTGAATAAATTCCCGGCGTGGTCGGCCCGCCGCTCATCTGCTTAAAGATGAAATAAAAGAAATGCGTTTTGTATATATTTTTTTTAACACAGACATGCGGTGGAACATTCATTTCACCGACGCGCGCCGACTTCCTCCGCGTTCTCCGGAATACAATGTGCCATTTCGGTTGCATTACCGATGTAAGAGCCCGTCCATGGAAATAATATTAAGATCGTAAATTACTCGGATTTTCAATGGGAGACGCGGATGTGCCGCCATTTTCAGGCTCCGTAAAACTGCGCAGATATAAATTCCTTCGTCTGGAAAACGATTTGTAGACAAATATCCCGGGCGGGACGCAATCAGACAAAATATTCTAAATGAGCGTCTAGAAGACAAATCTCAACGCAGAGCTTCCCACTTCTTCATAAGAGGAAGAGGAACATCAAAGTCACCCGATCAGGTAAAAAAAGTCGTCCCCGACAAAGAAGAGGGTAATTAGCCAGTCTGCTGCCCATCCTGCTGCCCCGTCCTGCCGCCAATCCTGCTGCCTGTCCTGCTGCCCATCCTGCTACCTGTCCCTCTGGCCAATCTTGCTGCCCGCCCTTCAGCTCCATCCTGCTGTCCATCCTGCTGCCCGCCATGCTGCCCCATCCTGCTGCCTGTCCTGCTACCTGTCCCTCTTGCCAATCTTGCTACCCATCCTGCTGCCCATCCAGCTACCTGTCCCTTTTGCCAATCTTGCTACCCATCCTGCTGCCCGCCCTGCTGCCTGTCCTGCTGCCTTTCCAGCTACCTGTCCTTCTGGCCAATCTTGCTACCCATCCTGCTGCGGGTTCTGCTGCCCCGTCTTGCCGCCCATCCTGCTGCCCCTCTTGCTGCCCATCCTGCTGCCCGCCATGCTGCCCCGTCCTGCTGCCCGTCCCTCTGGCCAATATTGCTGCCCATCCTGCTGCCCATCCTGCTGCCCATCCCTCTGCCTGTCCTGCTGCCCCTCTTGCTGCCCATCCTGCTGCCCGCCATGCTGCCCCGTCCTGATGCCCGTCCCTCTGGCCAATATTGCTGCCCATCCTGCTGCCCATCCCTCTGCCTGTCCTGCTGCCCCTCTTGCTGCCCATCCTGATGTCCGTCCTGCTGTCCATCTTGCTGCCCCTCCTGCTTCCCATCCTGCTGCCCATCCTGCTGTGCCCATCCTGCTGCCCGTCCCTCTGCCCATCCTGCTCCCCATCTCTCTGCCCATCCTGCTGCCCATCCCTCTGCCCATCCTGCTGCCTGTCCTGCTGCCCATCCTTCTGCCCATCCTGCTCCCCATCCCTCTGCCCATCCTGCTGCCTGTCCTGCTGCCTGTCCTGCTGCCCGTCCTGCTGCCCATCCTGGTGAACCCTGTTCTGCTGCAGAGAAATTACTTCTTTAGCCTAGTGCAGAAGGTCCTTGTTTCAACCACTCAGAATCATCTATCTATATCCCTGGTCCCCAAAATGTGACCCATGGGCCACAGGTGGCCCTCCCAGACTCTGTATGTGGCCCGCATGTGGGCATCATATAGAAAACTGAGTAGCAGAAGGGTGGCCAATCTCTGTGTTCCAGCGCTGGCACTGAAAGAGGGACTGCAAGGTACAAGTCTCAGCCTGGGGGGGGGGGGTAAGGAGTATGTGATGGGTAAGTGATCAACAATGGGAGGGGCATGAAGGGTTTAACTTTCACTGCCATTGACCACTAATACAGAGTGGAGGGGGAGGGGAAATTTCACTGCCAGTAACCACTAAAGTGAGGGGGGTTAATAGTTCTAACAGTAATATTGGGGGGTTATTTTTGTGTCCACTAATACCAATGTTGGGGGTTATTACTGTGTCCATTTACACCAGTTCTGGGGCTTGTTGTTGCACTCACTGACACCAATGTTGGGGGTTATTATTGCAGCCACTGACACCAATGTTGGGGGTTATTATTGCATCCACTGACACCACAGTTGGGGGTTATTATTGCAGCCACTGACACCAATGTTGGGGGTTATTATTGCATCCACTGACACCAATGTTGGGGGTTATTATTGCAGCCACTGACACCAATGTTGGGGGTTATTATTGCATCCACTGACACCAATGTTGGGGGTTATTATTGCATCCACTGACACCAATGTTGGGGGTTATTATTGCATCCACTGACACCAATGTTGGGGGTTATTATTGAATCCACTGACACCAATGTTGGGGGTTATTATTGCAGCCACTGACACCAATGTTGGGGGTTATTATTGCATCCACTGACACCAATGTTGGGGGTTATTATTGCAGCCACTGACACCAATGTTGGGGGTTATTATTGCATCCACTGACACCAATGTTGGGGGTTATTATTGCATCCACTGACACCAATGTTGGGGGTTATTATTGCATCCACTGACACCAATGTTGGGGGTTATTATTGAATCCACTGACACCAATGTTGGGGGTTATTATTGCAGCCACTGACACCAATGTTGGGGGTTATTATTGCAGCCACTGACACCAATGTTGGGGGTTATTGTACTCCAATCTATTCAGTGTGCATTTCAATACACTGCAACCAAAGCAGCTGGATCAAAATTTTGGGGCACTGAAATGTGAAAACACACTCCTATTGTGTGGCCCTCTGGAGATGTCGGGGGGCCACACTTAAGACCCTCTATAATTTCCCAGTTCACCGCCACCGCTCTAGACTTTGGGATCAGAACCTTTTATCCGGTACTAAGCAAAGTGGGGGTGAGCATTAAACCCATGTGTTATGGGCAAAAAGGGTGGAAGTGAGTATTGAACCCAGGCATGTACTGGCCATCGGGATTACCGGGAGTTTCCCGGTGGGCCGATGGCTCAGTGGGACGTTTTTTTATGCAGTGGGAGCGTGGCAGCAAACAGCGGTGGGATTCGGGGAAGGTGGCCAGCGAGGAGGGAAGTTAGATGTGAGAGCCTGGGAGGGAGAAGAGCTCCGCCCATTTCCTGACCACCAAAGAGGTGAACAGGAATGGGCGCAGCCACCACGGCACTCCCAGAACCTCGATTCCTCCACCTCCTCTCTGCTCCAAGAACAATATGGCCCTGGCCAGAGGGCAGGCTGACTGTGAGACCAGAGGAAAAGAACAGGCGGGAGGCGGAGGCTGCTAAGGGGCCGATGGAAGGAGCAGAGCAGCGAGAACTCCCCCGGATCAAGAGGAAGACTCGACGCTGCCGCTGCTGGCCATCAGGTGCTCAGCATCCTACACATACCTGCCCACACACAGAGCCTGAGGGGGGAGAAGAGGAGGGACTGCAGAGAGGGACAGTGCTATGTGGTCTTTCTCACCCTCCCCTCTTTCTCTCAGCCCCCCTCATTCTCTCAGTACTCCTGCTCTGTTCTCCAGCCCTCCTCTTTCAGTCCCCCCTCTGTCTCTCAGCCCCCCTTCTGTCTCTCAGCTCCCTCTTCTCTCTCACTAGTGTTGCTCACGAATATTCGTATTGCGAATATTCGGCTCGAATATGGCATATTCGAGTATTCGCGATATATTCCGAATTTCGCGGTGAATATTCGCTATTTCGAATATTCGTATTTTTTCAATTTTTTTTTAGAACAGATCACATCCTAGAGATCCCCATCGACGTCTAAAAGCATTGCTGGTATGATTAGAGACCTTGGGCCGAGTAGCTGCAGCGATCATTTTATATTGCCGAAAAATCGCAATGCGATTATTCGGCAATAGCGATATCGCGCGATTATTTTCGAGAAATTTGCAATATTGTTTTTAGCTAAAATAACACATATATTCGATTTCAGAGTGTTACTGTCGAAATTCCGCAATCAATTTCTCATTCGCATTTTTGCGAAATTACGATAAAATATCAAGAATATTCTGAGCCAATCAGAGTGCTCCTTCCGCATTTGCCGAATATTCGCAATTATTTTGTATTGTAATATATCACGAATATTCTGAGCCAATCAGAGTGCTCCATTCCGCATTTCTCGAAATTTCGCATTCGCATTCGCATTCGCAATAGCGAAAATTCGCAATCATTTCATTTCCAAAAAATATCAGGAATATTCGTATTTAGCGAATATATCTCGAATATTCGACTATATATTCGAGATATATCGCGAAATCAAATATGGCATATTCTGCTCAACACTATCTCTCACCCCACTTCTCTTACACTCACCCCCTCTTTTCTCTTACCCACCCCCTCTCACCACCTTTTCCTCAACCCACCCCCCCTCTCACTCCCACCTCTCTCTCACCCTCTCATGATATACATAGACATGGATGTGGTGGGGTTTTGGTGGATGTGATTTTTTTGAGAAGGAGACGGCATTTTATTCAGATGAAGTCCAGGGACACATTTTTTGTCCCAGTCCAGCCCTGTATTTGGTAGAAGAGGGTGAGGGTGAGCATTGAACCCATGTATTTTGAGATAACAGGGTGAGGGTGAGCAGTAAACCCATGTATTTTCAGGGATAAGGGGGAGTACATTTAAGAGCAGCCCGGATTTGGGCTTTATAAAGTAACACAAAATCGATCATTTTTCGTGGCTCAGTTCCGAAGGACTCATAAATGAAATACAGAGAGTTCTTTTCTTTTCCCATGTCGTGCCGTGCGACTCGGCGACTCATCTGACCGTAAAGAACACATTCTATCCCAAGTAATTGAGATCTCTAAGTGATCCCGCCGCCATCCATATTCATTTCTGTGGAGTAACAGGTCTGAAGTTTTGAAGTTACGATGGAGATCTCTGGGGACCAATTACATTGACTTTACAGAGGAGTCCATCCAACCAACGAATCTTCACCTATGACATCCTTCGAGTCCTCGCCTTATATCTGGATATCTGTGAGAGCTCATCAGTGCGCATTGTACAGCCACAGCCTATTCCGCATAGAAGATCACAGGGACAGATCGCTATCACCTTATCACTGTAGCACTTACCCCCGCAGGAGCCGCTGGTGATGATGGGTTCTCTGCTCTGCCACAGCTGCTCCGTTCTGCTCTGCCACAGGTACTCCTGTTTCAGCTTCACCAATGACTCTTGTGTCTAGGGTCATCCTATGTCCACTAGGGGCATAGGATGACTGAGAAATTATATCTCGGATTACCTGAGATGGGACAGTAATGATAATTCACAATGTATTCCAGGATATCTTAAAATATTACAGGTGCTTGATTCTGAGCCCAGCAGATTAATAATGGTGTGATTCATTCAATGTGGGGACACAGACTGTTAGGCCCTGTACACACAATCAGACTGGTCCGATGAAACTGGCCCGACGGACCAATTTCATCGGAACAGGCTGAAGTGGTCTGATGGTCTGATGTGTGTACACACCATCGGACCAAAAATCCGATCAGACCAGAACGCAGCGACGTAGAACACAACTACGTGCTGAAAAAAATGAAGTTCAATGCTTCCAAGCATGCGTAGACTTGATTCTGAGCATGTGCGGGTTTTTGGTCCAATGTTTTGGCGTACTAACCATCGAATCTGTCCGACGGACAGGTGTCCGTCGGACAGATTTTAAAGCAAGTTTTAAAACTTTGGTCCGACGGACAACGGTCCAATAGGCCTTACACACCATCGAATTGGTCCAATGAAACTGGTCTCCAGACCAGTTTCATCGGATTGGTCTGATCGTGTGTACGCGGCCTGAAGGTGTTAATTGAGTCTGGCTCCTAAGATTTGTCATTGTCTATTGTGCTAATTAACACTGCATTGTGTGAAAGTCTATTGACGATAATATGTGATGTGAATTAGCACCCTCTAAAGGTCAGACGTCTGACTTAAAGGGTCACTAAAGGAAACATTTTAATTTTTTTGCTGAAATGACTGTTTACAGGGTATAGAGACATAAAAGTTAACTGATTCCTTTTAAAAATTATTAAAAATAGATAAAAATCAATCATATAATGTGCCTCTAGTTTCACTTTCGTTTTTAAAATGATTTCATGTTTCTGTGAAGTACAGAAGACACACAGAACAAAAACAAACAAATCCAGGGCAGTGTTTTGTTTTTAAAATTAATCTGACTGGTTCTGAGGAGTTTTAGACACACAGCTTAGACCGCAGTGAAAAGCTGCCATGAGTTTTTTTCATAAGGAGCCAGACAAGCAGGAAGTGTGGAGATCAGAGCAGGATTACAGCTACTTCAAAGCAAAAACGAACAATGAGAACATGAAAACAGCACTGCATTAAGGTAAAGGAAGCTATTTAGCTAAAAAAAAAAATTCCTTTAGTGATCCTTTAAGTTTACTAAAGGAATGTGTATTGTGTAGCAGGTGAGAATAGCTTATCGCGGAGTCAGAATGTCTGGCTAAGATGTGGATTGAGGGGGCCTCGTTAGGAACCATTGTTTGTTGTTGTGGGTGGAGTGTGTCATTGTCCCTGTGATTGCCGCAGCATGCTTTTTACTGTATAAAAAGAGCCTGAGTTTGTCATTAAACTGGTGGAATGGAATATTGTAAACGGCGTTAACCCCTGAACATTACACTATATATGTTTTTTTTAGCAGACACCCTAGAGAATAAAATGGCAGTCATTGCAACTTTTTATCTCTTTTTATCAGTATTTGTGCAATCATTTTTCAAATGCCTTTCTTTTGAAAAAAAAACAAACAGTTTCATGAATTAAAAAATAACAATACATCAAAGTTAGCCCATTTTTTTGTATAATGACCTACAAACAATGACCTACATACACTGATATTTACATACACTGTCTGACCTATCTCAGCTCAGCCATGGTGTGCAGTGTCACGGCAGGCAGTCAGTCATTCTATCAGTCATCAGAGGAGCAGCCAAGGAGGAGAGCCGAGGAGCCTGGAGGAGAGGAGAGCCGAGTATCCTGGGGAGAGGAGAGCTGAGGAGCCTGGAGGAGAGCCGAGGAGCCTGGAGAAGAGGAGAGCTGAGGAGCCTGGGGAAAGGAGAGCCGAGGAGGAGAGGAGAGCCGAGGAGGGGATGAGAGGAGAGCCGCCCGCCAGAGAGCAGAGCGGGATTGTAATTCCTGCCTTTTGGACATTGGCCATCCGGCATTGGACTAGTGAGACATCCATCATAGGCATTGCGCAGGCTCCAGATGGTGGGACCTGCTATGGCACTCGACCGCACTCTGCCAGATTCGGCCGTCTTCGGGATCAGAAGATCAGCTCGCCAATCGCTCGGGGCTAACAGTGGAGACCTGAAATAATGAGACTCTGGGCATTTTGGGGTCACATTTGGGTCTCCAGTCCCCCCTAGCCACCCCCTGCCAAGCTGTGTGTAGCTGTGTTCAGTGTCCATTAGCCCAGCCTGTTCAGTGCCCAGCAGCCCAGCCTGTTCAGTGCCCAGCAGCCCAGCCTGTTCAGTGCCCATCGGCCCAGCCTGTTCAGTGCCCAGCGGCCCAGCCTGCTCAGTGCCCAGCAGCCCAGCCTGTTCAGTGCTCAGTGGCCCAGGGTGTTTAGTGCCCAGCAGCCCAGCCTGTTCAGTGCCCATCACCCCAGCCTTTTCAGTGTCCAGCAGCCCAGTCTGTTCAGTGTCCAGCAGCCCAGCCTGTTCAATGTCCAGCGGCCCAGCCTGTTCAGTGCCCAGCCTGTTCAGTGCCCATCAGCCCAGCCTGTTTAGTGCTCAGTGGCCCAGGGTGTTCAGTGCCCAGCAGCCCAGCCTGTTCAGTGCCCAGCGGCCCAGTCTGTTCAGTGCCAAGCAGCCCAGCCTGTTCAGTTCCCAGCAACCCAGCCTGTTCAGTGCCCATCATTACAGCCTATTCAGTGCCCATTGGCCCAGCCTGTTCAGTGCCTATCGGCCCAGCCTATTCAGTGCCCATCAGCCCAGCCTGTTCAGTGCCTATTCGCCCATCCTGTTCAGTGCCCAGCAGCCCAGCCTGTTCAGTGCCCAGCGGCCCAGTCTGTTCAGTGCCAAGCGGCCCAGCCTGTTCAGTTCCCAGCAACACAGCCTGTTCAGTGCCCATCATCACAGCCTATTCAGTGCCCTTCAGCCCAGCCTATTCAGTGCCCTTCAGCCCAGCCTGTTCAGTGCCTATCGGCCCAGCCTATTCAGTGCCCTTCAGCCCAGCCTGTTCAGTGCCCATCGGCCCAGGAGAGGAGACAGATTATACAGAGTGGTAAATCTCCTGTTTACCCCAAACCACTGCTGTCCTCAGACAAAATCCCGCCTTATACGATAGACGTACCAGTGTGCTGCCTATCATAGGAGCCCAAGAGCCGGGACTTCATCTGATAGCTGAGTAAGCGGGAGATCCCCACTCTGTATAATCTGTTGGCGCTTGTCCCCTGCTCCAAAATGACCCAGCGGGACCCTTGATAGGGCTGGCCCTGGGCGCACCCTTTCTGCACCAGCTTGTGGTGCACCTGCCCAGGATCATCCCTGAATCCGGGGACAAAACCGGGACAGACGGCCCCCGGAGACAGTGTCCTTAATTCAGGGACTGTCCCTGGATAACAGGGACATCTGGTCACCCTACTATCGGGGGCCTTTGAGAAAACCCCCGTGCCAGGGGGCTCAGAGCTATACAGGAAACCCACACAACTCAAGGGGTGTCCTGAAAAGTAATAGGAGAGGACAGCAGAGAATACTGCCGGGAAAGTGTCCAGGAGGGATCCACCAGGTGTCAGTGAGCGACAAGCACAATCGGGAGAGCTGGGAAAGGCATGCCAGAGCAGACACTGGGAAGCAGTCTGAGATGTAGAGCCAGCAGGAGAGACTGTGATGCCCATGAAGTCGGGCCACTGGAGGGCTGTCAGGGTCTGCAAAGGGTTGACTGGGATCAGTAGTCCTCCTGAAGCCAGTGTCAGGCCTAACCATGTGCTAGCTGAAGAACTGTGCTGGAGGGAGAAGGAGAGATAGTCTGCAGCGAGTTTTGTGAAGGAGGAGAGTATCTATATTGTCCCAAACCATGCAAGAATCTTCTCTGGGCATCTCATGAATGTCTCATCCCCATCCAAGTTCTAATCCCTCAATAAAAATAGCTGATGGACTTTTCATTGTCTTGGAGTGTCTGAAAGTGAATGCCGGGCAGGGGAGGGTGACACCTGTGCCACAATCACTCAGTAGCCCCCATGGGGGCACCCCTGCATACTGATTACCAGAACCGCCATCAGGAAATATGGGGCCCCTTACACAGCTTCAGCCATGGGCCCCATGAAGCAGAGAACCGGATCGGGGGGTGCTGTTGCCTCAAATTGAGAAGCGGGAGGGGTGCCACCGCTAATTGAGAAAATTGAGAATCGGAGGGGGGCCGAATTGATAAGCGGGGGTACCACGAATTGGGGGACCTCTGAGCCCCTTACAAAAAAAAAATTAAAAAATATAAAAAAAAGGGGGATGGCCATTTGAGGGTCCTGGGGACCTCTTAATACCTTTTAATAAAAAGAAAAAAGAAATATTGTTTTTTATAAAAAAAAAAAGAAAAAAAAAGGGTTGCCATTCAGGCCCTGGGGACCTCTGGGCCCTTTATTAAAAAATAAAAATAAAGAAATAAAAAAAATATATATATATTTTTTTTTAAATCATTAAAAAAAGAGGGGGGTTGCCATCCGGGGCCCTGGGGACCTCTGGGCCCTTTAATAAAAATAAAGAAATAAAAAAAAATATATAAAAAATGTTTTTTATTTTTTAAAAAGGGGGGTTGCCATCCAGGGCCTTGGGGATCTCCAGGCCCCTGGGGGCCTCTGGGCCCCCTACAAAAAAAAAGAGGGTTGCCACCTAGGCCCCTGGGGACCTCCGGGCCCCTTACAGATGTACTGCCTGTACCCCCCTAATGGTGGCCCTGCTGATTACAGGAACCTAGGTTCAGGTATTTATATTAGCTGTATATTAAATATATAGTACATTTTATGGCTTTGTATGAAACAATAAATGATAATTAATTGTATCTATTTGAAGTTTGGCCTTAAAAGTTGTTCAGAAACTTTTCCCATTGAGGAACTTTGATTTGAAGTCGTCTATAGAGATGAGAAGTCGGGTGACGGCGGCTGATCTTGAGTTCCCTGTACTCATTGTTATCTGTTTCGGGATGATTTGAAAGGCATAATATTTTCTGTTTTTAAAAAGACTTTAAATAATCAGCGTGACAACCTCCCGCTGATTGTATGGGGAAGTGAATTAATTTTTCTCTTTATTAAATGCGCTCATTTAAGGCTCCGAAGACGCAAAAAATGTTCTTTTCTAAAGAAAAAGAAAAAAATATGTTGCTCAACCTTTGAAAATGTTTGACTTTTAATAAACTCCTAAAACTAGCGGAAAAAAATGATAATTAACGCATTAAATCAAAGGCAGCAAGACAGGTTGGTGGTGGGGGGGACTCGAATAGAGAGTGCAATAATTACAACAAAGCTGGACAACCACCTATCAGAGAGGAGACACATCGGGGGAAGGAGACTATCAGAGAGGAGACACATCGGGGATAGGACACTATCAGAGAGGAGACACATCGGGGATAGGAGACTATCAGAGAGGAGACACATCGGGGATAGGAGACTATCAGAGAGGAGACACATCAGGGATAGGAGACTATCAGAGAGGAGACACATCGGGGATAGGAGACTATCAGAGAGGAGACACATCGGGGATAGGAGACTATCAGAGAGGAGACACATCGGGGATAGGAGACTATCAGAGAGGAGACACATCGGGGATAGGAGACTATCAGAGAGGAGACACATCAGGAGATAGGAGACTATCAGAGAGGAGACACATCGGGGATAGGAGACTATCAGAGAGGAGACACATCGGGGATAGGAGACTATCAGAGAGGAGACACATCAGGAGATAGGAGACTATCAGAGAGGAGACACATCAGGGATAGGAGACTATCAGAGAGGAGACACATCGGGGATAGGAGACTATCAGAGAGGAGACACATCAGGAGATAGGAGACTATCAGAGAGGAGACACATCGGGAGATAGGAGACTATCAGAGAGGAGACACATCGGGAGATAGGAGACTATCAGAGAGGATAAACATCGGGGATAGGAGACTATCAGAGAGGAGACACATCAGGCATAGGAGACTATCAGAGAGGAGACACATCGGGGATAGGAGATCATCAGAGAGGAGACACATCAAGGATAGGAGACTATCATAGAGGAGACACATCAGGGATAGGAGACTATCAGAGAGGATAAACATCGGGGATAGGAGATCATCAGAGAGGAGACACATCAGGGATAGGAGACTATCAGAGAGGAGACACATCAGGAGACAGGAGACTATCAGAGAGGAGACACATCAGGAGATAGGAGACTATCAGAGAGGAGACACATCGGGGATAGGAGACTATCAGAGAGGAGACACATCAGGAGATAGGAGACTATCAGAGAGGAGACACATCGGGGATAGGAGACTATCAGAGAGGAGACACATCGGGGATAGGAGACTATCAGAGAGGAGACACATCAGGAGATAGGAGACTATCAGAGAGGAGACACATCGGGAGATAGGAGACTATCAGAGAGGAGACACATCGGGAGATAGGAGACTATCAGAGAGGATAAACATTGGGGATAGGAGACTATCAGAGAGGAGACACATCAGGCATAGGAGACTATCAGAGAGGAGACACATCGGGGATAGGAGATCATCAGAGAGGAGACACATCAAGGATAGGAGACTATCATAGAGGAGACACATCAGGGATAGGAGACTATCAGAGCGGATAAACATCGGGGATAGGAGATCATCAGAGAGGAGACACATCAGGAGACAGGAGACTATCAGAGAGGAGACACATCGGGAGATAGGAGACTATCAGAGAAGAGACACATCGGGGATAGGAGACTATCAGAGAGGAGACACATCAGGGATAGGAGACTATCAGAGAGGAGACACATCGGGGATAGGAGACTATCAGAGAGGAGACACATCAGGAGATAGGAGACTATCAGAGAGGAGACACATCGGGGATAGGAGACTATCAGAGAGGAGACACATCGGGGATAGGAGACTATCAGAGAGGAGACACATCAGGAGATAGGAGACTATCAGAGAGGAGACACATCGGGAGATAGGAGACTATCAGAGAGGAGACACATCGGGAGATAGGAGACTATCAGAGAGGATAAACATCGGGGATAGGAGACTATCAGAGAGGAGACACATCAGGCATAGGAGACTATCAGAGAGGAGACACATCGGGGATAGGAGATCATCAGAGAGGAGACACATCAAGGATAGGAGACTATCATAGAGGAGACACATCAGGGATAGGAGACTATCAGAGAGGATAAACATCGGGGATAGGAGATCATCAGAGAGGAGACACATCAGGGATAGGAGACTATCAGAGAGGAGACACATCAGGAGACAGGAGACTATCAGAGAGGAGACACATCGGGAGATAGGAGACTATCAGAGAAGAGACACATCGGGGATAGGAGACTATCAGAGAGGAGACACATCAGGAGACAGGAGACTATCAGAGAGGAGACACATCGGGAGATAGGAGACTATCAGAGACGAGACACATCAGGAGATAGGAGACTATCAGAGAGGAGACACATCGGGAGATAGGAGACTATCAGAGAAGAGACACATCGGGGATAGGAGACTATCAGAGAGGAGACACATCAGGAGACAGGAGACTATCAGAGAGGAGACACATCGGGAGATAGGAGACTATCAGAGAGGAGACACATCGGGAGATAGGAGACTATCAGAGAGGAGACACATCAGGAGATAGGAGACTATCAGAGAGGAGACACATCGGGGATAGGAGACTATTAGGCCGCGTACACACGAGGGGATATGTCCGCTGAAAACGGTCCGATGGACCGTTTCAGCAGACATCTCCGCTCGTGTGTATGGGCTAGCGGACAGATTTCTCCACCCGACAGATTTCAAAGCATGCTTTGAAATCTATCCGGTGGGGATCTGTCCGCCCGACATGTCTGCTGGTTAGTACACTTACCAGCAGACATGTCGGCCCCCACCGCCGCCGCGCCGCTGCCGAATGGATTCGGCGCAAACGCGGAAGTGTTTTACTTCCTGGTGCGGTGACGTTGCGGTGACGCGGCGGCGTCAACGTCACCGCCGCGTCACCGCCACGTCACCGCGCCTTCCGGCGGCGGGGAATTTGATCCGATGGTGTGTACACGCCATCGGATCAAACTCCCGATCGGACATATCCGATGGAAATGGTCCGCGGACCGTTTTCATCGGATATATCCGATCGTGTGTACGCCGCCTCAGAGAAGAGACACATCGGGAGATAGGAGACTATGAGAGGAGACACATCGGGGATAGGAGACTATCAGAGAGGATAAACATCAGGGATAGGAGACTATCAGAGAGGATAAACATCGGGGATAGGAGACTATCAGAGAGGAGACACATCGGGGATAGGAGACTATCAGAGAGGAGACACATCGGGAGATAGGAGACTATCAGAGAAGAGACACATCGGGAGATAGGAGACTATCAGAGAGGAGACACATCGGGGATAGGAGACTATGAGAGAGGATAAACATCAGGGATAGGAGACTATCAGAGAGGATAAACATCGGGGATAGGAGACTATCAGAGAGGATAAACATCGGGGATAGGAGACTATCAGAGAGGAGACACATCAGGAGGCAGGAGACTATCAGAGAGGAGACACATCGGGAGATAGGAGACTATCAGAGAGGAGACACATCGGGAGATAGGAGACTATCAGAGAGGAGACACATCGGGAGATAGGAGACTATCAGAGAGGAGACACATCAGGAGATAGGAGACTATCAGAGAGGAGACACATCGGGGATAGGAGACTATCAGAGAAGAGACACATCGGGAGATAGGAGACTATGAGAGGAGACACATCGGGGATAGGAGACTATCAGAGAGGATAAACATCAGGGATAGGAGACTATCAGAGAGGATAAACATCGGGGATAGGAGACTATCAGAGAGGAGACACATCGGGGATAGGAGACTATCAGAGAGGAGACACATCGGGAGATAGGAGACTATGAGAGAAGAGACACATCGGGAGATAGGAGACTATCAGAGAGGAGACACATCGGGGATAGGAGACTATGAGAGAGGATAAACATCAGGGATAGGAGACTATCAGAGAGGATAAACATCGGGGATAGGAGACTATCAGAGAGGAGACACATCGGGGATAGGAGACTATCAGAGAGGAGACACATCGGGGATAGGAGACTATCAGAGAGGAGACACATCGGGAGATAGGAGACTATCAGAGAAGAGACACATCGGGAGATAGGAGACTATCAGAGAGGAGACACATCGGGGATAGGAGACTATGAGAGAGGATAAACATCAGGGATAGGAGACTATCAGAGAGGATAAACATCGGGGATAGGAGACTATCAGAGAGGAGACACATCGGGGATAGGAGACTATCAGAGATGAGACACATCGGGGATAGGAGACTATCAGAGATGAGACACATCGGGGATAGGAGACTATCAGAGAGGAGACACATCGGAGATAGGAGACAATCAGAGAGGAGACACATCAGGAGATAGGAGACTATCAGAGAAGAGACACATCGGGAGATAGGAGACTATCAGAGAGGAGACACATCGGGGATAGGAGACTATGAGAGAGGATAAACATCAGGGATAGGAGACTATCAGAGAGGATAAACATCGGGGATAGGAGACTATCAGAGAGGAGACACATCGGGGATAGGAGACTATCAGAGATGAGACACATCGGGGATAGGAGACTATCAGAGATGAGACACATCGGGGATAGGAGACTATCAGAGAGGAGACACATCGGAGATAGGAGACAATCAGAGAGGAGACACATCAGGAGATAGGAGACTATCAGAGAGGAGACACATCGGGGATAGGGGACTATCATAGAGGAGATACATCGGGGATAAGAGTCTATCATAGAGGAGACACATCGGTGATAGGAGACTATCAGAGAGGAGACACATCGGGGATAGGAGACTATCAGAGAGGAGACACATCGAAGATAGGAGACTATCAGAGAGGAGACACATCAGGAGATAGGAGACTATCAGAGAGGAGACACATCGGGAGATAGGAGACTATCAGAGAGGAGACACATCGGGAGATAGGAGACTATCAGAGAGAATAAACATCGGGGATAGGAGACTATCAGAGAGGAGACACATCGGGAGATAGGAGACTATCAGAGAGGAGACACATCGGGAGATAGGAGACTATCAGAGAGGAGACACATCAGGCATAGGAGACTATCAGAGAGGAGACACATCGGGGATAGGAGATCATCAGAGAGGAGACACATCAAGGATAGGAGACTATCATAGAGGAGACACATCAGGGATAGGAGACTATCAGAGAGGATAAACATCGGGGATAGGAGATCATCAGAGAGGAGACACATCGGGGATAGGAGACTATCAGAGAGGAGACACATCAGGAGACAGGAGTCTATCAGAGAGGAGACACATCGGGAGATAGGAGACTATCAGAGAAGAGACACATCGGGGATAGGAGACTATCAGAGACGAGACACATCAGGAGATAGGAGACTATCAGAGAGGAGACACATCGGGAGATAGGAGACTATCAGAGAAGAGACACATCAGGAGATAGGAGACTATCAGAGAGGAGACACATCGGGGATAGGAGACTATCAGAGAAGAGACACATCGGGAGATAGGAGACTATCAGAGAGGAGACACATCGGGGATAGGAGACTATCAGAGAGGATAAACATCAGGGATAGGAGACTATCAGAGAGGATAAACATCGGGGATAGGAGACTATCAGAGAGGAGACACATCGGGGATAGGAGACTATCAGAGAGGAGACACATCGGGGATAGGAGACTATGAGAGAGGATAAACATCAGGGATAGGAGACTATCAGAGAGGATAAACATCGGGGAAGGGAGACTATCAGAGAGGAGACACATCGGGGATAGGAGACTATCAGAGAGGAGACACATCGGGGATAGGAGACTATCAGAGAGGAGACACATCGGGAGATAGGAGACTATCAGAGAAGAGACACATCGGGAGATAGGAGACTATCAGAGAGGAGACACATCAGGGATAGGAGACTATGAGATAGGATAAACATCAGGGATAGGAGACTATCAGAGAGGATAAACATCGGGGATAGGAGACTATCAGAGAGGAGACACATCGGGGTTAGGGGACTATCATAGAGGAGATACATCGGGGATAAGAGTCTATCATAGAGGAGACACATCGGTGATAGGAGACCAGGGCTTTTTTTCTGGGGGAACTTGGTGGAACTCAGTTCCACCACCTTTGGCTCAGACCCTTTGGTGCCCGCTCACCACAATCACTTGTGAACACAGAAGTCTGGTTTCTGTGTTTACAAGTGACTGCTTTGTAACCCCCTGAACTCTGCACACTGTATGTAATGCAATTCTGGTATTTAATGCCCCTTTAAGACCCTTCTACTGTTTGTGAAATCTGAACGGGTCGTGGTTGAGTTCCTGCACCTATTTTCTGAGAAAAAAAGCTCTGTAGGAGACTATCAGAGAGGAGACACATTGGGGATAGGAGACTATCAGAGAGGAGACACATTGG
The DNA here is from genome assembly GCA_029574335.1 of Rana kukunoris. Lineage (NCBI taxonomy): Eukaryota > Metazoa > Chordata > Amphibia > Anura > Ranidae > Rana > Rana kukunoris. The sequence continues at coordinate 493,113 of CM056051.1, read as the reverse complement.
GGATAGGAGACTATCAGAGAGGAGACACATCGGGGATAGGAGACTATCATAGAGGAGACACATCGGGGATAGGAGACTATCAGAGAGATGACACATTGGGGATAGGAGACTATCAGAGAGGAGACACATCGGGGATAGGAGACTATCAGAGAGGAGACACATCGGGGATAGGAGACTATCATAGAGGAGACACATCGGGGATAGGAGACTATCAGAGAGGAGACACATTGGGGATAGGAGACTATCAGAGAGGAGACACATCGGGGATAGGAGACTATCATAGAGGAGACACATCGGGGATAGGAGACTATCAGAGAGATGACACATTGGGGATAGGAGACTATCAGAGAGGAGACACATCGGGGATAGGAGACTCGAACATTGCCTGTTCGATCGTTCGTCGAAAAACGAACAAAACGGGTCATTCGCGCCAAATTCGAACGACACGCAGCGGCCCATAATTCACTGTGGCATTGTGCGCTGATGATTGGCCAAGCATGCACCATGACCCCGCATGCTTGGCCAATCACAGAGCCCAAAAAACGAAGAACCCTAATTGGCCAAAGCCTGGGTGCTTTGGCCAATTATGGCTCAGGGCTTTAGCACACGCCCCGCACTATAAAAGGCCGCCTCCTGGGCGGCCTCGTGTAGTGTGATCCGGCTTGCTTTACAGAGAAGTCAGACAGACAGTCAGTTAGAGAGAGATAGAGACACAGTGGGCCAGATTCTCAAAGGAATTATGTACACATACACCGGCGTAATTCGAATTTCCCTCCGGCGTATCATTGTTTTCTATTCTGAAAAGATGATACGCCGGTTTTAATCTTGGATCCGACTTGTGTAAGTCATTTACACCGCCGGATCCTAAATGCAATACTACGACGGCCGCTAGGTGGCGTTTACATCGATTTCACCGCCGAATATGCAAATGAGCCGATACGCCGATTCTCGAACGTTTTTGCGACGCGGCGATGTCGTTTACGTAGGTTGTGTACGCATAAGGTTACCCCTGCTATATGCTCATAAACTCAGTCGATCATACTGCACGTCTGCTGTGTTTTTGCCTATAAACTCAGTCGATCTTACTATAAGTTTTCTGTGTTTTTGCTCACAAACTCAGTCGATCATACTGCACGTTTGCTGTTTTTGGCCATAAACTAAGTTGATCTTACTATATAGAGACACATCGGGAGATAGGAGACTATCAGAGAGGAGACACATCGGGGGAAGGAGACTATCAGAGAGTAGACACATCGGGGATAGGAGACTATCAGAGAGGAGACACATCGGGGATAGGAGACTATCAGAGAGGAGACACATCGGGGATAGGAGACTATCAGAGAGGAGACACATCAGGGATAGGAGACTATCAGAGAGGAGACACATCGGGGATAGGAGACTATCAGAGAGGAGACACATCAGGAGATAGGAGACTATCAGAGAGGAGACACATCGGGGATAGGAGACTATCAGAGAGGAGACACATCGGGGATAGGAGACTATCAGAGAGGAGACACATCGGGGATAGGAGACTATCAGAGAGGAGACACATCGGGGATAGGAGACTACCAGAGAGGAGACACATCAGGAGATAGGAGACTATCAGAGAGGAGACACATCGGGGATAGGAGACTATCAGAGAGGAGACACATTGGGGATAGGAGACTATCAGAGAGGAGACACATCGGGGATAGGAGACTATCAGAGAGGAGACACATCAGGGATAGGAGACTATCAGAGAGGAGACACATCAGGGATAGGAGACTATCAGAGAGGAGACACATCGGGGATAGGAGACTATCAGAGAGGAGACACATTGGGGATAGGAGACTATCAGAGAGGAGACACATCGGGGATAGGAGACTATCAGAGAGGAGACACATCAGGGATAGGAGACTATCAGAGAGGAGACACATCAGGGATAGGAGACTATCAGAGAGGAGACACATCAGGAGATAGGAGACTATCAGAGAGGAGACACATCGGGGATAGGAGACTATCAGAGAGGAGACACATCGGGGATAGGAGACTATCAGAGAGGAGAGACATTGGGAGACAGGAGACTATCAGAGAGGAGACACATCGGGGATAGGAGACTATCAGAGAGGAGACACATTGGGGATAGGAGACTATCAGAGAGGAGACACATCGGGGATAGGAGACTATCAGAGAGGAGACACATCAGGGATAGGAGACTATCAGAGAGGAGACACATCAGGGATAGGAGACTATCAGAGAGGAGACACATTGGGGATAGGAGACTATCAGAGCGACCGTGCGACATAAAATATTGCAACAACCATTTTATAACTTGAAAACAACAAATGTCAGTAAAAGGTTTGGTGTTTAAGTGGTTAAATGTTCCTAATTTTCATACAAATTGTTAAAATGTTTAGACTTCACATTCCACTAATAAATAATGTTCTGATTCTCCACATACTTCCTTTCTTTCGACAACTGAGAGCAGAGAGCAGTGCCATTGCTAGGCAGGTGCGGGGGGTCTGGGCCGCACCTGGGTGACACCCGTGGGTAGTGGCACCACTAACATCGCCCGCTTCCCTGTGCCCCGCGGCTCACGCTGCAGCTGTGTCCCTCAGCGGAGCGGAACGAAGCTGCCGCCCCCTCCTCTCTGTTTAGATCCACAGAGGAGGAGGAGCCCGTGCTCGCAGGACACACCGCTGTGTGCATCTGCTGATCTGAGGTCTGTGAGGTAAGGGGGCGTCTATACTAATGGAGCAGGGGGGTGTAATGCTGGGGGGGGGGTCTGCACTGAGGGGAGGTGTCTGTACTGCTGGGGGTGTCTGTACTGGGGGGGTCTTCACTAGAAGGGTCTGCAACGGGGGTGTCTGTACTGAGGGGGGATCTGCACTAAAGAGGGGTCTGCACTGGGGGGTGTCTGTAACTTAGGGGGGTCTGCACTGAAAAGGGGTCTGCACTGAAAGGGGGTCTGCACTGTGGGGGTTGTCTGTAACCGAGTGGGGTCTGCACTGAGGGGGGGTGTCTGTACTGAGGGGGAGGTTTATACTGAGGGAGGGGGTCTATATTGATAGGGGGTCTGTACTTAGTTGGGGGTCTGTACTGAGGGAGGGGATCTATACTGTGGGAGGGGGGTCTATACTGAGGGGGGGACTATAGTTGGTGGGGGGGTGACACCATTTTTTTTTTGCACCGGGTGACACCAACCCTAGTGACACCACTGGCAGAGAGCATTCTCAGCATACAAAAGATCGGGAAATACTTTGTAAAGATCGCAACGGAGAAAAAATCGCGATAGCAATTCATGACGGTTAATCGCGCAGCTCTAAATGGCGGCGATCCGTGACTTTCCTCAACAATAGACCTCCGCCAACAACAAAAGATGCTCCACCCACAACAACAGTTCCCCCCAGAAACCTTGGTCCACAAAGCATTACGCCGGCGTATCTCCAGATACGCTGCCGTAATTTCAAATTCCCGCCGCCGTATATTTGTTTTGTATTCACAAAACAAGATACGCCAGAATTACGCTAAAATACGACTGGCGTAAGTCTATTACGCCATCGTATCTTAGTTGCATACTTACGCTGGACGCTAGGCGCGCTTCCATTGTGTGCCCGCGTAAAATATGCAAATGAGCTAGATACACCGATTCACGAACGTACGTACGGCCGGCGCAGTGTTTTTACGTCGTTTGCGTAAGCGTTGGTCCGGCGTAAAGTTACTCCTGCTGTACACGGGTGTACGTAATGTTAAGTATGGACGTCGGGCCAGCGTCGATTTTTCCGTTGTTCACGTCGTTTGCATAAACCGTTCGCGAATAGGGATTTGCGTACGTTACATTCACGTAATTTTCATTGATGTTTTGTGACGTGATTTCGCGCATGCGCACTGGGATACGTCCAAAGAAAAGCGTTGTTTGCGTCGGGTTATTCATAATTATAATAAAACACGCCCCCCCCCCACTAGTCAATTTGAATTACACCCGCTTACGCCGCCCCATTTACGCTACGCCGCCGTAAGTTACAACGTCATTTCTTTGTGGATAAGGATACGCCGCTGTAACTTAGAGTAAATGGGGCACGCCGCACCGGCGGGGCGGCTTTGTAGATCTGGCCCAATATATCTACCAGCAGCCTGCTTCATTAGACTCCTCCCTCAACAGTAGAACCCCCAATAACAACTCTCCTCCCCCACAACATAAAAACCCCACCAGCAACAACAGACACCCACAGCAAAAATAGATCCCCTAGCAGCCTGCATCAGTAGACTCCTCCCTTAACAGTAGACTCCTCCCAGTAACAATTGCACCAGGCAACAAAATAAAATCCCCGCCAACAACAATAGACCCCCCTGCAACAATGGATCCTCCAGCACCCCTTCCCATTACATACATTTAATGCTGGAGGTGCCTGAACTGTGCCCCCTCCCATGTTCCCACCAAAACAAATCCCTGGATGGGGGTATTCATTTTGTTACAATGCAAAGCACAGCAAAGTGGCGGCAGCATGTGTAGGACGTGTAGCATGTGTAGGACGTGTAGCATGTGTAGGACGTGTAGCATGTGTAGGACGTGTAGCATGTGTAGGACGTGTAGCATGTGCAGGACGTGTAGCATGTGCAGGACGTGTAGCATGTGTAGGACGTGTAGCATGTGTAGGACGTGTAGCATGTGTAGGACGTGTAGCATGTGTAGGACGTGTAGCATGTGTAGGACGTGTAGCATGTGTAGGACGTGTAGCATGTGTAGGACGTGTAGCATGTGTAGGACCCGGCGGGGTGCATGCTATCTTTTATGTGGGGGCGGTTGGGGGATGGTAAAAGCGCAGCTCAGCCGTCACCACCCATGTGAACGAGGCCCAAAAGGTCATTGGTTGTGGATCGTGACCCAGGAGAATTCTGGGAGGGGGGGAACTCGGGAGACGGAATTCTTCACATACTTTGTATCACTTCGCAGTAACATTGTTTATATTCCGGCTTCTTGTGAAGATTTGGAAGACGATGATTTCTATTTTCACAGCTTCCCAGTTCATTTACACTTTTCTGTTCATTTGTTTTCTGCAAAACTTATTTACAAATCTGGCAAAAAAAATTGGAGGAATTTTATACAAAATGAGTTTAAATCGGAACTCCAGAAATTCAGATCCTTGGTTAAAAGTGAAGGCACTCTATGGGTTAAGTCCAAGGAGGTGCATGACATCTCCTGGGCTTATCTCTTCACTCCTGGAATTACAGCTATTCAGCCACTTTGTAAAAAGTGAAGGCACTCTATGGGTTAAGTCCAAGGAGGTGCATGACATCTCCTGGGCTTATCTCTTCACTCCTTGAATTACAGCTCTTCAGCCACTTTGTAAAAAGTGAAGGCACTCTATGGGTTAAGTCCAAGGAGGTGCATGACATCTCCTGGGCTTATCTCTTCACTCCTGGAATTACAGCTATTCAGCCACTTTGTAAAAAGTGAAGGCACTCTATGGCAGGAATGTCAAACACAAGGCCCGCGGGCCGAATCCGGCCCTCCAAGCCATTTCATGCGGCCCTCGCCCTCCTCTGGTCCTCAAGACCCTAACTTTCTGCTTTCAAGCAATGCATCCAGCTTCTTCCCAGCAGCAGCTTAAGGAAAGGGGGGTACACTGTGATGTAAGGGAGAGTGGGGGACTCAACGTCTGATGGTGGGGTTGCATTTAACATCTAATGTAAGGGGAGGGGATGCGCTGGACATCCAACCTTACAGATACAACCGGCCCTTTTGAGGGCAATCGTAATGCTGATGCGGCCCTCGATGAAATTGACTTTGACACCCCTGCTCTATGGGTTAAGTCCAAGGAGATGCATGACCTCTTCTGAACGTATCTCTATTATTTATATCTGATGGATTTATGGCTCTGCTGGAGCATTCACTGACACTCAGGGCTGTGAGAGAGGAGAGAAAGGCACACAGATCAGCTATGCCCCTCCTCTTCCCCTATCCAATCACAGAAGCTTTCGTATCTAGTGAACTAATTCACAAAATACAAAGGCTTCTGTGAATGGGCAGCAGAGGGGAGGGGCATAGCTGATCTGTGTGCCTCTCTCTCCTCTCTCACACCCCCGATTGTCAGTGTATGCTCCAGCAGAGCCATAAATCCATCAGATAGAAATAATAGAGAGTCGTTCAGATAAAAAGTGAAGGCACTCTATGGGTTAAGTCCAAGGAGGTGCATGGCATCTTCTGAACGTCTCCCTATTATTTATATCTGATGGATTTATGGCTCTGCTGAAGCATTCACTGACACTCAGGGCTGTGAGAGAGGAGAGAAAGGCACACAGAGAAGCTATGCCCCTCATCGTCCCCTGTCCAATCACAGAAGCTTTCATATCTAGTGAACTAATTCACAAAATACAAAGGCTTCTGTGAATGGGCAGCAGAGGGGAGAGGCATAGCTGCTCCGTGTGCCTCTCTCTCCTCTCTCACACCCCCGAGTGTCAGTGTATGCTCCAGCAGAGCCATAAACCCATCAGATAGAAATAATAGAGAGTCGTTCAGATAAAAAGTGAAGGCACGCTATGGGTTAAGTCCAGGGAGGTGCATGACATCTCCTGAACATATCCCTATTATTATTATTTGTATCTGATGGGTTTATGGCTCTGCTGGAGCATATACTGACACTTTGGGCTGTGAGAGAGGAGAGAAAGGCACACAGAGCAGCTATGCCCCTCCTCTTCCCCTGTCCAATCACAGAAGCTTTCATATCTAGTGAACTAATTCACAAAATACAAAGGCTTCTGTGAATGAGCAGCAGAGGGGAGGGGCATAGCTGCTCTCTTACAGCCCTGAGTGTCAGTGTATGCTCCAGAAGAGCCATAAATCCATCAGATAGAAATAATAGAGAGTCGTTCAGATAAAAAGTGAAGGCACTCTATGGGTTAAGTCCAAGGAGGTGCATGACATCTCCTGAACGTTTCCCTATTATTTATATCTGATGGATTTATGGCTCTGCTGGAGCATTCACTGACACTCAGGGCTGTGAGAGAGGAGAGAAAGGCACACAGAGAAGCTATGCCCCTCCTCGTCCCCTGTCCAATCACAGAAGCTTTCATATCTAGTGAACTAATTCACAAAATACAAAGGCTTCTGTGAATGGGCAGCAGAGGGGAGGGGCATAGCTGCTCTGTGTGCCTCTCTCTCCTGTCTCACAGCCCTGAGTGTCAGTGTATGCTCCAGCAGAGCCATAAACCCATCAGATAGAAATAATAGAGAGTCGTTCAGATAAAAAGTGAAGGCACGGTATGGGTTAAGTCCAAGGAGGTGCATGATATCTCCTGAACGTATCTCTATTATTTATATCTGATGGATTTATGGCTCTGCTGGAGCATACACTGACACTCAGGGCTGTGAGAGAGGAGAGAAAGGCACACAGAGAAGCTATGCCCCTCATCGTCCCCTGTCCAATCACAGAAGCTTTCATATCTAGTGAACTAATTCACAAAATACAAAGGCTTCTGTGAATGGGCAGCAGAGGGGAGGGGCATAGATGCTCCGTGTGCCTCTCTCTCCTCTCTCACACCCCCGAGTGTCAGTGTATGCTCCAGCAGAGCCATAAACCCATCAGATAGAAATAATAGAGAGTCGTTCAGATAAAAAGTGAAGGCACGCTATGGGTTAAGTCCAGGGAGGTGCATGACATCTCCTGAACATATCCCTATTATTATTATTTGTATCTGATGGGTTTATGGCTCTGCTGGAGCATATACTGACACTTTGGGCTGTGAGAGAGGAGAGAAAGGCACACAGAGCAGCTATGCCCCTCCTCTTCCCCTGTCCAATCACAGAAGCTTTCATATCTAGTGAACTAATTCACAAAATACAAAGGCTTCTGTGAATGAGCAGCAGAGGGGAGGGGAATAGCTGCTCTCTTACAGCCCTGAGTGTCAGTGTATGCTCCAGAAGAGCCATAAATCCATCAGATAGAAATAATAGAGAGTCGTTCAGATAAAAAGTGAAGGCACTCTATGGGTTAAGTCCAAGGAGGTGCATGACATCTCCTGAACGTATCTCTATTATTTATATCTGATGGATTTATGGCTCTGCTGGAGCATACACTGACACTCAGGGCTGTGAGAGAGGAGAGAAAGGCACACGGAGCAGCTATGCCCCTCCCCCTGCCCAATCACAGAAGCTTTCATATCTAGTGAACTAATTCACAAAATACAAAGGCTTCTGTGAATGGGCAGCAGAGGGGAGGGGCATAGCTGCTCCGTGTGCCTCTCTCTCCTCTCTCACACCCCCGAGTGATAGTGTATGCTCCAGAAGAGCCATAAACCCATCAGATAGAAATAATAGAGAGTCGTTCAGATAAAAAGTGAAGGCACGCTATGGGTTAAGTCCAAGGAGGTGCATGACATCTCATGAACGTATCTCTATTATTTATATCCGATGGGTTTATGGCTCTGCTGGAGCATACACTGACACTCAGGGCTGTGAGAGAGGAGAGAAAGGCACACAGAGCAGCTATGCCCCTCCTCTTCCCCTGTCCAATTTACAGAAGCTTTTGTATCTAGTGAACTAATTCACAAACTACAAAGGCTTCTGTGAATGGGCAGCAGAGGGGAGGGGCATAGCTGCTCCGTGTGCCTCTCTCTCCTCTCTCACACCCCCGAGTGATAGTGTATGCTCCAGCAGAGCCATAAACCCATCAGATAGAAATAATAGAGAGTCGTTCAGATAAAAAGTGAAGGCACGCTATGGGTTAAGTCCAAGGAGGTGCATGACATCTCCTGAACGTATCTCTATTATTTATATCCGATGGGTTTATGGCTCTGCCGTGGCATACACTGACACTTGGGGGTGTGAGAGAGGAGAGAGAGGCGCACAGAGCAGCTATGCCCCTCCCCTCCTCCTGTCCAATCATTTTTCACTTCAGCTTTTGTATCTAGTGAACTAATTCACAATATGTTTGGAAGGATTATGGTCATGGTGCAGCAGTGAGCCAATGGACGGGCTCCTTATCCGCCTCTACCCTTGAGTAGGAATCACCAGAGTTAAAGTATGTTTTGATTGGAAAGATTATGGTTGGAAGGATTATGGTTTATGGCTTAAAAATGCCGCTCCATGTTAGCCTATGACCTCATGCCCACCATGACATTTTCGAGCTGCAATAAATCCCAGGGCCAGTGCGTTCTGAGGCTCCAGCACTAGAGCTGTAAAAACGTCAGACGCCGGCAAAAGGTGTTAAACGCAATATAACGAGGTTTAGCGCTGTCTTAAGCCTCGTCCGGCGTTTCTGTCTCTATTCAACATCATTGGTTCCCTATGGGAGTCCATTGATTTGAATAGAAGTCGCACCAGAAGTCGGATCAAGAGTCCCCCCCCCCCCCCCAAAAAAAATAATACAAGGCCCTTCGGTCTGGTATGGATCTCCCACACCAAAAAAATGCCGCGAGGGTTCCCCCAAGATCCATACCAGACCCTTATCCAAGCACACAGCCCGGCAGGTCAGGAAAGGGGGGAAGGAGTGACCATACCAAGCCACATGCCCTCAACATGGGGGGGGTTGGTGCTTTGGGGTAGGAGAGAGCCTGCACCCCCCACCCCAAAGCTCCTTGTCCCCATGTTGATGAGGACAAGGGCCTCGTCCCGACAACCCTTGCCCGGTGGTTGTCGGGGTCTGTGGGCAGGGGAGTTTATAGGAATCTGGGAGCCTCCTTTAATAAGGGGGCCCCCAGTTTCCAACATCCCACCCTATGTGAATGAGTATGGGGTACATCATAACCCTCCCTATTCACCTGGGGAAAGAAAGCGTCAATAAAAAAAAACACACTACAAAGGTTTTTAAAGTAATTTATTAGGCAGCTCTGGGGGTCTCTTTGAACTTTTGGGGTCTCTTCCGACTTCTCCGCTCTCTCTGGCCTCTTCTCCGTGTTCTCTGGCCTCTTCTCCGCATTCTCTGGCCTCTTCTCCGCTCTCTCTGGCCTCTTCTCCGTGTTCTCTGGCCTCTTCTCCGCATTCTCTGGCCTCTTCTCCGCTCTCTCTGGCCTCTTCTCCGCTCTCTCTGGCCTCTTCTCTGCTCTCTCTGGCCTCTTCTCTGCTCTCTCTGGCCTCTTCTCCGCTCTCTCTGGCCTCTTCTCTGCTCTCTCTGGCCTTTTCTATGCGTTCTCTGGCCTCTTCTCCGCACTCTCCGGCCTCTTCTCTGCTCTTTATGGCCTCTTCTCCGCTCTCTCTGGCCTCTTCTCTGCTCTCTCTGGCCTCTTCTCCGCATTCTCTGGCTACCCCTGCTATCTTCTACTCGCTCTTTTGCTAGCGGTTTCCAAGTCTTCTGCATCATCTTCTACCCTCCGATCTTCTTCCGATGTTGACTCGGTGCTCTCTCCCACTGTAATGCCGTGTGCGTGGTGCGCACTGACATATATAGGCATGGGGCGTGGTCATCCGGTGATCCCACCCCTAATGATGTCATCGTCCCAGGGTATGAGGCCTAATAGTGGAAGAGGGACACTGGTGGACACAGGAAGTACAACCCTTTGCCAAGGGAACCAGCAGGTGATCCAGATCATGACAGATGGAAGCCTAATGTGAAAGCATAGCCTCAGAAGCTGAGGGAATGGTACCTGGGGTGGAAATGGGGAGCACAATGGGGGGGGTGCAAAATCAGAAATTCCAATTATAGAAATTGTGTGACAAGTCTTTAATTTCCCATCGGAGACCCAACCAATTATGGGAAGCCAAGGGGCCACCTCCAATGCCCTTAAACCCAGGGCCGATCCTAGGGTCACAGGCACCTGAGTGCAGAAATATTTCTGGTGCCCCCACATGGGTGTCATCATCTTACTAACTCCTCCCCTTTACAAATGTTTCTATGGCAACGACTCAACCACAGATATTCTCCCCCACAAAGTCTTCATTACCCCGGGATCCTTACATGATCTCTTAACAATAAACAAAATACAGGAAGAGGACACAGAGAGGGCTTCTGTTAGAGAGTCTGCTAAATGTTTGGCGCCCCCCCACCTCTGCAGGCGCTCGGGTGAAATGCACCCCATGCACCCTCCCTAGGATCGGCCCTGCTTAAGCCTACCCTACTTTGGTTGGATGCCTCAGCTCTAGGCAGGGTTGGACTGGGACAGAAATTTGGCCCTGGACTTGATCCAGACTGGCCCACTTCGACAGGTCTCTCCCATGGCGGCCAGACAACTCCCACACCCCCCCCCCCCCGGCCACCCAAGCCCCCTCTCCCCCTTCACTAGCCACTAGCCGTTCTACTTTATTAGAGTAGAACAGCTGTACTGGTCCTCTTATAGGCAGTACCAGCGAGGAAGCTAGACATTATTTTACCCGGGGCAAAGAATCAGTTCGGTGCCCCCCCCTTATGGGACAAGATTAGGCAGAGGTGAGAAACTCTCAGGCCATAGCTGTTGAGTCAGCTGTCTGTCCCCTCCCCCCATGCTCCTCTGTCGTCCCCCCTGCTCCTTTAGTCCTCCCCCTGCTTCTTTGTTTCCCCCCAGGTGAGCGCTGCGGGGAGCGAGAGACAGAGGAGCGGAGGGGGGGGAAGCCAGCCCACAGAGCCATCAGCCCACTGGGAAACTCCCTGTAGTCCCAATGGCCAGTCCATCTCTGACTCTAGGAGAGAAGGAAATGAACGCCCAAGAATCCCATCCATTGCGGAATTTCTCTTCCCTTTGGCACAGAGTGGCAGTGAGATTCTCCATTGTCTCCATGTCCTTCATTTATATTGTAAATGTCTCGTTATTCATCATTCTCTAGCCAGAGATCACGAAATGGTAAAATCTTTATTTTGAATACATTTGCAGACAGATCTCTCAGTTTGGAAATGTTTTCTCTCTTTTATATTGTTTTTCATCTAGCGTTGTCCTCGTCTTCATAACAATACAATTTCTTCGTTGGTGGCGGCGCGTCCTTGTCCAACTGAAGCTCCAGAGCTGATTGAAAGTACAGAACAATGGGGCCTCCATGTGATCCGTTCTCCTCCATTGTCACGGAGCTCACAGGTGGCTTCATATTTCGTTATTTCGGATGGTTCTCGCGTCTCTGTAATGCTTTGCATAGCATGCCCCCCTATTATACGAAGGTAGGTACTGTATGTAAGTGGCGGAGAACAAAAGAACCTTCGAAAAATAAACCTTGGCCGGTCAACAACGGAAAATCCAAAACCAAGAGAAAAATGAACAGTTCAAGTTCAGCCATTAAATTAAAGTTGAAATGAACAAACCTGCCTGGGAGTGCGGAGAAGGAAATCTTTGCCGCAGTTTACAGGAAGTCTCGGGAAAGGTTCATGGTGGTGATAAATTATACATGGTATGCAAGCGAGATAAATCTGAGAGAATAATGTATAGGGTGATGAGCCCGGGGTGGCTTTATAATAACTACAGTGGAATGTATGTTACAGGAGTGACATGAAATATGCATGCACCCCGCCATCAGGTCAGTGTACCCGGCACTGTGCAGTACATGGGCCTGGGAGATAGAGGGAGGGGGGGGGGGCTTGTTATTTTATAAGTTTAATATGCTTCAAATATTAGTTTTCTTGAATATTTTTTCTTGGAATAATAAAGTTTGTTCTGTATCAACAATGTGTCGGGGGCGGTGGGGGGGGGATTAGGTGGGGGTTGGGGCTGCGCTGTTCCCAGCAAGATAAAATAATTTACCGCTTACAGGTATCTGTACATTATGTAGATACAATGGGAAGAAATCCAACAATAAAGTGACTGATATCAAAGGGAGCGCTACATTATGATTTGTTTGGATGATTGGGTTTGTAATGTAAGTACAGGTTCCCTTTACCGAGAAGGAACATGGCGGCTGTACTTACCTTCACCTATGTGTCCTCTGTTCTCCAACGTGCCCCCTAAAAAAATTCCACACCTATCGGAACCTTCCCAGCCCCCACAATCCCTATTATTGATCCCGGAGATGGACAGTCATTGTTTTCTATGGCCAGGCAGGGCCGTTTGAAGGAATTTGGTGGCCCTAAGCAAAATGGGGGCCCCCAAGCACCCCCCCCCCATCCCGCACCCAAAGCCTACGTTAGCGATACACTAATTTTTTACACCCATGTTCTTACCCCCCCCCCCCCAGTCCCTATGTTTTTCTATCCTCACCTCCCCTTCTTCCCTGTAGGCTGTCGCTGTAGCGCGGCTGAGCTCCTCTTCCTCATGTCAGTCCTGTGTTCTATCATTATGGGTCCCCAGCCCCCTATCAGATAGTGCCCGGGCCGAGCCGGGTATAGCACGGTACAGGAGATTCAGTTTCCTGTGTTCCTGGCTGGACTGAAAGGAAGTGAGCACTCAGTGTGCACTTCCTGTCAGTCCGGCCAGGAACAGGAAACTGAATCTCCTGTACCACGTGCGGTACCCGGCCGGACTGACAGGACTCCAGGAGAAAGGAAGAGGGAGCTCGGCCACGCTACAACCTGGGAAGGGAAAGCTCGGGGCCCCAAGCAATTGTTTGTTTTGCCTGTCCTGTAGCGACAGGCCTGGGTACCAGTATAGGAGAGAATTATTGAGAGATCGGCTCCCAGGAGGATAAACATCATCCGATTCTGCTCTAGCTAGGACGTTGGAAGCTGTGAAGGTCACCCGAAGTCCTTGCAAATATTCTTCCGAGAAGGAAGTCAAGGAGGTGATGTGTCCGGCCGCACCTTCAAAGCTGCAGAAATGTATTTATTTCCTATTACATGGCGGAGATCTCTACTGCAGTGGTGTCACTAGGGGGGCTAGAGGGGGACATGCCCCCCCCAACATTAGACTGTGCCCCCCCCATTTAAAATAAATGGACACTGGGACAAGTCTTGAATGCAGAGGACAGGGATGGACTGAGCCGCCGTAGCGCTGGCTCTGGCTCCTCCTCCACCTGACTCCATTCCTGGCCACTGGACTCGGTTGCTAGAGCCGCATGGCGTCTAACAACCAATTACGTCAGAGCTGGCATTATTCTCTATCCCCCTCCCTCCTCTTTTGTACGGGATAGGAGTGGAGAGGAGACACATCTGATCTGCTCCTTGTCTCTCCCCTGACCTCAGCCCCCCCCCCCCCCCCGCCACCGCCGCTCTCATCCTGTGTGTGTACCGTGAGGTCAGGTGTAAAGCTGTCGATCTCACCCTCCCCGCGGTGAGCAGTACTGGGCTGAAGATTCTGTAGATTGTTCCCGGAACGTCCACAGATCATAAAACGTTTCTATAGGAAGGTCTGTCCTGCGTGTTGATCATTCCCAGTCAATGTTCCCTGATAGAATGTTCTGGAAATCTTCCATCGTTGGTGATTGATTCTCCCTCTGCAGATATCGATCGATCAAACAAATTAGGTTTATAAGTCAGCTTTAGATCAATGCTTCTCGTGTCCCATAGACATGCGTCTATTTATTGTGTGTATATGGGGGGGGGGGGTCAGCCTGGATCAGGTCTGGAAAAAAGAATGTCTCCCTCATTGGCTCGTGTCTGGAGGAATATTAACCACTTCAGCCCGGAGGATTTGGCTGCCCAAAGACCAGGCTACTTTTTGCGATTCGTAGCTTTAACTGACAATTGCGCGGTCGTGCGGCGTGGCTCCCAAACAAAATTGGCGTCCTTTTTCCCCACAAATAGAGCTTTCTTTTGGTGGTATTTGATCACCTCAGCGGTTTTTATTTTTTGCATCATAAACAAAAATAGAGCGACATTTAAAAAAGAAAAAAGCAATATTTTGTACTTTTTGCTATAATAAATATTCCCAAAAATATATAAAAAACATTTTTTTCCTCAGATTAGGCCGATACGTATTCTTCTACATATTTTTCATTAAAAAAAAATCACGATAAGCGTTTATTGATTGGTTTGCGCAAAAGTTATAGCGTCTACAAAATAGGGGGATAGGTTTATGGCATTTTTATTATTATTATTTTTTTTTTACTAATAATGGCGGCGATCTGCGATTTTTATCGTGACTGTGACATTCTGGTGGACACATCGAATGCACTCAGAGATACTCAGAGTGTCATGGACATGCAATAATGTCTGGCAGCTTACCTTCTCCTCCATGTGTTCATTAGAGGCCTGACTCTCTTCTGGCTGCCTTTTATCATCTCTCCTCCCTGTATGGCTCCACCCCAGGCCATCCCAGGAAGTCTATATTAACCAGTGCACTGCAGGTCTGCCTTGCTGTTTAACATTGTTTGTTAGTATTGTGTTCCTGCTTGCCGTGTGTTACGTTATCTCTGTGTACCGACTTTGGCTCAGCTATGACTACTCCTGTTTGCCTGTGACCCTGACCCTTGGCCTGTCCCTTGGTTATTCTCGTCTGCTTGTTGCTCCGGCCTTCGCTTACACTTCACTATTCCTTGTGTCCTGAGTGGTTGCTTCCCCTCTCTCCCTACAGAGTGTGAGCTGTGGGACTCCAGAGGCCACAACCTGGATTCAGTTGCAGCGAAGGCCATTCTCACCAATAGAGACTCTGGCCTGGTGACCACATTTCCAAACTACCATTTAGGGACACCCCCCCTTCCCAAAAATCAGCTTGTGGTGTAACGAATCACAGCACAGTGATTGGACACAAGAGGTGGGATTTATGATTTCTCCAATCACAATCAGGGGGCGGGGATTGTGCTCCTCCAGGCATTCCCGGCCAGGACATGTACTGTCTGTGAGTAAAGCGGTGATGTGGGGGCCTTTCTTGGGGGTATCAGATTGGCCCAGGGGGGGGTGGCTGTGTCGGTTTCATTCCGGGACACTGTATTGTCCTGGAATGAAGGTGCCCAGGACAGACCTTCAAAATGCGGACTGTCCCAGGCAATCCGGGACACGTGGTCACCCTAGGTGAATACCAAACTGGATCTTAGACTCCGCACCCTGGGGAATCTTTGGTTAGCTTCCTGTAGGATTCCTGTTTGTGCCCCAGTGAACCTCTTCCCTATATCTATTCTGTGGTCCTTCCGCAGCAGTCTGCCTCCAACAGGGTGCACTTGTCATCTGACCACAGGTGACCTGACACAAAGAGCCTCGGAGACACTCAGGAACGGAGTGTTTCCAAGTGTTTTTCTGAGTGTTTTTCAAGTGTCTCCGAGCGGCTCAGAGTGTCACCGGCGCCCCCTGCACCTCTGGCCAAATGCGGTACTGCACACCCCATAGGCTTGAATCCTGCTCGTCTTGTGAGACAACACTCTCAAGCCAAGTCAGGATTTAAAAAAAATAATAGCTCGTATTGTGAAACACCCGTATACCGCGTTACGTGAAATCCAAGTATTACTGGACTTGCAGGAAATGTAAGATAATTGTTATAAATTTAGTTGCGCTCTGTACTCCATGCTTTTGATTGTTTTTTTCTAGTGTATGATCCTCCGCTTTTGTTTTCTCTCCTGAAGAAGCGGGCAACCGCGAAACATGTTGAGAGTTTGATTGTCCCACACCTCACATGTCCTTACTTTCAAGTGACCATATATGGATATGCTTGTGGTGGTGGGCAGCCTCTATACTATAAGGGAAGAACCAGTTATTATCAGCGGCTCCTGCATGGGGTAGCACTACTCTTGTGACACACACAAGCCTCTTATTAAGATACAGTGGGGGGCGGTATTGAGGCTGATTGGGTTGCAGGGACAAGTAATTCTCTGACAAGGTTGTGGTCAGAGATTCCAAGCAGAGGGTTGATGTATTTGGTCCTCAGCAGTTCTCATCTTGTAAGGTGATCTCAACAGTGGCCCCTTATTAGAAGAAGAGAGTAACCGCTCAGTAGTGATCAAAGAGCCTCCTCACCGAAACCAAACCACGGGTGCTGGTAATGCAAAAATACAAAAGAAACTTGGACAGCCGCACTCCAAAAATGTTCCTTTAATTAAAATCAATCACAAAATGAACACGCCACAGTAAAAATTGGGACAAAAGCTAACGTTTCGCACTGTACATTTTTGGAGTGCGGCTGTCCAAGTTTCTTTCATATTTTTGCAGTGGCCCCTTATTCTTTCAATGTGCCACATAAAATATTTATGACATGTGATTGTAACGGAACGTCCCCCACACTCCGCCTGAGTGCTTTCATCATATACCACTTCCTTCCAGTCTGAATATAAATATCAGATATTCCAACCGCTGACAAACAAGAACAAGGCAGGACTCATTTTGGTTGCTGAACATGAACTGTTTATTGAAACACAGAGGTAACATTCAGGACAATCCCCCTCCCGTTGCATGCAGGGCAGGGTAGACTGTCCAATCAGCAGGGGGAGCTGTTGGAGGAATTCCACCCCCCTCCCTTCTCACAGCAAACACACTTACATATCCCATAAGGCCGCGTACACACGATCGAACATGTGCGCTGAAACTGGTCCGCAGACTAGATTCAGCGGACATGTTCTATCGTGTCTACGGCCTATCGGATCGTTTTCCAGCGGACAAAAGTTTCTAAACATGCTTAGAAACCTGTCCGCTGGAAACCTGTCCTTCGGACATGTTCGATGGTTAGTACACGAAATCAGCGGCCAAAAATCCCGCACATGCTCAGAATCAAGTCGACGCATTGTTTGGAAGCATTGAACATCTTTTTTGTCAACGCGTTCTGGTCCGAGGGGATTTTTGTCCGATGGTGTGTACGCACATCAGACCAACAGACAACTTCAGCCTGGTCCGTTGAAAACGGTCCGTCGGACAAGTTTCCTCGGACATGTCTCATCGTGTGTACAGGGCCTAATACTTTTCTCCCAAAGCAAACAGACACAATAGAACAATGGAATACAGCCACACCCAAAAACCACCCAGCACAGAGTCCTATTAGTACAGATCAGACTGGGGTTCTCGGCCACCCTGTGTCCCTAATAGACACTAGACATGTGCATTTGTTTTCATCCGAATTTCGGGGATTTTCGCATTTGTTTTAAAAAAATTATAACGAACGCGCAGAATCCGAAATCTAAAAGATCCGACATAAAAAATGGTTTATTTTTCCTTTCGTTGCGACAACAGTTGGATATATAGATAGAACATTCGACATGACGGTGACAATAGTGATATTTGTCTATCGATCCTGCGGTCGAATGTGCCCAACCTTAAAGGAACACTAAAGTCAGGATTTTTTTTTTTTAAATAACAAACATGTTGTACTTACCTCCACTGTGCAGCTCGTTTTGCACACAGTGTCCCCGAACGCTGTCTTCTGGGGTCCCTCGGCGGCTGTCTTGGCTCCTCCTCGCAAAAGCTTTCTACCTTCATGCGAGCGTGCTGGAAAGCTTTTGCGAGCGCACTCCCGTGATACAGCGGCGGCCACGGCCACCGACTGTATCACTCGTCCCTGCCCCCCGGAGCTCCGCATCATCCGCTGTGATTGAAAGCAGCTCCAGCCAATGGCTGCGCTGCTATCAATCTGCCCAGCCTAGCCAATCAACAGCCAGGCTGGGAACCGAACAGGATGACATGGACGCGCCTGGGAATTTCGAGTGGTCAGGTAAGTAAAACGGGGGCTCGGGGGGGGGGGGGGGGCGGTGCTGTCAGATGTTTTTTTACCTTAAGGCATAGAATGCATTAAGGTAAAAAAAACGTTTACCTTTACAACCCCTTTAACTCTATTAGTCCGAAATTATTCGACATAGAGAGAAAAGATCCAACATTATAGAGAGAAAAGATCCGACATTATAGAGAGAAAAGATTTGACATTATAGAGAGAAAAGATCCGACATTATAGAGAGAAAAGATCCGACATTATAGAGAGAAAAGATCCGACATGAGAGAGAAAAGATCCGACATTATAGAGAGAAAAGATCCGACATTATAGAGAGAAAAGATTCCACATTATAGAGAGAAAAGATCCGACATTATAGAGAGAAAAGATTCCACATTATAGAGAGAAAAGATCCGACATTATAGAGAGAAAAGATCCAAAATTATAGAGAGAAAAGATCTGACATTATAGAGAGAAAAGATCCGACATTATAGAGAGAAAAGGTTCAACATTATAGAGAGAAAAGATTCAGAATTATAGAGAGAAAAGATTCAACATTATAGAGACATGAAGATTCGTCATTATAGAGAGAAAAGATCCGACATTATAGAGAGAAAAGATCCGACATTATAGAGAGAAAAGGTTCGACATTATAGAGAGAAAAGATCCGACATTATAGAGAGAAAAGATTCAGAATTATAGAGAGAAAAGATTCAACATTATAGAGACATGAAGATTCGTCATTATAGAGAGAAAAGATCCGACATTATAGAGAGAAAAGATCCGACATTATAGAGAGAAAAGATCCGACATTATAGAGAGAAAAGATCCGACATTATAGAGAGAAAAGATCCGACATTATAGAGAGAAAATATCCGACATTATAGAGAGAAAAGATCCGACATTATAGAGAGAAAAGATTCCACATTATAGAGAGAAAAGATCCGACATTATAGAGAGAAAAGATCCAAAATTATAGAGAGAAAAGATCCGACATTATAGAGAGAAAAGATTCGACATTATAGAGAGAAAAGATCCGACATTATAGAGAGAAAAGGTTCAACATTATAGAGAGAAAAGATTCAGAATTATAGAGAGAAAAGATTCAACATTATAGAGACATGAAGATTCGTCATTATAGAGAGAAAAGATTCCACATTATAGAGAGAAAAGATCCGACATTATAGAGAGAAAAGATCCGACATTATAGAGAGAAAAGATCCGACATTATAGAGAGAAAAGATCCGTCATTATAGAGAGAAAAGATCCGACATTATAGAGAGAAAAGATCCGACATTATAGAGAGAAAAGATCCGACATTATAGAGAGAAAAGATCCGACATTATAGACATTATAGAGAGAAAAGAGATTATAGAGAGAAAAGATCCGACATTATAGAGAGAAAAGATCCACATTATAGACCACATTATAGAGAGAGAGAGAAAAAGATCCGACATTATAGAGAGAAAAGATCCGACATTATAGAGAGAAAAGATCCGACATTATAGAGAGAAAAGATCCGACATTATAGAGAGAAAAGATCCGACATTATAGAGAGAAAAGATCCGACATTATAGAGAGAAAAGATCCACATTATAGAGAGAAAAGATCCATTATAGAGAGAAAAGATCCGACATTATAGAGAGAAAAGATCCGACATTATAGAGAGAAAAGATCCGACATTATAGAGAGAAAAGATCCGTCATTATAGAGAGAAAAGATCCGACATTATAGAGAGAAAAGATCCGACATTATAGAGAGAAAAGATCCGACATTATAGAGAGAAAAGATCCGACATTATAGAGAGAAAAGATCCGACATTATAGAGAGAAAAGATCCGACATTATAGAGAGAAAAGATCCGACATTATAGAGAGAAAAGATCCGACATTATAGAGAGAAAAGATCCGACATTATAGAGAGAAAAGATCCGACATTATAGAGAGAAAAGATCCGACATTATAGAGAGAAAAGATCCGACATTATAGAGAGAAAAGATCCGACATTATAGAGAGAAAAGATCCGACATTATAGAGAGAAAAGATCCGACATTATAGAGAGAAAAGATCCGACATTATAGAGAGAAAAGATCCGACATTATAGAGAGAAAAGATCCGACATTATAGAGAGAAAAGATCCGACATTATAGAGAGAAAAGATCCGACATTATAGAGAGAAAAGATCCGACATTATAGAGAGAAAAGATCCGACATTATAGAGAGAAAAGATCCGACATTATAGAGAGAAAAGATCCGACATTATAGAGAGAAAAGATCCGACATTATAGAGAGAAAAGATCCGACATTATAGAGAGAAAAGATCCGACATTATAGAGAGAAAAGATCCGACATTATAGAGAGAAAAGATCCGACATTATAGAGAGAAAAGATCCGACATTATAGAGAGAAAAGATCCGACATTATAGAGAGAAAAGATCCGACATTATAGAGAGAAAAGATCCGACATTATAGAGAGAAAAGATCCGACATTATAGAGAGAAAAGATCCGACATTATAGAGAGAAAAGATCCGACATTATAGAGAGAAAAGATCCGACATTATAGAGAGAAAAGATCCGACATTATAGAGAGAAAAGATCCGACATTATAGAGAGAAAAGATCCGACATTATAGAGAGAAAAGATCCGACATTATAGAGAGAAAAGATCCGACATTATAGAGAGAAAAGATCCACATTATAGAGAGAAAAGATCCGACATTATAGAGAGAAAAGATCCGACATTATAGAGAGAAAAGATCCGACATTATAGAGAGAAAAGATCCAACATTATAGAGAGAAAAGATCCGACATTATAGAGAGAAAAGATCCGACATTATAGAGAGAAAAGATCCGACATTACAGAGAGAAAAGATTCCACATTGTAGAGAGAAAAGATCCGACATTATAGAGAGAAAAGATCCGACATTATAGAGAGAAAAGATTCAACATTATAGAGAGAAAAGATCCAACATTATAGAGAGAAAAGATCCGACATCATAGAGAGAGAAAAGATCCGACATTACAGAGAGAAAAGATTCCACATTGTAGAGAGAAAAGATTCCACATTATAGAGAGAAAATATCCGACATTATAGAGAGAAAAGATTCGACATTATAGAGAGAAAAGATCCGACATTATAGAGAGAAAAGATCCGACATTATAGAGAGAAAAGATCCGACATTATAGAGAGAAAAGATCCGACATTATAGAGAGAAAAGATCCGACATTATAGAGAGAAAAGATCCGACATTATAGAGAGAAAAGATCCGACATCATAGAGAGAAAATTATAGAGAGAAAAGATCCGACATTATAGAGAGAAAAGATCTGACATTATAGAGAGAAAAGATCCGACATTATAGAGAGAAAAGATCCGACATTATAGAGAGAAAAGATCCGACATTATAGAGAGAAAAGATCCGACATTATAGAGAGAAAAGATTTGACATTATAGAGAGAAAAGATTCCACATTATAGAGACATGAAGATTCAACGAAGCATCTAAAAACAGATGATTGCCGCGATTGTACATTTCCGGTCGGATGCTCCGCCCAGAGGCTATAGAAGAATTCTAAGGCCTCGTACACACGAGGCAATCTATTTGTTCAAATCGATCGGACCGACCGATTTGAACAAATCTGTTTGCTAGGATTTTGGTTTGCTCGCGTGTACACACGAGCAAACCAAAATCCCCGCCAGCAGACGGCGCGCTGACGTGTCGGTGACGTTGACGCCGCCACGTCACCGCACCAGGAAGTAAAACACTTCCGCGCATGCGCCGAATCTATTCGGCGGCGGTGCGAGACGACATGTCTGCTGGTAAGTGTACTAACCAGCAGACATGTCGGGCGGACGGATTCCCACCCGATAGATTTCAAAGCATGCTTTGAAATCTGTCGGGTAGCCAAATCCGTCGGCTCGCCCGTACACACGATCGAATCTGTCTGCTGGGACGGTCTAGCAGACAGTTTCCAGCAGACAGATTTGATCGTGTGTACGAGGCCTAATGTTGGTTGACTAGTAATAATAATAATTAATAAATATAATTATTACTAGTGTCATACAACATTAGAATTCTTCTATAGATTGTGGGCGGAGCATCCGACCGGAAATGTACATTCGCGTTGTCGTGCAGTTTAGCTGCTTCATGGAATCTTCTTAGAACATCCGAAGGACACCATGAGCCTTCGATGACAGATTCGACCTTCATTCATTCGGATTTTCGGACGAATGCATTTTTTAACAAAACAAAATAAATAAAAACGAATTTCGGGAGTAACAAAATAAATGTATTTTTCAGATGAAACTGAAAATTCAGAAACAAAATATTTCAGTGTGTGTGGTCATGTCTAATAGACACAGGGTAATTTACAGGTAGGTGGGTCTGGGGGGGGCAGGACAAGGAGATTCCAAAGCTCTCCAAAAGAAGCCGGGTTCCACAAGCCCTCCGCCCAAAGCGACTCTCGTCACAGTGATGATATGGAAAACTGTCATAGACTAAAGACTTACTAGAAGAAATGGTCAGAGATTGTTCCACTGCAGTGGTTGGAGATTGAGGTCTATAGCAGACCATCGAAGGTTTGGGACAAGTTGCATGAAACCACTGCAGTTATGGGGCTCTTTACAAATCAATGCTCCCTCTACTGACTGCTGGGGCCCAAGGGCCACTCTTCAAACACTAAAAGGCCACCTGTGGCCCTCGACCTGCATGTTGGGCACCAGGGTGAATCGCTCTTTACAGATTTCCAATACAGATGAAAGACAAAGGCGGCTCCAGCAGGTAAGTTGTCTGAAATCTGTAGGATCAGAGGCGGAGATAACAATTCCTGAACAACAATGACCATTTATCATAAACTGTGATAGAAAAGATTGTCTGCAAAGTCGGGTTTATTGTTCCTTTTATGCCGAATAAATCCATATTATCTTCAGATGGAGTCTGAGGATCAAAACACGGAGATTGACAGCCAAGTGACATTTCGGAGCCTTTGAATGAATGAATCATCTATTAATTCACCTCCTTTGATTAGCCAGTGACATTATTACAGCCTCACGCACACCCTGGAAGACTGACATTTCTGTGAACCCGAGCAACGTCCTCACTCTTCTCTCCCGTTTCACCCCAAGGGCAAATTATGGATCACAAAGTGATGAATATTAAAGCCGAACAGATTTGTGTGGCCGGGCGACGCCGGCGTACCGCGGAAATCCCCAGCTGACACCTTCACGAGGACGCCGGATATCTCACTCTCTTCTCTTGTTGTTTTCACCCCAAGAATGAGGTCAGGGCCGATCCTAGGGTCACAGGCGCCTGGGTGCAGAAATATTTCTGGCGCCCCCACAAAGGGGGCGTGGTCATCTTACCAACTCCTCCCCTTTACAAATGTTTCTATGGCAATGACTCAAACACAGAGATGCTCCTCTAAGAAGTATTTGTTGCCCTGGGATCCTCTCATGATCTTTTATCAATAAAGAAAATACTGGAAGAGCGTACACTAATGAGACCTGGAGGGGAACCTCTCTGATACTGTTAGAAAGTGTCCTAAAACATAGTACAGGAGATGGTCAGAGACTGCAGACATATTACAGGAGACAGTCAGTGACTGGAGATATAATACAGGAGATGGTCAGAGACTGCCGACATATTACAGGAGATGGTCAGAGACTACAGTTCCTATTGGCATAAGTAGATAATGGCGGATCGGCTCTCACCTGACCCAGCGATACAGCAACAACGATTCCTCTGATCAGGAGTCAGCTCACTCTGAATTGCCCATGGATACTCCGCTGGGTAGAGCCCAGATCTGTATTCTGGCAATGACTCCATTCCTTTCTCCGCCAGGGATGGCACTAGGCTGTGTAGCTTTCCCTCTGGTGGCGCACGGCAGGGGGGGTTCTCTCTCTGATGGTAGCGCCCGCAGCTGCAGTGGCGTCACTAGGGTTGTTGTCACCCATTGAGGTAAAACATGGTGTCACCCCCCTTCCTCCACCTATAGTTGCCCCTCAGTACAGACCCCCTCCGTCAGTGCAGACCCCCCAGGACAAACCACCCCCCATTAGTACAGACCCCCAGGACAAACCAATCTCCCTCCATTAAAAACTCCCCTTGACAGACCCCAAGGACAAACCCCTGATTAGTACAGACTCCCCCAAGGACAAACCCCCCCCCATTAGTACAGACTTCCCCAGGACAAACCCCCCCATTAGTATAGACTCCCCCCAGGACAACCCCCTCCATTAGTACAGACCTACCTCAGGACAACCCCCCAGTAGTACAGACCCCCAGGACAAACCACCCCTCCATTAGTACAGACCCAACCAGGACAAACTCCTCATTAGAACAGACCCCAGAACAAACCCCTCCATTAGTGCAGACCCCCCAGAACAAACCCCCAATTATTACAGACCCCCAGGACAAACACCCCTATTAGTACCTATCCCCCAGGACAAGCCCCCCCATTAGTGCATACCCCCAGGACAAGCCCCCCCCATTAGTACAGACCCCCCCAGGACAAACCACCCCATTAGTGCAGACCCCCCAGAACAAACCCCCCCCCCATTAGTACAGACCCCCCAGGACAAACCCCCCTTAGTACCGACCCCCCAGGATAAACCCCCCCATTAGTGCATATCCCAAGGACAAGCCCCCCTATTAGTACAGACTGCCCCATTAGTACAGATCCCCCTCAGGACTAATCACCCCATTAGTGCAGACCCCCCAGGACAAACCCTCCCCATTAGTACAGACTCCCCCCATTAGTACAGATCCCCCTCAGGACAAATCACCCCATTAGTGCAGACCCCCCAGGACAAACCTCCCCATTAGTACAGACCCCCAGGACAAACCAATCCCCCTCCATTAGTACAAACTCCCCTTGACAGACCCCCAGGACAACCCCCCTCCATTAGTACAGACCTACCTCAGGACAACCCCCCCAGTAGTACAGACCCCCAGGACAAACCACCCCTCCATTAGTACAGACCCAACCAGGACAAACCCCTCCATTAGTGCAGACCCCCCAGAACAAACCCCTCCATTAGTGCAGACCCCCCAGAACAAACCCCCCATTATTACAGACCCCCAGGACAAACACCCCTATTAGTACCTACCCCCCAGGACTAACACCCCTATTAGTACCTACCCCCCAGGACAAGCCCCCCCATTAGTGCATACCCCCAGGACAAGCCCCCCATTAGTACAGACCCCCAGGACAAACCACCCCATTAGTGCAGACCCCCCAGAACAAACCCCCCCATTAGTACAGACCCCCCAGGACAAACCCCCCTTAGTACCGACCCCCCAGGATAAACCCCCCCATTAGTGCATATCCCAAGGACAAGCCCCCCTATTAGTACAGACTGCCCCATTAGTACAGATCCCCCTCAGGACTAATCACCCCATTAGTGCAGACCCCCCAGGACAAACCCCCCCCCATTAGTACAGACTCCCCCCCATTAGTACAGATCCCCCTCAGGACAAATCACCCCATTAGTGCAGACCCCCCAGGACAAACCCCCCCCATTAGTACAGACTCCCCCCCATTAGTACAGACCCCCCCCAGGACAAACTACCCTATTAGTGCAGACCCACCCAGGACAAACCCCCACATTAGTACAGACCCCCAGGACAAACCCCTCCATTAGTACAAACCCCCCAGGACAACCCCTCCTCATTAGTGCAGACCCCAGGGATAACCCCCCCCCCCATTAGTACATACTCCCCCCAGGAAAAAAACCGCCCCCTACATTACTACAGACCCCCCCCCCTCCATTACTTGAAAAACACACGGTCCATCATGCCTGACACTGCTCCTCTCTGTGTGTGTCATAAGAGGACTCCTGTCTGCGGCGATCTGTGATCCACCCGGGCGGCAGCTGCAGAGGAGGGGACAGTGTGCAGCCGCGCCGCCCGGGTGGATCACAGATCGAAGCAGACAGGAGTCCTCGTATGACACACACAGAGAGGAGCAGTGTCAGGCATGATGGACCGCCCACTCAGCGAGGTCACTGAGCAGCTAGCGTCTCTCCACACCGAGACAGCCGCTCCGATCTCCGGACTTCTCACTCCCTCTCTAACAGGAGGAGGAAGGGGGGACACGTCAAACACAGCAGCGGCGGCGGCGGCGGGGAGAGCCGCGGCGCCGCTCGCGGCTCTACACAAACAAGGAGAGAGAGTGATTTGAGACAGGCACTCTGGCTCTTCAGCGCCCCCACCTCTGTGGCGCCTGGGTGCACTGCACCCTTTGCACCCCGGCTAGGATTGGCCCTGAATGAGGTCAGGATCAGAAAGAACGGAATAGAAAGACAAGAATGACCTTTGTGTGGACAATCACTGCAGAGCCCACTAATAATATATACTATGGCCCGGATTCACATGCATTGGCGCATATATATGCCACCGTAGCGTATGTCTTTTACACTACGCCAGCGCAGCGCGGAGAGGGAAGAATGGAATTCACAAAGCAAATGCTCCCAACTCTGCTCCGGCGTGGCGTATATTCGTAGGCGTAATTCAGCGTAAGTGGAAGTAGGCTGGAAGTGGGCGTGATACACTTAAATGAAGCCTGACCCCCATGCAAATGATGGGCCAGGCGCCAGACAAGTACTTAAAACGAACTGCGCATGTGCCTTGGATACATTCCCAGTGCGCATGCTCACAATCACGTCATAACAAATGCCTAAGATACGTTGGATCACTGCCTACGATGTGAACGTAACCTACGCCCAGCCCTATTCACGTAAAACGTAAACGATGTAAAATTCTACGGCGTCCGTTCCCTGGTCCATACCTTTGCATGAGTTGCGCCTCCAATATGGGAAATAACTTTACGGCGAATGTAAACCTTACGCAAACTGCTTAAATCATGCGCCGGGCGCAAGTATGTTTGAGAATCGGCGTATATCCCTCATTTGCATATTTGAATAGAAAATCAATGGGATCGCCACATGCGTCCAGCGTAAATATGCGCCCACTCTACGCCGGCGTAGGCAAGTTACGTTGGTCGGATGAAGTCAGTTTTGAAGCTTATCTTAGTTTGTGAATCCGGCGCACAGACACGGCGGCGCATATTTGTACTTACGCGGCGTATCTGGAGATACGTCAGTGTAAGGCCTCGTACACACGAGCGGATATGTCCGATGGACCGTTTCAGCAGACATCTCCGATCGTGTGTACGGGCTAGCGGACAGATTTGTCCATCGGACAAATTTCAAAGCATGCCTTGAAATTTGTCCGCTACAAACCTGTCCATCGGATATGTCCGCTGGTTAGTACGGGAAACCAGCGGATATATCCTCCCGCACATGCGTCGTATCCTGTGAATGGATCCGACGCATGCGCGCAGAAGTGTTTACTTCCTGGTGCGTGACATAGCGGTGACGTGGCGGCGTCAACGTCACCCGCCGCGTCACCGCCACGTCAGCGCGCCGTCCGCCGGCGGGGAATTTGATCCGATGGTGTGTACACGGCCTAAGTGCTTTATGAATCGGGGCCAATGTGTAAGATACAAATATATAATTATAATACAGATATAAGAAATAAATAGATGGGAATGGTTTCTTATGCTAAAAGATGTTATTCGGTTCTACCAGTCGTGTGATGATCTATATCCCTCCGCCAGACAATCTAGTCCGGTTTTGTAGGCAGAAGGCAGGTGCAGTTAGCCTTCCCACCTGTAGGGGGCTCTGTGCTATTATTACAGGGTAGGGGGAGTCTCATTATTAGTCCCTTAGAGCAGTAGTCTCCAAACTGCAACCCAGAGACCAGATACAGCTCTTTGTTTGCCTTTATCGGGCCCTTGGGGCCCTATTCCATCTACAGATACTAACAATGGAACATAATTATTGTCACTGACACCAACAATGGGGTACTATTCCACCCACTGACACTAACTATAGGGCACCAATGATAGAGCTTCTGAGAGTTTCCCTTGTGGCTGAGTGCACACGCAACTTTGATCCCCCAATAATTAGGGGGAACTCCACGCCAATATTTTTTTTTTTTTAAAGTGCCATGGGTTACCTCTTTATGAGCATACCAGGCCCTTCGGCCTGGTATGGATTTTATGGGGAACCCTCATGCCGAAAAAATGGCGTGGTGGTTTCCCCAAAATCCATACCAGACCCTTATCCGAGCACGCAGCCTGGCCGGGCAGGAAAGGGGTGGGGACAAGTGAGTGCCCCCCCTTCTGAACCGTACCAGGCCGCATGCCCTCAACATGGGGGGTGGGTGCTTTGGGGCAGGGGGGCCCCACCCCAAAGCACCTTGTCCCCATGTTGATGAGGACAAGGGCTTCTTCCCAAAAACCCTGGCCATTGGTTGTTGGGGTCTGCGAGCGGGGGGCTTATCAGAATCTGGGAGCCCCCTTTAATAAGGCCCCCCCATGTGAATGTGTATGGGGTACATTGTACCCATATCCATTCACCTGGGGAAAAAAGTGTCAATAAAAAAAAAAGCTACAAAGGTTTTTAAAGTAATTTATTAGGCAGCTCCGGGTACCTTTTCCGACTTCGGGGGTTTCTTCCGACTTCTCTGCTCTCTCCGGCCTCTTCTCTGCACTCCTCGGGTTTTCTCCCGCTGTTCGGTGCCTTCTGCCAGGCTCTTCCGCTATTTTCTGCTCTTTTGCTGGTCTTTTCCTAGCAGTTGCCCAGTCTTCTCCATCGTCTTCTTCCCTCTGCTCTTTTTCCGATGTGGACTCAACGCTCTCGCCCGGTGTAATTCCGCGTGCGCGGTGCGCAACGACTTATATAGGCATGGGGCAGGGTCACCGTGTGATGTCATCCGGTGACCCCCACCCCTTATGACGTCACTGTCCCATCATGCCTTGGTTGGTGACGTCATAAGGGGCAGGATCATGCCTATATTAGTCGTTGCGCACTGCACTCAAGGCATTACCCCGGGAGAAAGCGTCGAGTCAATCTCTGAAGAAGAGCAGAGGGAAGAAGACAACGGAGAAGACCGGCAACTGCTAGCAAAAGACCGCCAAAAGAGCATAAGATAGCGGAGGATCCCGGCAAAAGACACCGGACAGCGGGAGAAGAACCGAAGAGCACGGTAGAAGAGACCAGAGAGAGCAAAGAAGTTGGAAGAGACCCCCAAAGTCAGAAGAGACCCCGAAGCTGCCTAATAAATTACTTTAAAAAGCTTTGTAGTGTGTTTTTTTATTGACACCTTTTTTCCCCAGGTGAATGGGTAGGGGTGCAATGTACCCCATACACATTCACATAGGGTGGGGGACCGGGATCTGGGGGCCCCCTTATTAAAGGGGGCTCCCAGATTCCGATAAGCCCCCTGCCCGCAGAACCAACGGCCAGAGTTGTCGGGAAGAGGCCCTTGTCCTCATCAACATAGGGACAAGGTGCTTTGGGGCAGGAGGGGGCAGGCCAGGCTGCGTGCTCGGATAAGGGATTGGTATGAATTTTGGGGGAACACGCCGTTTTTTCAGCATGGGGTTCCCCTTAAAATCCATACCAGACCAAAGGGCCTGGTATGTTTATGAAGGGGGAACCCAAGCCGGGTTTAAAAGTCGCATGATGAAGTCGGATCTGTTAATATGGGATCAGACTTAGCTCAGACTTCACAAAAAAAGTAGTGCAGGTATTACTTTGAAGTCGGCACGACTTAAAGCGGTGCCAATATGAATGGGAGTCATTGGAAATCATAGAGAATGACTTGTAATTCCCGCTCTTCAGCCCGGGGCCCGGGTCTTGGGTGTGTTGGAAAACGCTGTGCTGCTTGCAGAGTCTCGGCCTCCCGAACATTTCCTTCCTCCAGTATCCAGTCCTTGTTTTTATACAGTTGAGTCCGATCCCCGCCGTGCCTGAATCTTCATACCGATCACCGGTCCGATTTAATAAAGTGAAAGGAATCCACTGACAAGTAGAGGGAGAAATTCCATTCTGGAAAGTTCCGCTCTTCTCCCTTCACCTCAGTTCTCCCTGGTAGAAAGTCTGAAGGATGTCTGCCCGTGGCGGCAGGTGAAGGATAAGTTTGCTCCTGTTTGTTACTACTGTTATTTTTTATTATTGATATGCTGAATATGTCAACCATCTTGTGAGTATTGCAATGAGTGGGGTGCTATAATGACTGTTCACTACTGCTATGCTCAAATACTACATATACATGCTCATGGCTGACACGGTTAAAATTATTTCCTGGAATATTAGGGGGCTGAATTCACCTCACAAGCGGTCCCTGATGTTTTCCTATCTGAAAAAACACAAGCCTCATATTATCTGTCTTCAGGAGATGCACCTTATGGGCCCTACGTTGAAATATCTTAAACGTCCCTGGTTAGCCTCTCTGTACCATGCCACTTACTCCAATTACTCGAGAGGGGCAGGGCTTTTTTTCAGGGGGAACTTGGTGGAACTCAGTTCCACCACCTCTGGCTTAGACCCTTTGGTGCCCGCTCATCACAATAACTTGTAAACACAGAAGTCTGGTTTCCATGTGTATAAGTGACAGCTCTGCACTCTGTATGTAATGCAATCCTGGTATTAAATGCCCGTTTAAGACCCTCCTATTGTTTTCTTGAAATTTGACTGACCACACCCACTATTTGATGTGATTTGGAGGGTGTGTGTGGGGGAGGGGTTTTGGGGGGTCGTGGTTGAGTTCCAGCACCTATTGTTTAAGAAAAAAAGCCCTGGAGAGGGGTCTCGGTCTTGATAGCTAAGACTCTGGGGGCCGAGACTCTGAGTGTACAAACAGATCCAGCGGCTCGTTTTGTTATACTTACTCTTCGTATAGCTCTTTTAATTTTTACGTTGGTGAATGTATATATCCCCCCACCATTTTCACCGGAGGTTCTTTCTAAATTGTCACTGATGCTATTACCTAGGTCTCCTGGTCCCCTTCTTTTTGTGGGTGACTTTAACGCTGCGCTGTGGACTGCCTGCGGGGTGGGGGCAGACCGTACCCCTCATTTGTTGATTGGACTCAGGTTTATTCTCTTACGGAACTGTGGCGGTGGAAACACCCGGATGACAGGCAATTTTCCTGTCATTCGGACTCATTCCACACTATGTCACGCATAGACAGGGGCGTTGCTAGGTGGCAAAAAGACCAGGGGCTTCAGCCCGAAGCCGGACCGGGGGGGGGGGATTTGTGGGTGCGGTGGAGTGGTGCAAGGATTGTTGACGCCCCCCCCCCCAGCTGCGCGCTGAACCACTTTACCCTGCAAACACTACACTAATTTAAGAAGATAATAAAATAAAAAAAATATGATGATTGTGGCAAACCTAGCCACTTCTGGAAAGCTAGACGTTACATGTCGGGGGGTTGTCTGTATTATATGCTATGTATTCTGCTGGGTCTTATGTGGGCATAGTAATTCATATGCTGGCAGCTGTAAGCCACTAGCATTCAAGTACTTAGTTTTATGTTGCCCAATCGGTGTTCGGCAGTTTTAAACCGAACTCCCACAACACATAACCCCAGACCCCAGCTATCAACCCACTTTTCCCTTGTGCAGCAATGCCTGATGGGAGAATTATCCAAACTGTTAAGTTCCCCATCTGGTCCTCCCTGTATTACCCCTGTTAAATCTATTTGGCTGTTTGGAAACCCCTTGCATGGGGAATTCTATAAATATGGAAGCCTGTGAATAAAAAGTCAGTTGACTCTCAGAGCTGTGTGTTGTCCGGTTACTGGGGGGAGATTTGGGACATTGCCTTACTTTTCAACGCTGACTGTGGATTTACCCTGGTTACCAGCGGAGATCGTGGAGTTTAATATTGTACTCCGCTACAATTGGTGGCAGCGGTGGGATCCAACCTTACAGCCGATAAGCGCAATTCGAGCAATGTGAACTACCGATGTAAATGGAGACGGATTATTCTAGGCTAAAGCGGCACACATTAAAGGAACTGCTAGAAGCCAGGGGTAAGGTAGCCAGCAACAAATCCAAAGCTGTACTAACTGCCAAGCTGATGGAGGGAGACAGAGCCCGCAGCGCTACACCACCAGCAGCCATGGAAGAAACCCTCTACCAGAGAGAAATGAGGACCAGGCTGGAATTTTTGCCACAGCCTATATCAGATGCCATGCTGCACATGGTAATGGCGAATGTGCAGGAGTACGTGATGGCACACAGTCCGCAGTATACACAGTCTCCAGCAGAATCCACTACTGGGTCACTCTACAACCAGGTAAAACCCAAAATTCCCTATCATGCCTTTAAAATGTTTTGCGAGAAGGATGAGATTGATGGGTATTTACAGGATTTTGAGAGACTGTGTGATTTACATGAATTGGAACGGACAGTATGGGTCCCATTGCTAGCAGGCAAGCTGGCAGGTCGGGCAGCAGAAGCATATCGCGCTGTACCCAGTGAGGACAGCAAGGATTATGATAAAGTGAAGCGAGCGATATGAGAGAGATACGCCATTACTCCAGAGGCATACCGGCGCAAGTTTAGAAACCTGCGCAAACCAGAGAAGGATTCACATGCTGAATGGGCACACAAGCTGGACCAAGCTTCCCAAGGGTGGATACAAGCCAGCCAAGCCACTACTATGGAGGAATTGAGACAGTTAATGCTGTTGGAGCAATTCTTCAACGGTTTGTCCCCAGAGGCACAAGAATGGGTGCGAGACAGGAAACCTCTCACCCTAACCGAAGCGGCTCGATTAGCGGATCAGCATTTTGATGCAAGGAGACATCATGGGCCCCTAACCAAGAGTTATCCTCGACCCGCGGGACCACCCAGTACTCTACCACCCCCCGCTCTCACAGCCTCCCCTTTTTGTCAATCCCAAGGGACTTTACCACCACCCTCCAGATATAACGGACGTGCCAACATCCAATGCCACACCTGCAAACAGTGGGGACATATGGCACGCGAGTGCACCCAAAACCGGGGCAGACCCGCCTGGAACCAAGGCCGACCGAACCCGGCACTAAGGGCTGCTGCCCATCATTATCAACGGGAGCCGGCCACTCAAGAGATGTTGAGCATTCCAGCGGAAGAACCCCTGGGAATCTTGCATGAGGTGATGACAGTCCGAGCCACGGATAACCGGCAGCATCATCGACAGCCAGTGACCTTGGAGGGGAAAGAAGTCCAGGGACTTCGGGATTCAGGAGCTACTTTAACCTTGATAGCACCCCATTTGGTCCCTGACTCGGCACACACTGGCGGATCCGTGGCAGTACGAGTGGCAGGGGGAGCAGTGTACCGACTACCCATTGCCAAAGTACATTTGGATTGGGGTGTGGGAGGGGGACGGTAGAAGTGGGCCTCATGCAAAATTTACCAGCAGATGTTATGCTGGGAAATGACTTGGGCCAGATGACCTCTGCTTTTGTACCCCAGGCCCCATACCAGGAAGCCCATCCAGTGACCACACGGCAACAGGCTCGCACCACGGTTCCACCGACACACTCTGAAGCTCCGGTAAGAGACCATGACCCTCACACGACACGTATGTCCTGGGATACCCCGACTAAGTTTGAGGCCGAGGTGAGGTCAGACCCCACGCTACAGGTATACAGGGACAGGGTACACGCTGACCAGGCTGGGCTAGAGGGGGAGCGGTACACCTGGGTGAAAGGGCTACTTTACCGCATTGCTGAAAGACAAGTGGGAGGGTCGGCCACAGTAACGACTAAACAGTTAGTGGTTCCCCAGAAGTATAGGCAAGAACTGCTTCGGATTGCCCACGACATTCCCCTGTCTGGGCATCTGGGGATGACACGTACCCGATACAGGTTGACCCACGCTTTCTTCTGGCCAGGGATCTCCAAGGATGTGAGGCAATACTGCACCTCCTGTGACATTTGCCAGTGAGTAGGCAAGCGAGGTGACCGCCACAAAGCCAAGTTATGTCCTCTTCCCATTATTGAAGAACCCTTCAGTAGGGTGGCCGTAGATATATGTGGGCCCTCAAAAAGTTGCAGCCCTATTTGTATGGACAACCTTTTTCGCTACTTACAGATCACAACCCGTTGGTGTGGCTAAACCGTGTGGTGGGAGACAATGCCCGGCTGCTGCGCTGGAGTTTGGCGCTGCAGCCGTTTGACTTTACAATCCACTACCGACCAGGGAAGCAAAACGGTAACGCCGACGGGTTATCTAGACAAACTGAACTTGAAAAGTGATCTGTGAAATTACACCCCCGGACATCCCCAAGCCGATCCGTTGGGATCAGACTGTGTATGCCGGCTTGGTTCTGGGGGAGCATTGTGGCAAACCTAGCCACTTCTGGAACGCTGGACGTTACATGTCGGGGGGTTGTCTGTATTATATGCTATGTATTCTGCTGGGTCTTATGTGGGCATAGTAATTGGTATGCTGGCAGCCGTAAGCCACTAGCATTCAAGTACTTTGTTTTATGTTGCCCAATCGGTGTTCGGCAGTTTTAAACCGAACTCCCACAACACATAACCCCAGACCCCAGCTATCAACCCACTTTTCCCTTGTGCAGCAATGCCTGATGGGAGAATTATCCAAACTGTTAAGTTCCCCATCTGGTCCTCCCTGTATTACCCCTGCTAAATCTATTTGGCTGTTTGGAAACCCCTTGCATGGGGAATTCTATAAATATGGAAGCCTGTGAATAAAAAGTCAGTTGGGCCAGATTCAGGAAAGGTTACGCTGGCGGATCGAGTGATCCGCCAGCCTAACTGTGGCTTTGAGCCGGCGTTTCTGTATTTTTTTAACCTGAAAACAAGAAACGCCGGGTTGAAGTTCCGATGCGAGCGGCGTAACTGAGTTTCGCCATCGCATCGTTACTTCAACTTAAAAATGGCGCCGGGGGCGTTCCCGCCGATTTACGCTCAAAAAATATGTTAATGAGCGGAAATCGGCAATTCACGATCGAAATCCGGCGCGACGCAATGACGATACGACGTTTCCGGACGGGATACGCGGCGCATAGATATACCTACATGGGGTTGGAGTATCCTATGTTAGGTATAGGCGTCGTCATCGCGTCGGAAAAAAAAAAAAAAACGTCGCTTGCGTAAAACGGTCATGAATGGGAATGTGACGTCATTGACGTTCATTCACAGATTTTGGAGCATGCGCACGGGGATGTTTTGACACTCGACGCATGCGCAGTACGTTGGCGGCGGGATCGCGCGTAGTTAGCATACTACACGCCCCGTACCCGCGACATTTGAATTCCGCCGGCTCATTTGTGATGCGCTGCCGCAACTTTAGGAGCAAGTGCTTCGTGAATGACAGCACTTGCTCCTAAAATTTTGGCAGCGCAACGCAAATCAGAAGCGTTACTCCAGAGCAAAGATGCTCTGGAATACGTGAATCTGGCCCAGTTGACTCTCAGAGCTGTGTGTCGTCCGGTTACTGGGGGGGATTTGGGACATTGCCTTACTTTTCAATGCTGACTGTGGATTTACCCTGGTTACCAGCGGAGATCGTGGAGTTTAATATTGTACTCCGCTACAAGGATAAAGTGTATAAGAGTGCTGGCATTTACGTTCACTACAAAAAAAAATTTGGATAGATAGCAAAACATGGAAAGAGTGCAGCGCTATGTGGTGGTTAAAACCATGTGTGAAATAAATGTTATACCTTGAAGTGTAAACCAATGATATGTGAAAAATGTATTAAAAGAAAAACTAATGCAGAGTCCAAAAAGAACATAATATAGTCTGTGAAGTGTTAATTCCAAAAGCAAATCCGTGAAGGGTTAACTCCCCAAAAAAAATACACATTGCTTGCCAAGAAAGTGAAGATAAAGTTTGGGGAATAATAAGTCCCAAAAATACTCTGGCAATACCATGTTTTATTTTGGGACTTATTATTCCCCAAACTTTATCTTCACTTTCTTGGCAAGCAATGTGTCTTTTTTTGGGGAGTTAACCCTTCACGGATTTGCTTTTGGAATTAACACTTCACAGACTATATTATGTTCTTTTTGGACTCTGCATTAGTTTTTCTTTTAATACATTTTTCACATATCATTGGTTTACACTTCAAGGTATAACATTTATTTCACACATGGTTTTAACCACCACATAGCGCTGCACTCTTTCCATGTTTTGAACACAGGTGACCTATCTGACCCCCTGACACAAACACTGATCCATCTGACTCCTACTTTCTGCACTACTCACATAGACACTGCCCCCCCCCCCCCCACACAGACACTGACCCCCCCCCCCCCCCCACACACACACACACAGACACTGACCCCCAACAGACACTGATCCCCCCGACACACAGACACTGACCCCCGACAGACACTGACCCCCCCCCCCCCCACACGCAGACACTGACCCCCGACACCTACAGTAAGCAGACTACTTCCTGCACTACTCACACCCCCCTCCCTACAGCTCAGTGCAAAATAGTCCTCCTTACCTTGTTTCTGTCCCGACTCCCGACTCCCCGCCAGGCCAGCGCCATCCACCCGCAGCCCGCTCCATGGTGCAAGATGCTGCACCTCCATGACCTCGAGCCGTAAGTCTGCATCGGGACACACCGGCCGCATCGGGACATACTGGCCGCATTGGGACACACCAGCCGCACAGGGGGACACACCGGCCGCACAGGGGGGACACACCGGCCGCACAGGGGGACACACCGCCGCACAGGGGGACACACCGCCGCACAGGGGGACACACCGGCCGCACAGGGGGACATACCGCCGCACAGGGGGACACACCGCCGCACAGGGGGACACACCGCCGCCGAGGAACAAGCGAAGGAGGGGAAGATCGCAGTCCTGGCGGCTCACACAGTTCTCCCGCCAACATATTACATATTTCCTGTCGCCCTGTGATTGGGCGTATAGTGGTCATGTGCGGAGGCGGGACTTCTAGACGCTAGCAGACAGGCCAGCCCCACTCCGCACATGACCCCCGTACACCCAATCACAGGGCGCCGGACTGGACACCAAACATGGCGCTGCGGACGAGATCAGGGACTGGTCCCTGCTCGGCGGCATTGACTCGGGGCTCACAATTAAACATTGTAAGCCCGAGACTCGGGGCTTTTCGGCGGCACATTCGGGGCTCCAGCCTCCTTAGCCCACCCCTAACGACGCCTCTGCGCATAGATATGGCATTTGCTCCATCGGATGTACTATCTTTGGTGCATTCGGCCACGTACCTGCCCAGAGGTATATCAGACCATGCTCCCCTAATGGTCAGTCTCCTCCTCCTGCCAAAATCAGGCCCTAGGGCCTGGAGGTTGAACTACTATTGGCTCGAGGACGAGCTGGTACAGGCTGAGTGTCAATCAGCTATGGTTGACTATTGGACCCTCAATCAGGACTCAACTGGTATCAGCAACGCCTGGGAGGCCTCCAGGGCAGTGCTGAGAGGATCCTTTATGTCAATCACGGGTATATTGCGTAAGAACAATCAAATACACACTGATGAACTTGAACAGGGTATGGTGTTATCAGAGGCTGAATACTCTAAATGTCCCAATGCAGATACATTGGCCTCATGGCTCCATGATCGTAGAAAGTACAAACTTCGGCTGTTAGACCTGACTAAAAAACGCATGCTCTATGTTACACATAAGACATTTGAACATGGTAACAAGGCGGGGCGCCTACTCGCGTATATTACAAGAGCGGAGAGTACCCCTATCTCTATTCCTAGGATATTAATCGCAACAAACCACATTAGTGATGTCCCTCAGGATATAGCGGAGGCCTTTCTTTCCTTTTACCGTGACCTTTATACCTCCAGGGCTGACTACTTAGACGCGCAGCTTGACGACTACTTGACTCAGGTACCTCTTCCAAAACTGACAGCCAGGGCAAGGGAGGAACTGGATGAGCCGCTGTCTGTGGAAGAGCTGTCACTTGCAATTTCACAGATGCTGGTGTATCGTCATACTCCGCTCCCCATCACAGATTGCTCCGGAAGTGCTCTGGTGGCCAACTGCGCATGCGCGATGCGTTCCAAAGGCATCTGCGATGCGTTCCAATGCATTTACGGCAGTGCACACCAGCGAAATCTCGTTCGGCATCCAGGCTCTTTCCTTAACATCCCCGTGGATTGGAGGACTGGCCACTTTCCCCTAAGTCCACGTCGCTCTGAATGACGGCTTTGCTGGTGTGCAGTGTCGTAAATGCATTGGAACGCATCGCGCATGCGCAGTTGGCCACCACAGCACTTCCGGAGCAGTCTGTGATGGGGGAGCCCAATATGACGCGTCACCGTCTCAGACTAAACAGTGGAAAGACTTACCTCTAGATCTAATGGGAAGGGCCAATGTCTTAGGCGGCGTACACACGGCCGAGGTTCTCGCTGAAAACCAGCGAGAACCTCGCTGGAATGTGCATTCCAGCGAGGACCTCGGCCGTGTGTACGGTCTCGGCGAGCTTCCCGTCGGGAAGCCCGTCGAGCAGAAATAGAGAGCACGCTCTCTATTTCCTCGACGGCCCCCTGGAAGAATGGCTGGTTGCCATTCCCGACGGGCGGGTCGCCGATTCCGACGGCCGGCAGGGAACCTCGACGGGCGGAACGATGTGTTCTGCCCGTCGAGATTCCCTGCCGTGTGTACGCCGCCTTAAAGATGATATACCTACTGTGAGGGATTAACTCGGTAGCGGGTATGTGTGACCCCCTGGATGGGTTCACTACACGCTGAACTGTACAAAAAGGCACTTGAGGATTACTGAAAACAAATGATATGGTTTATTTTTCCATCTTTTTCCATCTTGCGGATACACGTGCAAGCATCAAAACAGTATAAACAAAACAAAACATAAAATAAACCCTTGCCACTTAGGGTGTCTACCTTCCCAACACAGGAGCCTACCTATGGAGTCTGGCACAGCCTACTGCTGGGCAGACACTGCTGGTCCTACAGCAGAAAACAACAACAAAAGTCTCTTTGATATTTCTCACACAGAAATATCCATCAGCACCTCACCTCTTCAGAAGTGCTTGTGTCTGCTCCTTCACTCCCAAAGCTCCAGGATGCAGCAATCAGTCATTATCCTTAGGCTTTATTTATAGGGGCTTTAATTGCTTCATATTGAACAGCTGAAGGCTTCTAACTCCCCAAACCTCTCTGGCCATTTCTACAGCCGACGCCCAATAGTAATTGGTGTATTGTGTACACCAGGCAGAAAAGTATCTTCTGTCCGGGACAACACACACAGATTTACCTGACTTCCTGTCACACTACCTAAATTACTGTATGTCCTAGCTAATGCCCCATGCAAAATCCCTAAAGCATTGTTTAAGTGCATCAACTCAATCTGTATAACATTCCTGTGGAACGGTAAGGCCCCTAGAGTGGCAATGGAAACACTTAGACTACCCTCCCATTTGGCAGGACTGGCTTTCCTTGACTTCTACCTCTATTACCAAGCCTCCCAACTGGTGAATGTTCATGATTGGTTACACCCTGACTCCAAAAATGCGTACACTACCACTGAAGGGGCTATGGTCACGTCGTTTGAGACATTACACAACATTGTCTACCGCGGGTGTACCCCCCCAGGACCGGGACTGACTGTGCTGCAAACATCACTGTCCCTGTTCAAAACAGCGACTCTTAAACATGCCCCCGGGATCCTGGGTGACCTCTCCAAATAATCCAATATGGTTCAATATATCACTCCCAGAATTTAATTCTTTACCTGACCCTCAGAGATGGATATCTAAGGGGATTAAGTACCTATGCCACTTATATACCTCAGAAGGCTTTAAGTCCTTTTCCCAGTTGAGGTATGACTTTAATCTTCCCCCCAATTATTTATTCTTTTATTACCAGCTAAGAAATGCCGCGCGAGCCCAGTTTGGCTCCTTGAACAACCCACTCGCAATTCCTGACCTAGAAAAGCTTTTGCGTTCCCCGGACCAAACAAAACTCATCTCTACCTATTACTTAGCCCTAACGGTGAACTCCGATCCCAGATTTAGGGCAGCGCAGAACAAGTGGGAATCCTTAGATATTACCATGACGGAAGATGACTGGGCTGAGTTCTGTGATACCTTTAGGACCTCCGTTATAGCCTCCAGAGACAGGGTGATTCAACTGAAAAATTTTCACCAATCGCACTTGACCCCGGCCAGGATGCACAGAATGGGCATACTGGCCTCGGCGGATTGTTTCCGCGGTTGTGGGCAGGTGGCTGATTTTATTCACTGCTTTTGGAGTTTCCCAGCTATACGAGACTTCTGGAGAGATATTGGATCCTTCCTCTCTTCTGCCTTGGGACTCCCCAATATACTGGACCCTAAAAACTGTCTGTTGGGGGTCTTTGGTGACCTTGCGGTTCCCTCCCGGGTCAAAAAATTGCTTTGAATCCTATATTTCTATGCTAAGAAATCCATCCTAGAGACCTGGAAGGGAGCGGCGACCCCCGACAAGGGGCCTATGGTTGAAACTAGTCAATGACGCCCTCCCGCTTTACAAGCTTACTTTTGAAATTAGGAAAATAAATAATTCCTTTGATAAGATTTGGGGCAGGTGGTTGGCTAGCCCCCTGACTCTCCTATACAGCTGTAAATAGGGATGTTGGTGGTGCAGTCTCCCTCTGCTAGAGTAACCTTAATATGCAACCCCACAAAGGGGTAATACTACCTGTATACTTTGTTGTATGTACCTTTCTACTCTTTGACTTTTGACTTTTGTATAACTATGCTGCTGATAATAGTATGTAGTAATTGTAGGGCTGTGCAAATTAACTTTTAATTAATCGATTAATCTTTAATTTTTTTGATCGATCAAAATATTTTTGATCGATTAAAATTCTTTTGATTGGAACTCGCCTCTCCGCCAGCTTCTGGGCCTTCAGGGAGTTCCGTCGGAGATCCAGTAACGTCATGGACACCGGCGGGGCTTGCAGTGTCCATCTGAAGGGCTCCTTTGCTGTACCTTCATATCTGCATGTCGGCGGGACCTTATTATCTGCCACGCGCAAGGGTTGTTACACTTCCCTCTATCACTTCCTTCTATCAACCTTGGGATTTTACAATCATCCACTGGGAGTTGTGATTGTTCCCTTCATGGGACAGCTACATGCCGACGGACTGATGTTAACCCCTCCTCATCTGGATTCAGCAGTGTTATCGTTTTACACATTTTTATACCAGCATCATACTTGACTACATGCTTTTATGGCTGCTTTTGGTACCGTTTGGTATTACTCGCACCATTTTTACAGTTTATGTAGTTACATCGATTTTATCTCCAGTGCAATATTTATTTTGTTACCTACTTGAAGATTATAAAAGTTTTAATGCTATTCCCATCGAGCGCTGCCTTATGTGTTTTTTGTATCCTTCTATCTATTTTTCCAGTTGTTGGTAGCTGCACTGGGAATCAGCCGGCAAGGAGATCAGCTAAAATTTGTTGGATCTGTATGTGCGTTATAATTAATCGAAATTAATCGATTAATCGATTAAAATAAAAAACGATTAATCGAACACAAAAATTTTGATCAGTAACAGCCCTAAGTAATTGAGGAGCAAACTACTGCCGATGTATGTTCTGTGTTGTTTAAGTTTTGTTTTTGTATGTGTTGTATTGTTGGTATTTGTAAAAATTTCAATAAAAATATCTTAAAAAAAAAAAAAAAAAGAAAGTCTGAAGGACTCACTTAGTGTGACCACTTCATCCGAGATCCGGGGTTCACCATCCGGCACCGCCAATATAAATGGATCTCATTCTTCATGAGGTCACACTTAACCCCTACAGTGCCCCCTTGTGGTTAACTCCTGTCACGGAAGGTCCCCCCCATTCGGACTGTCATACACCGCTTCCCATCAATCTGGACATAGGCATCAGATATTCCAGCTACCTTTACCACACAACGAGACGACACTTGTATGTGTGCCAAGTATGGATTGTTTAATAGGACCAAAACCACAATCTTATATACAGTACAGCTTGTTAAAGTTAATCACAGAAACAATGAACTCTCCACCCACACATTCCTTTGCTAATGACATTCAGGTGAGCAAATGATCTAATCAGTAGCTAGACATTTCGGCACCGCATCATCTATTCACCTGCAGAACACAATGGAAAGGTATTTCACAAGCCCGGCTTCACTTAGCATTTCAATAGTCGGAGCTAAGCATTGAAGGGTCATTGTCCTAGTGACCTAGTCAGGACAAATTAAGCCACTTGTAATGAAGTGTCAGTAATGTCCCATTTTCTGCAATACATGATATAATTTCTTTGTCACCCTATGGTCCTATTGGACATAAGGTGACCCTAGACATAAGAGAATCTGAGTCTGTCACAACTCCTAAACTGCAATTGGCATTTTCACAGTAATCAGTGCATTTTTATAGCACTTTTCGCTGTGAAAATGACAATGGTCCCAAAAATGTGTCAAAAGTGTCCGAAGTGTCCGCCATAATGTTGCAGTCACGAAAAAAATCGCTGATCGCCGCCATTAGTAGTAAAACAATTATTAATAAAAATGCCATAGAACTATCCCCTATTTTGTAAACGCTATACATTTTACGCAAACCAATCGATAAACGCTTATTGCGTTTTTTTTTTTTTTACCAAAAATATGTAGAAGAATATCTATCTGACTAAACTGAGAAAAAAAAAATATTAAATTGGATATTTATTATAGCAAAAAGTAAAAAAATATTGTGTTTTTTTTCAAATTTGTCGCTCTACTTTTGTTTATAGCGCAAAAAAAAAAAAAAAAAAAAACGCAGAGGTGATCAAATACCACCAAAAGAAATCTCTATTTGTGGAAAAAAAAAGGACTCCAATTTTGTTTGGGAGCCACGTCGCACGACCGTGCAATTGTCAGTTAAAGCGACGCAGTGCCGAATCGCAAAAAAAGTGGCCCGGTCTTTGACCTGACAAATGGTCCGGTACTGCGCCATATGAAAGGGGCACACAGGGGGGCACGGACAGCAGATGGAAGGGGCACACAGGGGGGCACGGACAGCAGATGGAAGGGGCACATAGGGGGGCACGGACAGCAGATGGAAGGGGCACACAGGGGGGCACGGACAGCAGATGGAAGGGGCACATAGTGGGGCACAGACAGCAGATGGAAGGGGCACATAGGGGGCACGGACAGCAGATAGAAGGGGCACACAGGGGGGCACGGACAGCAGATGGAAGGGGCACATAGGGGGGCACAGACAGCAGATGGAAGGGGCACATAGGGGGGCACGGACAGCAGATGGAAGGGGCACATAGGGGGGCACGGACAGCAGATGGAAGCAGCACACAGGGGGCCAGGACAGCAGATGGAAGGGGCACACAGGGGGGCACGGACAGCAGATGGAAGGGGCACATAGGGGGGCACAGACAGCAGATGGAAGGGGCACATAGGGGGGCACGGACAGCAGATGGAAGGGGCACACAGGGGGGCACGGACAGCAGATGGAAGGGGCACATAGGGGGGCACGGACAGCAGATGGAAGGGGCACACAGGGGGGCACGGACAGCAGATGGAAGGGGCACATAGGGGGGCACAGACAGCAGATGGAAGGGGCACACAGGGGGGCCAGGACAGCAGATAGAAGGGGCACACAGGGGGGCACGGACAGCAGATGGAAGGGGCACATAGGGGGGCACAGACAGCAGATGGAAGGGGCACACAGGGGGGCCAGGACAGCAGATCAAAGGGGCACACAGGGGGGCCAGGACAGCAGATGGAAGGGGCACACAGGGGGGCACG
Organism: Rana kukunoris; assembly: GCA_029574335.1. Lineage (NCBI taxonomy): Eukaryota > Metazoa > Chordata > Amphibia > Anura > Ranidae > Rana > Rana kukunoris. The sequence continues at coordinate 449,151 of CM056051.1, read as the reverse complement.
GACAGCAGATGGAAGGGGCGCATGTGCTAGGACCAATCCCCCTGCAGTACAGCTGGAGGGAGAACGAGGAGGAAAAGCTGTCAGCACTGTAGGGGGAGGAGGAGAGGATCAGTGTCTGCAAAAACACTGATCACCTACCCTCCAGTTCAGCAGGTGCACGCCCCCCCCCTTTTTTGGACTGATGGTGCCCGGACCCCCTTTTGAACTCATGTTGCCCAAACCCCCCTTTTGAACTGATTGTGTCCGGACCTAGTACAGGAGGGCTGGCTGTACTGCCTTATCAGCCCTGACCTTTATTATCCGAGAATCCAATGTGTCATTAGCTGGAACGATCGCCTTTCCTTTTGTATCTTGTTATATAATGAGCGCACATTGAAATCTCCCAGCGATCCCCCACTTTGAAGCTCCCCCGTAATAAACGCGATCGTCTTCGATTGCCCTTGAAAATATGAAATGAATGACTCCTGTTTACAAAACGCTGCAGCAGCTGCCCCGCCAGACAGCTGATCTTCATTTAATTATCACAATCACACACTTAACAAAATCCCATTTTCCCCTTCTGTTTAATGTTTTAATAATTACCCCGAATTAGCATAGCCTGCCTGCGAGGCGCCGCGGTCAGAGCGACACGTCGCAAATCGTACCTTCCGCTCCGGTCCAGAGGAGGAAACGGCAGGACGTCCAGTCATTGGGACAGATCACGTCCCTCCCGTGTTATACATGAAAAGATCACGATGTTCCCCGGAATATTATTATCTCCCGGAATAATTGTCACAATGTATTCCCTTCATCTCACCTTCATAGAACTTTCTACTGCTGAGAACCCGCTGAGAGCTCAACCATAACATGACATTGGATTCCTTCTCTCCTAACAGTGCTGGCTGGCAGGGCCACTGATTGAAATCATGGGGCCCCGTATGGACAAATAATAAGACCCTACCCCTGGCCCTGCCCCTGGTCCATCCCTCAACCCACGCCTGTCCCCACCCCTGGCCCCTCCCCAGACACCGCCAATGCCATAATGTACTGCAGACAGTGCCACCCATGCCATAATGGGCACTGTCTGCAGTACATTATGGCATTGGTTGCATGGGTGGCATTGTCTGCAGCACATTATGGCAATTGGCGGGATGGGAGGCACTGTCTCTGCAGGCAGCACATGCGTTATGGGCCATAAGAGAGCTGTGCTTGGATCGGTTAGTGATGGGTCATGGGGTTCTGGCTGGAAGAAGATTTTATTTTTTATTCTGCATCAATTTCCACTCTGTTCAGATTACCCGGGCCCCCCCTGCTGGCCGGGCCTGGAACAACAGGCCTATCAGCGGCCCTGCCAGCTGGTGCTCCATTTTTGGGGGGGGGGGGGCAGCAAACAAGTCGCAGGTCACCCCCCTCTCCACCAGTAGGTCGGCCGGTTGGTTGCACCCCCCCCCATCGCTCGATCTCCAGCCCACCAGCCCCGCAATTTCCCCATCTAGGTCGTGAGAAGCCTTTCCTCCTTGGTGGCTTCACCCTGCGTCTCCTCCTCCTCCGCAGCCAATACGATCGCTTCTCCTCTCAGCCAATTGGGCCTCAGGACCCATTTCCTGATTGGCCAGGAGGAGAATAAGGAAGACAATAGCGAATATTAATTGCCTAATGTCACACAACTGGGTGGGCTAGGGGTGTAGTCCTCAGGCCCCCCACCCACGCAAGCCCATCCCTTCTTTAAGCATGTGCATCTAAACAAAAAAATATTGGAATCCATACGTCCGACGCCCTGCATGCATATTAGGGCCTGGGTGCATCTATTATAGAGGCGTGGCCCCTGCACCCTGTATGGGCGGGTATGGGCGGGCCACCACTGTATCCTACCGGAGTTTCACAGCAGAAAAATGTAGTAAAAAGCCGTGTTTATGCATGCGTATTCACGCACGTTCCCATGCGATCACATGTCTGGCATTTATGTATTCTATTGGCCACAATCTTCATTTATTCCGCCTATTGGAATGTATTAAACGGAACCCAAAATATCAGTTTTGAGAGGAGGTTTCGCTGGGTTTTGGTATTCCCGAAATGGGATCCGGAGTAGGGATGGGCGAGCGGTTTGGGGCGAGCATTAGTTCAGCCCGAACATCACCAGCTCAGGTGTTTGATGCGCTCAGCCATATGTTTGCCCACCGAGCGCACAGTGAATAGGTTGTTAAGGAGCGGGTAAGGAAACCTGCCCGCCACGTCCCTAATAACAGATGACTCATCAGCTGTCAGCGGGCTTCCCCACTGACAGCTGAATGAAAAAAAATGCACAATTTGCCAGCAATATATATATATATTTTTAAATGGTGTGGGGATCCATACACTCCATACCAGGCCTTTATCTGAGCATTCAACCTGGTAGGGCAGGGAAGGAGAGGCAAACAAGTGCCACATGCCCTCAACATGAGGGGGCACTTGCTTGCCCCAAAGCACCTTGTCTCCATGTTGATGGGGACAAGGGTCTCTTCACCACAACCCTGGGCTGTGGTTGTGGGGGTCTGTGGGCAGCGGGCTTTAACAAGGAGGTCCCCAGATCCTACCCCACCCATGAGAATGAGTATGGAGTACAGGGCTGATCCTAGGCAGGTGCATGGGGTACAGGGCACCCAGGCCCCACAAAGGTGGGGGGCACTGAAGCACCAGAGTGCTCCCCTCCCTCCTCTTCTCCTTGTCCGTGTCTAGAGGCGGCTCTCTCTGCCGGTCACCGCCACCACCACTGTGTTTCCTGCTCAAGCCTGTCCCCCTCCCTCCACCTGTCAGAGGAGGAAAGCGAAGCAACAGCTGTAGCTGGGGGGCGGTCCGTACCTAACGTGTTCTCTGTATCCGTGTTAGGGGAGCGTCTCTGTGTCGTTGCCAACATTTGTAAAGGGGAGGAGTTGGTAAGATGACCACGCCCATGTGGGGGGGGGGGGGCGCCAGAAATATTTCTGCACCCAGGCGTCTGTGACCCTAGGATCGGCCCTAATGGAGTACACAGTACCCCTAACCATTCACCCCCCAAAAAAACTGGGTAGTGTCAACTGGGAGCCAGTTTTTGACAATTCCTTTAAAAAAAAGTGTCCCCCCCATGTAGATTCATCGTCAATCACGACCCTGAAGCCACCGCTGGACTCCACCCGTAACAAAGGTTAACCGCCGACTGCCTGTTCTGCCATCTAACAGATCTTATATAGGTAGGGGGTGGAGCTTCCTGGTGGCACCGCCCCTTGTGACATCACCGACCAGCAAGCACCCCCCCATGTTGAGGGCATGTGGCCTGGAATGGTTCAGGCAGGGGGCGAGGGGCGTTTGCTTGTCCCCCTTCCCTTTCCTGGCCTGCAAGGCTGTGTGCACAGATAAGGGTCTGGTATGGATTTCAGGGGGGACCCCACTCCTTCTCTTTTCTTAATTTTGGCATGGTAGGCATTGGGGGGGGGGTGACTCCACACACATTTTAATTATTTTCTTGCAGCCGGGAAAATCCATGTAAATGTCATTTTTTGGGCTTTATAAGCCAAATAGTTTTGCTGCAGCAGGTTCTAAACATGGTACAGATGTTCCACTTTACATACGGGCTAAGGGGACCCCCCTCCCCAGGCACGACATTTAGAGGGACTTTTCATTTTTATTGTTTCACTTTAAGCATTAAAGGGGTTGTAAAGGTAAATGTTCAATCTATGCATTAAGGTGAAAAAACATCCGAGTATTAGTGACCCCCTCAGCCCTCCAGATTACTTACCTGACCCCTTGAAAGTTCCACACCGTGAACGAGCAGGCTTCTCGGCTGTCTTCCCGGCTCATTCATTGGTTGATTGAAAGCAGCGCAGCCATTGGCTCCCACTGCTGCCAATCACATCCAATGACACGGTGCGTCGGGGGTGGGGCCGAGTGATACAGTGAGCGTCTATGGCCGACGGCTGTATCATGGGAGCGCGCCCGCAAGCACTCAACACCATGTGAGCATGCATGATGATGTTGAGTCCCTGCGGGGAGGAGCCAAGACAGCCGCTGAGGGACCCCAGAAGACCAGGTTCGGGGGCCACTCTGTGCAAATTGAGCTGCACAGTGGAGGGGAGTGTGACATGTTTGTTATTTATAAAAAAAATATATTAAAATATTAAAATCCTCCAGCTCTTGTAAAAACAATCTTTTTGACAAACATTTTTTTCATTGATACATGTCCCCTGGGGCAGTACCCGGGCTCCCATACTCTTTTTATGGCCAATAACATGCATAGAGTGGATCCTCGGTTACGAGTGTAACAGAATGGCACGTGGGACCCAGAGGCTTTTGCAGGATGTGGTGTACTCCTGTTTCAGCTTCACCGATGACTCTTGTGCCTAAAGTCATCCTATGTCCACTAGGGGCATAGGATGACTGAGAAATGGTATCTTGGATTACATGAGATGGGGCAGTAATGATGATTCATGTATTGCAGGATATCTTGAAATATTACAGGTGGTTGATTCTAAACCCAACCGGTCAATAGAAAGAGTGATTCATTCAATGTGGCAACACAAACTGTTGAGGTGTTTAATGTCGTCATGTAAATGAAGCTTAGTCTGGCACTCAAGAACCTTTCATTGTGTGATGCTAATTGACACCGTATTGTGTGAATTTCTATTGATGATAAATGTGTATTGTATAGCAGGTGAGAAGAGCCTATCTCGGAGTCACCTTGTCTGGGTAAATGATTAGCAATTAGCTCATGTAGATTATCTCAGAGACAGATTGTCCGTCTCCTAAAAAGATGTGTATTGAGCTCCTTGTGTCATGTTGTGGGTGGAGTTACGTCATTGTTCCTTGGGGCTTCTAACTGTATAAGAGCCTGAGTTTACCATTAAAGTGTATATCCGTTTGGAACCAGAGAACAGAGCTGTGTGTCTCGTTTCTGGGGGGAATCTGTACGGGCCGTGTTCGTCTGCTGGATTGTGGAGTGTCGATAAGCTGTCTTGGGTTGGTGGAATGGAATATCGTAAATGGCGTTAACCCCTGACTCTTACAACGAGTAACGTGGTTAACGAGCGTTTTGAAAGATGAGCAACCGGCTTGGAGCCTTTCGGAAATACTTGAACTCACTCGGAAATACTCGGAAACACTCATAAACATTCAGTTCCTGGGGGTTTCCAAGCCTTTCCAAGGGTTTTTGAGATCAGCCGAGCTGTCCCCGAGTATTTCCAAGGCTCTCTGGCACCTCTGGCCACATGTGGTATTGCATGCCATACACGTCAATGTGGAATGAATTATCTTTGTTTCCATTGACTTCTATGGGGGAACTGGCTTTGATATGCAAGTGCTTTAGATTACAAGCCTTCTCCTGGAAAGGATTATACTCGTAATCCGAGGTTCCTCTGTAGAAGCCTTAAAAATGGGGACTTCAAGTTCGGGTTTTCTAGACTTTAATAGAGTCTGCAGAGGTGGCCTAAGGCCTCACACTTACATGGGCCTTGTGGCTTCCTTACTTTCCCAATGCATTACCCCAGTTTTGAGGGACAGGGGACCTTAACGCTGATGTGCTCAGGCAGCATTAAGAGCCCCGACTCAGGAGCGGGGGCCGCCAGCATCCCTAACAACCAGTAAATATTGGTGACCCCACCCCTTGTGATGTCAATGACCCAGCATGCCCTCAGTCGATGACGTCACAAGGGGGTTGGTTCACCAGGTGACATCACCGGGTGACCACCGCCCCTTAGTTATTAAAGAGCAGAATCTGGGGGCCGCCTTATTAAAGGGGGCTTCCAGATTCCAATAAGCCCCCCCTGCCCGCAGACCCCCCACAACCACCGGCCAAGGTTGCGGGGAAGAGGCTCTTGTGCTTGAATTATTTTTCCCATCATGGGTGTGAGTGTGGGGCCCCACGTCAACTTTTGCCTAAGGGCCTCACAAAGCCTGGAGCCGCCTCTGAAGCTGCTCGGGTCTGAACTCTTTCTCTTTTCAGAAGTTCTGGTGCAAACTGAAGCGGGGGAGGGGCAGGGGGTTCGGCCTTACACTAGTTCCCATGTATCCAAATTCTGCATTTTCTCCCAGAGATACTTTCTTTCATCTTTTTTTAGGAGTCGTTTTTATTTTCTATTCCTTATTTATGTACCGCGTGGGCCGCGCACATTATTCCGGTTACCATAACAAAGACATGAACGGGTATTTCATTCCACGTGAAGTGCGACAAATCTCTCCAACGTTCGTTCTTCCTTCATATTGACAAATCCACTTCCATGAAAAGAACGAAACGTCTTAATTCCCCCCCATCCCCCGCATACCGCGAGTCATAAATGGTGTGATCAGCGGCTAATGCGCCTTTCATACAGAGACTGTAATCTGCCGCACCTCCTGTAATAGGTAATCCACTTTTTGTTTTGTGTAAAGTATCAGGAAGATTAGAATTGCGCAAATAATGAAAAGAAAAACGTTTGTTTCTGACAAGAACAAAAAAAAAGTCGCTCAAAGGAAGAAAATTACTGCAAACTGTTTATTTTCAGCTTTGTGTGGAAGACGTGATTACCGAGAAATCGCCGATTTACATCTCCGGACATTATCACCGTTCTTCACCATTTCCTACAAGAGAATATAAAGCAACAAAAAACCCAAAATCCAGACTGTGCCGACACCGAAATCATGTACCTATACAGTACCCATACACTACCAATACCAATACCTACACCTATATGTACCTATATGTACCCATACCTACACCAGTACCAGTGCCAATACCTATATGCACCTATTCAGTACCAATACCTATACCAATACATATATGTACCTATACAGTACCCATACCTATATGTACCAATACCAATGCCAATACCTATATGTACCTATTCAGTACCCATACCTACACATATACCAAAGCCAATACCTATATGTACCTATACCTACAGCTACACCTAAACCAATACCTATACAGTACCCATACCTACACCTATATGTACCCATACCTACACCTATACCAATATCAATACCAATGCCAATACCTATATGTAACTATACCAATACCTATATGTACCTATATGTACCCATACCTACACCAATACCTATACAGTACCCATACCTACACCAATATCTATATGTACCTATACCTACAGCTACACCTATACCAATACCTATATGTACCTATACCTACAGCTACACCTATACAAATACCTATATGTACCTATAAAGTACCCATACCTACACCTATACCAATACCAATGCCAATACCTATATGTACCTATATGTACCCATACCTACACCAATACCAGTGCCAATACCTATATGTACCTATTCAGTACCAATACCTATACCTATATGTACCTATACAGTACCCATACCTATATGTACCAATACCAATGCCAATACCTATATGTACCCATACAGTACCTATACCAATACATATATGTACCTATACAGTACCCATACCTACACATATACCAAAGCCAATACCTATATGTACCTATACCTACAGCTACACCTAAACCAATACCTATACAGTACCCATACCTACACCTATATGTACCCATACCTACACCTATACCAATATCAATACCAATGCCAATACCTATATGTAACTATACCAATACATATATGTACCTATGTGTACCCATACCTACACCAATACCTATACAGTACCCATACCTACACCAATATCTATATGTACCTATACATTTTCCATACCTATACCAATACCTATATGTACCTATACGGTACCCATACCTACACCTAAACCAATGACAATACCTATATGTACCTATACAATACCCATACCTATACCTATATGTACCTACACTGATACCAGTGCCAATACCTATATCTACCTATACAGTACCCATACCTACACCTACACCCAGAGGCGGCTCTTTAATAAGGCAAATTAGGCGGTTGCCTAAGGCCTCGGCACTCACAGGGGCCTCACTGCTGCCTAACTTACCCAATGCATTACCCCAGTTTTGAGGGACAGGGGACCTTAACGCTGCTGTGCTCAGGCAACGTTAAGAGCCCTGACTCGGGAGACGCCAGCGTCCCTAACAACCAGTAAATATCGGTGACACCACCCCTTGTGACGTCAATGACCCAGCATGCCCTGTCACAAGGTGGCAGGTTCACCAGGTGGCTCCCCGACCCCTTAGCTATTAAAGAGCATGATCTGAGCGCTGTCTTGTTAAAAAGGTGTGCTTCCAGATTCCAATAAGCCCCCCCACCTGCGGACCCCCGCACAACCACCGGCCAGGGTTGTGGGGAAGAGGCTCTTGTACTTGAATTTTTTTTTCCATCATGGGTGTGAGTGGGGCCCCCATGTCTAGTTTTGCCTAGGGCCTCACAAAGCCTAGAACCGCCTCTGCGTACACCTATATGTACCAATACCTGTACAGTATCTACACATACACCTGCACCTTTACAGTACCTACACCTACTGTATACCTATACTAATACCTTTACCTATACCTACACCAATACCTATACAGTATCTACACCTATACCTACACCAATTCCTACACCTACACCTATACAGTATCTATACATACACCTATATCTACACCTATACCAATTCCTACACCTATACCGTATCTATACCTACAACTATACAGTATCTATAACTACACCTATACCTACACCTATACAGTATCTATACCTATACCAATTCCTACACCTACAACTATACAGTATCTATACCTACACCTATACCAATACCTATATCTACACCTATACAGTATCTATATCTACACCTATACCTATACTAATACCTATGCAGTATCTATACCTACACCTATACCAATACCTACACCTATACAGTATCTATACCTACACCAATACCTATACCTACACCTATACAGTATCTATACCTACACCTATACCAATACCTATATCGACACCTATACACTATCTATACCTATTCCTACACCTACAACTATACAGTATCTATTCCTATACCAATACCTACACCTATACAGTATCTATACCTATACCTACACCTATACCAATACCTATATCTACACCTATACAGTATCTATATCTACACCTATACCTATACTAATACCTATGCAGTATCTATACCTACACCTATACCAATACCTACACCTATACAGTATCTATACCTACACCTATACCAATACCTATATCGACACCTATACACTATCTATACCTATTCCTACACCTACAACTATACAGTATCTATTCCTATACCAATACCTACACCTATACAGTATCTATACCTATACCTACACCTATACCAATACCTATATCTACACCTATACAGTATCTATATCTACACCTATACCTATACTAATACCTATGCAGTATCTATACCTACACCTATACCAATACCTACACCTATACAGTATCTATACCTACACCAATACCTATACCTACACCTATACAGTATCTATACCTACACATACACCTACACCAATACCAATACCTACACCTATACAATATCTATACCTACACCTATACCAATACCTATATCGACACCTATACACTATCTATACCTATTCCTACACCTACAACTATACAGTATCTATTCCTACACCTACACCAATACCTACACCTATACAGTATCTATACCTATACCTACACCTATACCAATACCTATATCTACACCTATACAGTATCTATACCTACACCTATACCTATACTAATGCCTATACCTACACAGTATCTATACCTACACCAATACCTACACCTACACCTATACAGTATCTATACCAACACCTATACCAATACCTATATCTACACCTATACAATATCTATACCTACACCTATACCAATACCTATATCTACACCTATACCAATACCTACACCTATACAGTATCTATACCTACACCTATACCTACACCAATACCAATACCTATACCTACACCTATACAGTATCTATACCTACACCTATACCAATACCTGTACAGTATCTACACAAACACTTTCACCTTTACAGTACCTACACCTATACCAATTCCTACACCTACACCTACACCTATGCAGTATCTATACCTACACCTACACCAATACCTATATCTACACCTATACAGTATCTATACCAATACCTACACCTACACCTATACCAATACCTACACCTATACAGTATCTATACCTACACCTATACCTACACCAATACCTATACAATATATATACCTACACATACACCTACACCAATACCAATACCTACACCTATACAATATCTATACCTACACCTATACAAATACCTATATCGACACCTATGCAGTATCTATACCTACACCTATACCTACACATACACCTACACATACACCAATACCTATACAATATATATATATATATATATATATATATATATATATATATATATATATATATATATATATATATATATATATATATATATATATATATATATACCTATACCTACACCTATACAGTATCTATACCTACACCTATACCTACCAATACCTGTACAGTATCTACACATACACCTTCAACTTTACAGTACCTACACCTATTCCTACACCTACACCTATGCAGTATCTATACCTACACCTATACAATATCTATACCTACACCTATACCTACACCAATACCTATACCTACACCTATACAGTATCTATACCTACACATACACCTACACCTATACCTACACCTACACCTATGCAGTATCTATACCTACACCTACACCAATACCTATATCTACACCTATACAGTATCTATACCTACACCTATACCAATACCAGTACAGTATCTACACATACACCTTCACCTTTACAGTACCTACACCTATACCAATTCCTACACCTACACAGTATCTATACCTACACCTATACCAATACCTACACCTATACAATATCAATACCTACATCTATACCAATACCTACACCTATACAGTATCTATACTTACACCTATACCTACACATACACCAATACCTATACAGTATATATATATATATATATATATATATATATATATATATATATATATATATATATACCTATACCTACACCTATACAGTATCTATACCTACACCTATACCAATACCTATATTGACACCTATACAGTATCTATACCAATACCTATATCTACACCTATACAGTATCTATACCTACACCTATACCAATACCTATATCTACACCTATACACTATCTATACCTACACCTATACCAATACCTTTATCGACACCTATACCAATACCTATACCTACACCTATACCAATACCTACACCTATACAGTATCTATACCTACACCTACACCAATACCTGTACAGTATCTACACATACACCTTCACCTTTACAGTACCTACACCTATACCAATACCTACACCTATACAGTATCTATACCTACACCTATACCAATACCTATATCTACACCTATACAGTATCTATACCTACACCTATACTAATATCTATACCTACACCTATACTAATACCTATACCTATACCAATACCTATATCTACACCTATACAGTATCTATACCTATACTTATACCTACATCTATACAGTATCTATGCTATAACAGTCAGCACCGTTTACGATCCGCCATCAACCCACCCAAGACAGCTTATCCGGCACTCCGACAAACCAGCAGACACGATCCATTCCATTTCCCAGAATAAAGACGAGACAAGCTCTGTTCTCTGAGTCAGATGTATGAACACTTTTAATGGTAACTCAGCTGGTTATATACAGTTTTAGAAACCAAGTGAACAATGAATCAACTCCTCCCACCAAATCACACGATGAACTTCACACACATTCTTTTAGATAATGACATTCAGGTGAGTTACTTATCCCCCAGATGTCCCGACTCCGACAACAGCAATTTACCTGTATAATAGACATTCCTATGTCAGATGTTCTGGCATCGGTCTGACATAATTAACATGACCTTTACAGACTAGTCACTATTGACCGGTAGGGTCAGCATAAGCCAACAACTTGTAATATCTCAAGATATCCTGCAAACATGAATTATTATTTATCAGTCACCCTAAGCCCCAAAAGGGACTAACATTACATGACTCCCTCCTTGTGGGACACTCCGGCAGACCTGGCTTGTTTGCTATTGACCGGGATGACGTCTGTTTGCTGGGATAACCGATCAGCCTTGCCATCTGGCTTACCAGGTCGGTAGCTGATGGTGAAGGTGAATAATGGAACTCAGTTCTGGAACAGTCACTTGCTTTGCTCTCTCAATGGCTCCCAGGACCTGTTGCTGATGCTCTTGGGAGAGATAAGGCACCACCTGAGCGCAAATCCCATTTAACCTTTTGACAATTTCAGCCTGTTTGTGCATTTCAATGTTCAAGCCACGGGACATCTCATAATACATGACGTAGTGTCGTTGCATCTCCGATTTCTCACTGGCCAACTTGTCACATTCCCATTTTAGACTGTGATATTGGGACGGATCTACAGTACATGTCGGGGAAGGTAGTCTTACCCGGGTCTCAGCAGCAAGCGAGTTGGTTCCAGCAACGTGGGTTGGTGCACAGGTAGTCACGGTGTGGGCTTCAGCGGGGCCCATCGGGGCGTAAGAAGAAACAAGGGGGGCCAAATCATTCCCCAGTAGGACATCCGCTGGCAAATCCTTCAACACCCCCCACATTCACGTGTCCCGAACCAACCCCCCAATCCAGGTGAACCCGGGTAATGGGTAGCCGGAAGACGGTGCCTCCCGCTACTCTTACGGCTACGGTGTCTCCGGTGTGCTGGCTCTCTGGGATGAGTTTCTTCTGTAGCAGTGTCATCGTAGCCCCCGTATCACGTAACCCGTTGGCTGCCTTTCCATTGACCCAGGCAGTCTGCCTGTGTTGCTGCCTGTTGTCCTGGTTAGCTGCTTGTATCGGATCTGCCTCGTGCAGAACACCCCAATGTTCTACCTCCCCAACGCCGTGGGCCGCAGGCATGGATGTGTGGGGGTTCCCCCTTTCTGGCTGTCTCCATGACTGTGACTGCCTGGGTGGATTCAATGGACAGTCTAGCTTTTTGTGACCTAGCTGTTTACACCCAAAAAAAACCTGATGGGGTTGTGAGTAGTGCTGGGAGTTGAATCTGGTCTGCTGAGGTAGCCGCTGGAGGTGGAAAGTAGGCGCTGGAGGTGGAAAGTAGCCGCTGGAGGGGGTGCTGTAGGACGGTCTGACTGGGGTTTGTAGGCAAAAGCCGGAGGGGGTGACGCTGATCGATAATCCACCATGCTGTTGTCTTGACCACAGAGTTATCCAGTTTGTGGGCGTCTGTGTATTCGTCCGCCAGGCGAGCTGCTTCAGACAAGGAGAAAGGTTTTTGGTCCCGGACCCACTCTCTGACTTCCAGGGACAGTTTGTCAAAGAAGTGCTCCAGCAGGAACACCTGCAGCACTCCTTCCCCAGATTCTGCTTGGTATCCATCGACCCAGTGGGATGCCGTGTGGTGTAGGTGGCATGCCCACTCGGTATACGAGTCTCCAGTCTGCTTGCTCGTCTCTCGGAACCGCCTCTGGTGTGACGGCATATCTGGCCAAAAGTGCTTCTTTTACCAGTCCATAGTTCATAATATCCTCGTCTGGGATCGCCCTGAAGGCTTCACTGGTACATTGCCGTTCAAAATCAGCAAGGTACCCATCAATCTCCCCTTCAGTTTCAATGAAATTCTTAAAAGCAGCAAAATGTATCTTTCTCCTTTCAGTTGGTGCTGCTGTGACTTCTGCTGCTGCAGAACCTCTTTGCCGTTAGTGATGAGCGGAATACGCCATATTCGATTTCGCGATATTTTATAAAAAAAATAAAAAATTGCTTGCGAAATTCTCGTCAACACGCAAAAACGGAGATCATTTCCTGGATTACTAAACTAATAGGCACTAAACACTAACTCTACTTACACAAACTTATATGACTAAACTAAAGCTATTTTTATTTTATTTTTTATACACAAAACACAGAAGGGCAGAGAACGCATTCGCGAATATTCGGCAACATAAAAGGGTCGCCTCAGCTACTCGGCCCAGGGTCTCTAATCATACCAGCAATGCTTTTAGACATTGATGGAGATCACTAGGATGTCATCTGTTTTAAAAATAAATTTGAAAAAATACGAATATTCGCAATAGCGAATATTCACCGCGATATTCGAGTTATTCGCGAATACTCGAATATGCAATATTCGTAACGAATATTCGCAATGCGAATATTCGTGAGCAACACTATTTGCCGTAGCCAATTTGTGTCCAAAGCAGCTATAACTCGGTCTATGGTCTTGGTTGAGTTATTCACTTTACGGTCAACGCTGAGGACAAGGGGGCACTCTTTACGTCTGGAGGAAAAGAGATTTCACCTCCAAATACGAAAAGGTTTCTTCACAGTAAGACCTGTGAAAATGTGGAACAGACTCCCTCCAGAGGTGGATCTGGCCAGCTCAGTAGATTGCTATAAGAAAGGCCTGGATTCTTTCCTAAATGTACGTAATATAACTGAGTACTAAGATGTGTAGGTAAGTTGATTTGGGGGAAAATCCGATTGCCTTTCGGGGGATCAGGAAGGAATTTTTTTCCCTCCGGTAACAAATTGGATCTCATGCTCTGCTGTTTTTTTTTTGTCTTCCTCTGGATCAACTGTGGGTATGGAGTTGGGTAAATGTGATGTACTGTGTTTTTGTTTGTTTGTTTTTGTTTTTTATGGTTGCACTGGATGGACTTGTGTCTTTTTTCAACCTGACTAACTATGTAACTCTGTAACTCTAACTCTGTAACTATGTCTCCGGTGGAGGGTTAGGACCATATTGTGCCAGTCCTCGTTTAACAGCCCAATCAAAACTTGCCTCCTCGGGTGTCCTGTCTGTTATGCTGGGCCTTTCCATTATGTTGGGTCTTTCAGCTCCATCCATTTGGACAAGTTCTGAGATCACGTACATCTTCTTACGGTTGCTGGCCGGTCTGCCCCGGTTCTCCAGTAAGTCCTTGTAGCCGTTCTTCTGGCGATGGAATCATCCCACCGCTGCTACCACTGTAAGGCCCCTTTCACACTGAGGCATTTTTCGAGCGTTTTTCGAGCGTTATTACAGCGTTATTCGAGCAAAGCCTCATCTGCAATCCCAATGTGCTGGTAAAGCACCGCTAAGACTCTAAAGTTTTAGGGCGTTTTAGCAGCGCCTCAGTGTGAAAGGGTAAGGCGTTTTTACAGCGTTTTTTTTAATTCATTTAAATGGAGAGGGGCGTTTTTGGAGCGTTTTTTCAGCACTCCAAAGATGCTGCTTGCAGGACTTTTCTCAACGCCTCAGTGTGAAAGGAGAAGGCGTTTTTACATCACTTTTCAATTAATTTAAATGGAGAGGGGCATTTTGGGGGTTTTTTTTCAGCGCCCAAAAGCTGCTCCAAAGATGCTGCTTGCAGGACTTTTCTCAACGCCCCGCCAGTTCCACGCCTCAGTGTGAAAGGGTAAGGTGTTTTTACAACGCTTTCAATTCATTTTAATGGAGAGGGGCTATTTGGAGCATTTTTTTCAGCGCCCAAAATCTGCTGCTTGCAGGACTTTTCTCAACGCCTCAGCGTGAAAGGGTAAGGCGTTTTTACAGCGCTTGCAGGACTCAGTGTGAAAAGGTCCATTAAGATGCATGGAGAGCGTTTTATGAGCGTTTTAAGAGCGCTGTTTTTAACGCTAAAACACTGTAAAAACGCTTCAGTGTGAAAGGGCTCTAACAGTCACCACCATTTTAAGATTTTCCATCAACCCAAGACAGCTTATCCGACACTCCGACAAACCAGCCGACATGATCCATTCCATTCCCCAGAATAAAGACGAGACAAGCTCCGTTCTCTGAGTCAAGCGGCGTACACACAACCGAGGTTCTCGCTGGAAACCAGCGAGAACCTCGCTGGAAGCTGCATTCCAGCGAGGACCTCAGCCGTGTGTACGCTTTTGGCTCGCCCCGCCCGTCGGGAATCCCGTCTCTCGCTCTCTTTTTGCTCGACGGCCCGCCTGGATGAATGGCTGGTTGCCATTCCCGACGGGCGGGTCGCCGATTTCGACGGCCGGCAGAGAACCTCGACGGGCGGAACGATGTGTTCTGCCCGTCGAGGTTCTCTGCCGTGTGTACGGGGCCTGAGATGTATGAACACTTTTAATGGTAACTTATATACAGTTTTAGAAGCCAAGTGAACAATGAATTAACTCCACCAAAACTTTAATTTCACATTGCCGTGTTCTCTGCTGCTCGCTGTCAGATAGAGCCCCGCCTTCTGGTCCCGCCACTTTCATAGACAGATCTCCTGTCCAATCCTAGTGACAGGTGACCTGTCAATCAAAGTTCCCCCGGCCAGGAGGTGGGGCTGTATCTGACACCGAGCAGCAATGTGAAATTAAAGTTTTGTTTCCTGTGCTCTGATCATCCGGGCATCTCTCTTGTTCCTCTCCTCTCCTGCACAGGTAGGCTGCATAGTGAGTAGACACAGGCTGAATGGTGGGCACAAGGATGCATGGTGGGCACAAGGCTACATGTGGGCACACAGCTGAATGGTGGGCACAAGGCTACATGGTGGGCCCAAGGCTGCATATTGGGCACAGAGCTGCATGGTGGGCACATCACTGGCATAGCGGGGGGGCAGGGGGGGCTGTCGCACCGGGCAAAAAATTGGGGGGGGGGGGGATCCCGGCGTCCGACCGGGTTCGGGAAAGTGCGTGTCACCTTTTAAAATCAATGGGAGACATGTCATGTCCCGAGGCGAGTAGTGTACGGCCACCATTTTGCGGCGCCCACCCTGTGATTGGACGTATTGGTCATGTGCTCACTGCCTCACTGCTCAGCGCGCCGGATCTGGCCAATCCATGCCCTGGCCTAGAGGAGTCCCGCCCGCGCTTCTCCCTCCGGATACCGCCGCGGCGCCAGTTCTCCTCCTCCTGACTGAGAGAAGAATCTCCCTCCCAGTCCCTGGCTGACACCACTGACATTGCCTGCCCCTGAGCGCCGCGGATGTGCAGTGGAGCACAAGCTTCCCTCCCCTGGGCTTTGTGTGTATATACTACAGTACAGTTGCCACTTGCCAGGTAATGACGACAACAACAAGACTTGCGTTGCGTCACTGATGGTACAGTGAGTACTCCTCCATGTAGAATTAACTATTGAATCCAAGTTTCAGGGTCATATGATATTTCTGGATTATCCATTCCTGCTAGAAATATCATATGACCCTGAAACTTGCTTGTTGTGCACTGAGATTTGGGCCTTTTTTATTTTATTTTTATAATTTTTGCAGCAGCAACTTTAAGGGGCAATTTATAAAAAAATGTTCGGAGCTACCTGGAAAACTGCATGTACATTTGTTCACATGCGAATGGAGACAACCATGGTGATGGCATTGGTGCCTGGTGGCTGCATGGAGGTCTGAGTCTCCTCCTCTCTCCCCCAACTAGGTGCTGCTGGTGTGTGGTGGCGGTGCCGAGTGTCAGTGACCGTCACTGACACTCGGCACCACACCAGCAGCACCTAGTTGGGGGAGAGAGGAGGAGACTCAGACCTCCATGCAGCCACCAGGCACCAATGCCATCACCATGGTTGTCTCCATTCGCATGTGAACAAATGTACATGCAGTTTTCCAGGTAGCTCCGAACATTTTTTAATAAATTGCCCCTTAAATTTGCTGCTGCAAAAATTATAAAAATAAAATAAAAAAGTCCCAAATCTCAGTGCACAACAAGCAAGTTTCAGGGTCGGTCATATGTATTGCTCTTTACCACCATTAAAATGTAATGCCCTTTACATGTGTTTAATTATCCTTATAACCAGAGTGGATGATTTATACGAAAAAAAATTCTGCCCCAAGCGCCCATAACTCTGGTTACTCCACTGGGGCACATGGCTGCATTGTGGGCACAAGGCTGCATAGTGGGTGGACACAGGTTGAATGGTGGGCACAGGGATGCATGGTGGGCACATGGATGCATATTGGGCACACAGCTGCATGGTGGGCACACAGCTGCATGGTGGGTACAAGGCTGCATAGGTTGACACAAGGCTAAATAGTGGGCACAAGGTTGAATGGTGGACACAAGGCTGAATGTTGGGCATAAGGCTGCATAGGTTGACACAAGGTTGAATGGTGGACACGAGGCTGCATAGTGGGCACACGGCTGCATGGTGGGCATAAGGCTGCATGGTGGGAACAAGGCTGCATGGTGGGCACACAACTGCATTGTGGGCACAAGGCCCCATAGCTTGACACAGATGAATGGTGGGCACAAGGTTGCATAGTGGGCACAAGGCTGCATGGTGGACACAAGGCTGCATGGTGGTCACACGGCTGCATGGTGGGCAAAAGGCTGCATGGTGGTCACACGGCTGCATGGTGGGCAAAAGGCTGCATGGTGGGAACAAGGCTGCATGGTGGGAACAAGGCTGCATTGTGGGCACAAGACTCCATAGGTTGACGCAGCTGAATGGTGGGCACAAGGTTGCATAGTGGGCACAAGGCTGCATGGTGGACACAAGGCTGCATGGTGGGCACACAGCTGCATGGTGGGCACATGGCTGCATGGTGGGCATAAGGCTGCATGGTGGGCAAACAACGGCATTGTGGGCACAAGGCTCCATAGGTTGACACAGCTGAATGGTGGGCACAAGGTTGCATAGTGCGCACAAGGCTGCATGGTGGACACAAGGCTGCATGGTGGGCACCCGGCTGCATGGTGGCCACAAGGCTGCATGGTGGGAACAAGGCTGCATGGTGGGCACACAACTGCATTGTGGGCACAAGACTCCATAGGTTGACACAGCTGAATGGTGAGCACAAGGTTGCATAGGGGGCACAAGGCTGCATGGTGGACACAAGGCTGCATAGTGGGCACATGGCTGCATGGTGGGCATAAGGCTGCATGGTGGGAACAAGGCTGCATGGTGGGCACACAACTGCATTGTGGGCACAAGGCTCCATAGGTTGACACAGCTGAATGGTGGGCACAAGGCTGCATGGTAGGCACAAGGGTGCATTAGTGGGCACAGAAAGTAGTTGTTGTTAATATTTAAGTTTATTACTTAATTCTGCATAAAACATTTAAGTGTCATTTCATGAGATTTATGAGGGTGTGTCTGGGGGCGGAATTAGGGACGGGGTGGGCTGGGTGGGGCACCCGGTAGCGAGTAACCCTTAAGGGCCTGGCTAGTAGCTTGGGACTTGACATTTTCCTGTTATATATATATATATATATACTGTATATATCATTTTTTTTGGATAGACTGGGAAACAACATTCCCCGTATTTCTTTCTAGTCTTTGTATCTCTCGGGTCTCCGGCGGATTTGAGGAGTTTTTATGTCATCGGGTTTTATTGTAGTCTTTGTGGCTCTCTTGAGGGCCCCCCAGAGGACGGTGGGGACTCATTATTTGCTTCCTCTCCGAGGCCGGTCTTATTTTGAGGAGGCGGTAAGCAAATATTTTCTTTGGTTTTTTGTTTGTTGTCCTCTTGTCACGGATAGATATTTTTTCTATTAGAGAATATTGTTACTCACTAATATATATTTTCTCTTTTTTTTTTTTGCATTATGTATTGTTGTTTTTTTTTCTGTGAATTTGACAATATTCTTCTATTTATGTTTTTTCAGACAGCCTGATATTCATTCTGTAAAATACCATTTGAGGCTTAAAAAAGGTCCTGATAGAGCGGACTGCCCTGCGAAACGCGTAGACCTCATTCCATCTTCAATTACCCCCTCCTCCACTGTACTTTACATCTTCTCTTTTGAAACGCCTTTCTGCAATTTTCTGTATGGAATTTTCTAATTCCAAACACTGTTGGATCTTTGGGCCTCATTCACGGGAGGCGGATCCGTCAGCGGCGCCTGCCGGCTCATCGGGGGGTCTCTTCGTTGATCTCCGCTGAGCCGGCGGGTGACGGGTCCCTCTCTGCTCACTGAGCGGGGAGGGGCTTGTTGAGCGCTGCTGCATGTCTATGTAGAGATCGGACAAAAAACGGACAGCCTGTCAGCTGACATCCGATCTCACCCGGTCCGATCCGCCAGGACGGATGGCAATGTATCGCCATATGTCTGATTTTAGCGGATCGAATGTCAGCGGACATGGTCACCGCTCTCATCCGACGCTCCATAGACTTGTATGGAGCGCCCGTTCAAGTCCGCCGGAAAAACTGACAGGCCCCTGAGTGGTCCACCCGTGTGGAAGGGATCCAAAGTGTCACTGAACCCACATCATAAAAATCCAACACTAAATGGCGTATTCCATGCTTCTCGTCCTCACTCATCACTTTCCTTTACTGTATTATGCAAAAAACAACAACTGGTTGATCCCGCTGCTCTCTATCTCCCCCTTCTGTCCATGTCCCCAATGCATTGGGGGATTTTGCAGAGTTGTGGGTCAGCTCTGCACATGCTCAGTTCTCAGTGAACTTCTATGCTGAGAACTTCCTCCCTCTGAGCAGCCCATGTGACTATAAAGTCACACATGTGGGCGTATACACAATGACAGGCCACTCCCTCCCTCCTCCTCCATGCCCACAATGGGGGGGTATTACATGTAGATTAATGGAGGCTTCACCTCTCTTCCTATTTAGGACACAGGCTGGGGGGTGTTGGCACAGTGACTGCATGTGTTGGCACAGTGGCTGCGGGTTATGGCACAGTGGCTGTGCGTTGGCACAGTGGCTGCATGTGTTGGCACAGTGGCTGCGTGTGATGGCACAGTGGCGACAATCAATTGATGGCATGGTAGCTGCGTGTGTTGGCACAGTGACTGCATGTGTTGGCACAGTGGCTGCGTGTGATGGCACAGTGGCGACAATTGATGGTACAGTGGCTGCGTGTGTTGGCACAATGGCTGCATGTGATGGCACAGTGGCGACAATCAATTGATGGCACGGTAGCTGCGTGTGTTGGCACAGTGGCTGCGTGTGATGGCACAGTGGCGACAATTGATGGCACGGTAGCGGCGTGTGTTGGCACAGTGGCTGCGTGTGATGGCACAGTGGCGACAATTGATGGCACGGTAGCGGCGTGTGTTGGCACAGTGGCTGCGTGTGATGGCACAGTGGCGACAATTGATGGCACGGTAGCTGCGTGTGTTGGCACAGTGGCTGCGTGTGATGGCACAGTGGCGACAATTGATGGCACGGTAGCGGCGTGTGTTGGCACAGTGGCTGCGTGTGATGGCACAGTGGCGACAATTGATGGCACGGTAGCTGCGTGTGTTGGCACAGTGGCTGCGTGTGATGGCACAGTGGCGACAATTGATGGCACGGTAGCGGCGTGTGTTGGCACAGTGGCTGCGGGTTATGGCACAGTGTTGACAATTGATGGCACAGTGGCTGCGTTTGGTGGCATAGTGAGGCTGCATTTTTTTTGCTAGTCCTGACCTTCTCCTGCTCTCCTGAAGAGAAGTGGTTTTGTTTTTGTCTCTGTTCTCACCTGTGAACTCACAAAGGTGTCTGAAGTGTATAAAAGACAACAAGCTCACCCCAACAACTCAACTGTCCTCACTCTCAGGAATTGTCGGGAATATTTATGTGTTTTGTGATGTTTGGGGTGGAAAACCAACCAACAAGCCAACCGGGAGCCAAGTTTTCAGGGCTTGTTGGTTTGTTTTGTGTGCCTGTCCTGGAGGGAATTTCATGTCACCCTTTAGAGTAAGAAGATCTTTTTCAACTTGGAAGAGAACCTCTGAACTGACATTTCTTGGAAGGAGCCGGGGAAGATATCCGCTGAATAGCCGGCTTATGGAATAAGACAGAGTAAAGAGCAAATCTGATTCTCAAAGTTCAGTTTCTTAACCACTTCAGCCCTGGAAGGTTTTACCCCCCTCTTGCCCAGGTGAAATTTCAGCTTTCGGCACTGTGGCGCTTTAACTGACAATTGCGCGTCCGCCCCCCCCCCCCCCCCATTTTTAAGAAAGAATCAATGTTGTTTCAAAACTAGAATATACTTAAAGCAATAGAACAAAGGACTGTCCCCCCTTGAGTGGGACTTTAAAAGCCACAGATTGGCAAACTGGTGGCAATTGATGGGCACACTGACAGCACACTGGCGCCAATTGATGGGACAAACTGGCAACACACGGGTGGCAATTGATGGGCACCCTGACAGCACACTGGCGCCAATTGATGGGGCAAACTGGCAGAACACTGGTGCCAATTAATAGGGCAAACTGGCAGCACACTGGTGGCAATTGATGGGCACCCTGACAGCACACTGGCACCAATTGATGGGGCAAACTGGCATCACACTGGGGGCAATTGATGGGGCAAACTGGCATCACACTGGCGGCAATTGATGGGTACACTGGCAGCACACTGGCGGAAATTGATGGGGCAAACTAGCAGCACACTGGCGCCAATTGATGGGGCAAACTGGCAGCACACTGGCGGCAATTGATGGGGCAAACTAGCAGCACACTGGCGGCAATTAATGGGGCAAACTGGCAGCACACTAGCTGCAATTGATGGGCACACTGGCAGCACACTGGTGGCAATTGATGGGGCAAACTGGCAGAACACTGGTGCCAATTAATAGGGCAAACTGGCATCACACTGGCGGCAATTGATGGGGCAAACTGGCATCACACTGGCGGCAATTGATGGGGCAAACTGGCAGCACACTGGCGCCAATTGATGGGGGCAAACTGGCAGAACACTGGTGCCAATTAATAGGGCAAACTGGCATCACACTGGCGGCAATTGATGGGGCAAACTAGCAGCACACTGGCGGCACTTAATGGGGCAAACTGGCAGCACACTAGCTGCAATTGATGGCAATTGATGGGGCAAACTGGCAGCACACTGGCGGCAAATGATGGGGCAAACTGGCAGAACACCGGTGCCAATTAATGGGGAAAACTGGCAGCATACTGGCAACAATTGATGGGCACACTGGCAGCACACTGGTGGCAATTGATGGGTCAAACTGGCAAGTACACTGGCAGCAATTGATGGGGCAAACTGTCAGCACACTGGCAGCAATTGATGGCACAGTGGCTGCGTGTGTTGGCACAGTGGCTGCGTGAGATGACACAGTGGCGACAATTGATGGCACAGTGGCTGCGGGTTATGGCACAGTGGTGACAATTCATGGCACAGTGGCTGTGTGTGTTGGCACAGTGGCTGCATATTATGGCACAGTGGTGACAATTGATGGCACAGTAGCTGCGTGTGTTGGCACAGTGGCGACAATTGATGGCATAGTGAGGCTGCAATTTTTTATTTTTTTTTGCTAGTCAGAGAAGCCAATCATGGCTCATTTAAAATAACACAATTTTTTTTTATCTGCTATTTTTTATTAAAAAAAGTGCTGGTCACCTCACCTCATTCCCCCCCCCAATCCAGCCATTTAACAGGTTCTGCTTACTTTTAAACAGTAGTCTTTTGTAGAATTGCAGCACACTGTCTGCTAGGTTCCACTATAGCCAGGCAGGCTCCTGGAGAGTCGAGACTAGTCCTCCTCCTCTCTAGCTCGTCACAGGCTGTGACCTCCACACAGGAAATGACCTCCACACAGGAAATGACCTCTACACAGGAAATGACCTCAGAGAAAATCCTTCCAACAGGATAAGTTAATACAAACAACCAATGAATAATGGCTAAAGTCTTATGGGCATGTCTAGGCAGGGAAAGCGTGTATGTATGGTTTTAAGCAAAAGAAGCTGCATGGCTTTCAAACATGGATGTTCTCCCGGACCATGATAATTCAGAAGTTCCCGTATTACCGCTGATAGGAATCCCTATTTTGCATTATTCCAGAGAACAACACATACCTGTATTATACTACCGTTCCTGGGTATGGGAGATTATCTGCAGGCGTACGCGATGATTCTCGACCTGTGCTGATCAGACACACAGAAAGACAAGAGCTCCCATCCCCCCATAACCGATAATGTCCTTGCAGAGTAAACATATCCCCTCAGACGAATGTCTGTGTATCGCACAGGGGCCCTTCACTGGCGGACATATCCCCACTCTGCAAACACCTCTCTCCAACCACAGGAAGTTTTCCACCACCAGACTGGACTCAACCAGCGTCAGTCCGCCCCAGTCAGCTCTTTAGAGCGGGGGGCCGAAGTACTAACCCTGGGTGACACTATGACAATACATATTACATACATCTTCATTAAATGCCCACAAAAGCTTTATTTTTGACCAAAATGGAGTAATAAATACTATGGCCCAGATTCACAGACATCGGCGCATATTTATGCCGCCGTAGCGTATCTCTTTTACGCTACGCCGCCGCAGAGCGGAGAGGCAAGCATGGAATTCACAAAGCAAATGCTCCCAAATCTACGCCGGCGTGGCGTATATATTTTATAGGCGTAAGTGGGCTGGAAGTGGGAGTGATCCATGCTAATGAAGCGTGACCCCATGCAAATGATGGGCCGGGCGCCAGACAAGTACTTAAACCAAACTGCGCATGCGTCGAGACGTGGACGTATCCCCGTGCGCATGCACACAACCACGTGGGAACAACTGCCTAAGATACGTCGGATCGCTGTGTACGTCGTGAACATAACGTACGCCCAGCCACACCCACGTCGGCCCATATTCACAGACGTCCAACGTACAATACGTAGGCTTGTGTTCCCTGCTCCATACCTTTGCATGGGTTGCGCCTCATCTATGGGGAATAACTTTACGCCGGAC
Organism: Rana kukunoris; assembly: GCA_029574335.1. Classification (NCBI taxonomy): domain Eukaryota; kingdom Metazoa; phylum Chordata; class Amphibia; order Anura; family Ranidae; genus Rana; species Rana kukunoris. Next base: position 424,627 of record CM056051.1, on the reverse strand, counting down.
GTAAAACTTACGCAAACCACCTAAATCATGCGCCGGGCGCAAGTACGTTCGTGAATCGGCGTATCTCCCTCATTCGCATATTTGAATAGAAAATCAATGGGAGCGCCACATGCGTCCAGCGTAAATATGCGCCCACTCTACACCGGCGTAGGCAAGTTACGTCGGTGGGATGAAGTCTGTTTTTAGTCGTATCTCAGTTTGTGGGTCCGGCGCACAGATACGACGGCGCAAGTGCTTTGTGAATCCGGCCCTATGTTCTTAACCAGAAGTGGCTGGTGCTCCATTATTTGGGGGGGCAAACAATCTACCCACCAGCCCCCTGGTCAGTTGGTAGGTCGGATCACCCACAACCATCCCCCCCCAAAGTACAGCATGTCCCTATTGCCCCCTGTACCTCATGTTTTGGCGCCCTTCTGTTTGGAAGCATCCGCTGTGGAAGGGCGGCGGCTCCATGTTGGGGCCGTTCCATCATCCCTCTTGGATTGGGTCATTGTCACTGTATTTTTGGGCGGGCGACCTGCCGGTAGATGCCGCAGGAGTATGTAGAGCGATCGGGCACAGGAGAGGTGAGGCAGTGAGCAGGGGAGAGGATCAATGTACGGATCATGCACAGGAGCTAAAAGAAGTCGGCCTTCTCACATGCCGTGCTCGGCTCCGCCTCCCCCCCTCCACGGCCAATAAGATCACCTCTCCTCTTGGCTAATCAGTTCTCAGGACCCATTTCCTGATTGGCCGGGAGGAGAATCAGGAAGACAATAGAGAATATTAATTCACTATTGTCACACAAGTAGACATGTGCAGGATGAAAAAATGTGTTTCGATTTGTTATTTAATTACATTTGTTTAGTTAAGTTTGTTGCGTTCATTACATTCGTTTTCGGAATTCATTTCGTGTTCGAAAAAATTCTACCGCATACGAAAAAAACGATCAAATTCGAAATAATGCTACCACATTTAAACAAAACTATATATAACCATTTCCTGAAATTCAAAAATCGTATAGAATGAAATCAAATTCCAATAGAAAAGATTAAAATAGAATAGAAAATGATAGCACAGAAAAACAATAGAACGGAATAGAAAAAATATAATATATTCTATTCTAATCTTTTCTATTCAAATTCATTCTGTACCAAATTTTAATTTCGGAAGATGGTTTACATATATAAAAACTATTTTTTTTCTATTCTATTCTACTGTTTTTTTTCTATTCTAGTCTATTCTATTAGAATTCGATTTTATTCTATTTATTTATATTTTTTATATATTTATATATATATATAAAAAATATAAATAAATAGAATAAAATCGATACGTAATTAGAATTTCTGAAAATGATTATATATATATATATAATCATTTTCAGAAATTCTAATTACGTATAGAATGAATTCAAATAAAATAATAAAAAAAAAAGAATAGCATAGAAAAAAAATAGAACGGAATAGAAAAAAATATATAATATATATTATATTTTATTCTGTTCTGTTCTATTGTTTTTCTATGCTATTATTTTCTATTCTAATCTTTTCTATTCAAATTCGATTTTACTCTATATGAAATTCGAATTTCAGAAGAGGTTTTTTATATATATATATATTACATTATATTTTTTCTATGATCTTCCGAAATTCGAATTTCGTATAGAATGATTTAGAATTAGAATAGAAAAGATTAGAATAGAATAGAAAATAGAAAATAATAGAATAGAATTGGACAACAATAGAACAGAATAGAATAAAATATAATATGTTTTTCTAGTTTATTATTTTCTATTTTCTGTTCTAATCTTTTGTATTAAAATTCATTGTATACGAAATTCGAATTTCGGAAGATGGTATACACACACACACATTTTCTGTTCTGTTTTATTGTTTTTTTTTTTATGCTATTCTTTTCTAATCTTTTCTATTCAAATTCGATTTCATTCTATACGAAATTCAAATTTCTGAAGGTGTTATATATATATATATATATATATATATATATATATATATATATATATATATATATATATATATATATATATATATATATATATATATTAATTATATATTTTTCTGTTCTGTTTTAGTGTTTTTCTATTCAAATTCATTCTATAGAAAATTCAAACTTCTGAAGCCATCTTCCAAAATTCGAATTTGAATAGAAAAGATTAGAATAGAATAGAAAAGAATAGCATAGAAAAACAATAGAACAGAATAAAAGAATGATATGTGTATATATATAATGGGCCAGATTCAGGTAGAATTAGATTCCCGCAGAGTATCAGAGATACGCCGCTGTACTTTACCTGTCTCTACGAGGAATTCAGAGAGATTTTGGCCCGTAAGGTACGGCGGCGTAGTGTATTTCTCCCGGCGGAATCAAACTACGCGATTAGGGGGCGTGAGGCATTTAAATTAAGCGCGTCCCCGCGGCGATCGAACTGCGCACGCTCCGTTCAGAAATTTCCCGCCGTGCATTGCGCAAAATCACGTCGTTACGTCATTTTTTTTTTTTTGAGTAGCGTCGTTCACGGACGTTCCCATTCCCGGACGACTTACGCAAAAAAAAAATTTGAAAGTCGACGCGGGAACGACGGCCATACTTAACATGGGCCGCGTAACGTTAGACCAGCTCATAGCTGGTTTAACTTTACGTAGCGAAAAAATGACGTACGCGATTGCGAACGACGCTCGTAACTTCGTGGATCGCCGGAAAAAGCTCATTTGCATACCCCGACGCTGAAAACGACGCGAACTCCACCCAGCGGCCGCAAAAAGATCGCAGCGTAGATCCGAAGGCGTACGAAGACGTAAGCCTCTCGGTTCGAAGCCCGAAGCCGCCGTATCATGGTTTGAGGATTCAAACTAGTGATACGGCGCGCAAAATTTGAAATTTCTCCTGTCTAACACCAGTGACACAGGCGTAATCGCTCTCTGAATCTGGCCCTATATTTCTATGCCATTCTTTTCTATTATTTACTTTTCTATTCTTTTGTATTCTTTTCGCTTCTAATTCTATATGAAATTCAAATTTTGGAAGATGGCTTCAGAAGTTCGAATTTCGAATAGAATGAATTTGAATTAGAATAGAAAAGATTTGAATAGAAAATAATATAAAAGAATACAGTGCCTGCCGCTGAGAATATGTTTTCAGCACGCCAGCATCGCGCTGATTCTCGGGTACAGGGTGCCGACATCTCGCACTCGCTGGAATAGTAAAAGCACATTCCAGCGAGTGCGTCATAGAAGCGACGGGGATCCGACGCGGATTCCCTCCAATTCTACACGTGGGCGGAGTTTGTTATGAATCCTGAAGGGGAAGTCCCTGCTGAATTTTAAATAAAAATCCGCATGGGTTCCCCCCTCAGGAGCATAACGGGCCCTTAGGTCTGGTATGGGTTGTAAGGAGACCCCCCTACGCCGAAAAAACGGCGTGGGGGTCCCCCCACAATCCATACCAGACCCGTATCCAAAGCACGCCAGCCGGCCGGTCAGGAGGGGAGTGGGGGTGAGCGAGCGCCCCCCTCCTGAGCCGTACCGGGCAGCATGCCCTCAACATGGGGGGTCAGGTGCTCTGGGGCAGGGGGCGCACTGCGGCCCCCCCACCCCAAAGCACCCTGTCCCCATGTTGATGAGGACAGGGCCACTTCCCGACAACCCTGGCCGTTGATTGTCGGGGTATGCGGGCGGGAGGCTTATCGGAATCTGGGAGCCCCCAGATACCAGCCCCCAACCCTAAGTGAATGAGTATGGGGTACGTCGTACCCCTACCCATTCACCTGCAAGAAAAGTGTAAAAACAAATAAACCACGGAGGGTATTGAAATATTTTATTAGTTGGCCGCCGGGGGGGGGTGTGTGTGGTCGCTTTTATAAAAGCGCCCCCCCCTCCCCGGCGGGCTTCTTCCAACATCTTCGGCGGGGGGTTGGTTTTCTCCACTCTCCGGGGGTCTTCTCCCTCTCTCCGCTCTTGATTCGGCGCTGTCCGGTGCCTTCTTTCTGTTCAGGACTGGCCGCCGCTTCTGTCACGTCGTCTTCGTCTTCTTCTCTTCTCTTCTCCAGATGTTGACGCAACGCTTCCTCCCGCTGTTATGCCGGGCGCGCGGCTCCCAACGACTTATATAGGCCTATCTATCCTGACGTCGCAGTCCCATCATGCTCCGGTAGGTACCACGTGGTACCTACCCACGTGCTACCTACCCACGTGGTACCTACCGGAGCATGATGGGACTGCGACGTCAGGATAGATAGGCCTATATAAGTCGCTGGGAGCCGCGCGCCCGGCATAACAGCGGGAGGAAGCGTCGCGTCAACATCTGGAGAAGAGAAGAAGAAGACGAAGACGACGTGACAGAAGCGGCGGCCAGTCCTGAAGAGAAATAAGGCACCGGACAGCGCCGAACCAAGAGCAGAGAGCGGGAGAAGACCCCGGAGAGCGGAGAAGACCCTCCCCCCGCGCTGAAGATGTCGGAAGAAGCCCGCCGGAGGGGAGCGCTTTTATAAAAGCGACCACATCCCCTCCCCCCCCGGCGGCCAACTAATAAAATATTTCAATACCCTCCGTGGTTTATTTGTGTTTACACTTTTCTTGCAGGTGAATGGGTAGGGGTACGACGTACCCCATACTCATTCACTTAGGGTGGGGGGCTGGTATCTGGGGGCCCCCTTATTAAAGGGGGCTCCCAGATTCCGATAAGCTTCCCACCCGCATACCCCGAAAACCAACGGCCAGGGTTGTCGGGAAGGGGCCCTGTCCTCATCAACATGGGGACAGGGTGCTCTGGGGTGGGGGGGCCACAGTGCGCCCCCCTGCCCCAGAGCACCTGACCCCCCCATGTTGAGGGCATGCTGCCCGGTTACGGCTCAGAGGGGGGGGGGCGCTCGCTCACCCCCACTCCCCTCCTGACCGGCCGGCTGGCGTGCTTTGGATACGGGTCTGGTATGGATTGTGGGGGGACCCCCACGCCGTTTTTTCGGCGTAGGGGGGTCTCCTTACAACCCATACCAGACCTAAGGGCCCGTTATGCTCCTGAGGGGGGAACCCATGCGGATTTTTATTTAAAATCCGCCGGGGACTTCCCCTTCAGGATTCAGAACAAGCGCCGCCCACGTGTAGAATTGGCGGGAATCCGCGTCGGATCCCCGTCGCTTCTATGACGCGCTCGCTGGAATGTGCTTTTACTATTCCAGCGAGTGCGAGATGTCGGCAGCCTGTCCCCCAGAATCAGCGCGATGCTGTCGTGCTGAAAACATATTCTCAGCGGCAGGCACTGTAAAAAGAAAAATCAAATGTGGTATTTTTTTTTGTAATTCAGTAGATTTTTTTTTCAAATGCGGTAGAATTTATTCGAATGCAGTAGATTTTTTCTAATCGAATACAAATTTTTCAAATTTGATCGACTTTTTAGGAATTCGGTCAAATTTTTTTCAAATTCTAATATGAAACAAATCTTTTATAATCTTTTCTATTCAAATTCGATTTCATTCAATAAGAAATTCTAATTTTGTGTAAAATGAATTCAAATTCGAATAGAAAAGATTAGAATGTAATAGAAAAGAAAAACAAGAGAATATAATAAAATATAATATATATTATAATTGATTCTTTTCTGTTCTATTAACTGTTCTATTATTTTCTATTCTATTCTAATCTTTATTATTCCAATTCGATTTAATCCTATATGAAATTCTAATTTTGGAAAATGGTTATATGTAAAAAAAAAAAAAAAATCGAATGTGGTAGTTTTTTCTAATTTAGTAGATTTATTTCAAATATGGTAGTTTTTTTCTAATTCGGTAGAATTTTTTTGAATGCAGTCGATTTTTTTGTAATCTAATTCAATTTTTAAAATTTGATCGACGTTTTAGGAATTAGGTAAAAAAAAATGTAAAATTCTAATATGAAACAAATAATCTTTTCTATTCAAATTCGATTTCATTCAATAAAAAATTCGAATTTCGTATAAAATGAATTCAAATTTGAATAGAAAAGATTAGAATGTAATAGAAAAGAAAAATATATTATAATTGATTCTATTTTGTTCTATTGTTTTTTACATTCTATTAACTTCTATTCTATTCTTTTTGATTCTATTGCTTTATTGTTTTATATTCTATTTTATTGTAGTTTTTAGAAAATCGATTTCTATTTTTTCAAATTCGATTCGAATTCGAATTTAGTTCGCGTTTTTCGAATTTGTTTAAATTCGTTAAATTCTGTAATCCATGCGTCTGATACCCCGCATGTAAATTAGGGGCCGGGCTCATAGAATAGATGGGCGGCCGCCACTGTGTCCCATATGGACGGGCTACCGCTCTTCTTAACAGACGTTGTGAGTTCAGTTGTACCATGAAAGTCCTGAGTGCCTCGTTTTTCTTCCAAATTGTAATGATTTGATCTATAGGACGTGGTACAGTTACTATTATACCAATCTCCAATAGTGTAGCACACATCATTATTTACAAGGAGTGGGAGGGTTTAGTCTAGGTGGAGATCTTACACCTTTAGGTCTCAGGAAGGATGTGCGAAGTCATGTGGGGGGATGTGACCTGGTATGGTTCGGAGGAAGGGGAGCAGGTTGGTTCTCTTCTTTCCTGGCTTGCATGCTCGGATCAGAGCCTGGCATGGGTTTTTGGGGAGCCCCGTGCAATTTTTTGGTGTGAGGTTTCTTCATAAAATTCGTAGCTAATCTAAAAGGTCTATGTTATGCAGAGCTTTTTTTTCTCAGAAAATAGGTGCAGGAACTCAACCACGACCCGTTCAGATTTCACAAACAGTAGAAGGGTCTTAAAGGGGCATTAAATACCAGAATTGCATTACATACAGTGTGCAGAGTTCAGGGGGTTACAAAGCTGTCACTTGTAAACACAGAAACCAGACTTCTGTGTTCACAAGTGATTGTGGTGAGCGGGCACCAAAGGGTCTGAGCCAAAGGTGGTGGAACTGAGTTCCACCAAGTTCCCCCAGAACAAAAGCCCTGATGTTATGTATTTTGGGCATAGGTGTGCGCAGCCTATGGCATTAGGGTGTGCACCCCAAAACTCAAGCAAATTTGCACATGTGTGTAATTGTGTATGTATATATATTAGATGGTGTCAGGAAAGCAATGGGCGGTATCAGTAGGGAAGAGATTGCTTGCAGTAGTTTTTTTTTTTTTGTTGTTTGTTTTTTAGGGGCCTTTGGTGAAATATTAGGGGTTTAAACAGGGGGAATCTGCACCACATGGGGTGATTAGGGTGTGCCCAGGCACACCCTGTGTGCACACCTATGATTTTGGGGGATCTATAGAGGGATCTGTATGAGTTTTTTCCCTAATAAGCCAGCAAGGAAATGTATTTGATGGCACTTTCTGCCTTTGTAAATATCAGCTTTAAAAAAAAGAAAAAACACTGGGCCAGATTCAGGTAGAATTAGAATCCCGCAGAGGATCAGAGATTCTCTACGCCGCCGTACTTTACCTGTCTCTAGGAGGAATTCAGAGAGATTTTGGCCCGTAAGGTACGGCGGCGTAGTGTATTTCTCCCGGCGGAATCAAAATACGCGAATAGGGGGCGCGAGGCATTTAAATTAAGCGCGTCCCCGCGGCGATCGAACTGCGCATGCTCCGTTCAGAAATTTCCCGCCGTGCATTGTGCGAAATCACGTCGTTACGTCATTTTTTTTTTGAGTAGCGTCGTTTACGGACATTCCTATTCCCGGACGAGTTACGCAAAAAAAAAAATAATAATTTAAAGTCGACGCGGGAACGACGGCCATACTTAACATGGGCCGCGTAACGTTAGACCAGCTAATAGCTGGTTTAACTTTACGTAGCGAAAAAACGACGTACGCGATTGCGAACGACGCTCGTAACATCGTGGATCGCCGGAAAAAGCTCATTTGCATACCCCGACGCTGAAAACGACGCAAACTCCACCCAGCGGCCGCAAAAAGATCGCAGCGTAGATCCGAAGGCGTACGAAGACGTAAGCCTGTCAGATCGAAGCCCAACGCCGCCGTATCATGGTTTGAGGATTCAGTGATACGGCGCGCGAAATTTGAAAGGACTCCTGTCTAACACCAGTTACACAGGCGTAATCGCTCTCTGAATCTGGCCCACTGTTCCTAGCTCAATGGAGTTTTTAAAACATTTTTTTTCATTGGTTCATGGACAGTTCCAGGACAGTGGCCACCCCATTCATTTTTTTGACAACCCTTTACCTATTAGCCCAGAATTTCTGATTTGACAGATTTGCCTCCCGTTGATTTAAGTGGGGTTCAGGTTGGGCATCTGAACTACTTTAAAGTTTGCTGAACCCTGCTCGAATCGAACCCAGGGCAATTTGGCCCATCAGTAATGCTAACTGTAGTCATGCCATAGTCAGGAATTGGGAAAAAAGCTAAAATCATCTCAGATGTAAATTAGAGCTTAGACTTAGGGCTCGAAACTGGGATTTCCTTCTTCAGTAATATTACCACCAGGAGGGGCGTAGATAAGAGGAGGGTCAGGGAGGTCCGAACACCCCCAAAACATCCTGTCAAAAGCCTCAATGCTGCTGCACTGCTTAGCCTCAGCTGTAGAAACATGCCATGGATAAGGTGGTACAGCAGCCAGCCCCCCTGTACGATGCCCAAGCCCCATCAGTTCAATAGCACGTTCCCCGGGGGGTGGTTACAGGCTTCCCAATACCAAACTTTGATGGAAGTCGTCTGGAATTTAGAAACAAGTCAGCCCAACAGTAATGCTGACTGTAGTCATTCATAGTCAGGAATTGGGAAAAAAGCTAAAACCTGCTCAGGTGTTAATTGGAGCTTAGACTGACTTAGGGCTCGAAACTTTGATTTCCTGCTTCAGTGATAGTACCACCAGGAGGGGCGTAGATAAGAGGAGGGTCAGGGGGGTCCGAACACCCCCAAAACATCCTGTCAATATCCCCAGTCGATGCAGCTGCACTGCTTAGCCTCAGCTGTAGAAACAGTCAAAGCTGCGCAGCGATCAATCAACCAAAATGTCGTGGATAAGATGGTACAGCAGCCCCCCCCCCCCCTTGTACGATGTCCAAGCTCCATCAGTTTAATAAGGGGGCCCAGACAAAAAAATTGCTAGCACTGGGCACCTCCCCTACATCTTCTGCAAGAGCCTCATGTTTAGAATACCTGTAAGATCAAGCAAACCCCCCCAGTAGCCCTGGCATGCAGTAATAAGGTCACTTTCAAAAGCAAGTGTAGTCATGCAAAGTCAGGCATTGGGAAACAAGCTAAAATCTGCGCAGATGTAAATTGGAGCTTAGACTTAGGGCTTGTCACTGGGACTTCCTGCTTCAGTGATTTTACCACCAGTAGAGGCGTAGATAAGAGGAGGGTCAGGGGGGTCTGAACACCCCTAAAAATGATGATTACGCCCCATAAGTTCAATAAGGGGGCCCAGACAAAAAGTTTGCTAGGACTGGGATCCTCCCCTACGTCTCCTGCAAGATCCTCGTTTTTAGAATACCTGTGAGATCAAGCAAACCTCCCCTCCACCCCGTAGCCCTGGAATGCAGAAATAAAGTCACTTACCAAAGCAAGTGAAAAAAATGCTTTCAATTGATTTTTTTCAATTCAAAACCTACTGAGGAATACTATTGACAGCCGTCACGATCCCCGGTATTTCTGTGAAATGTGGGGTTCACATGTACTTGAAGGGAAAGTATATTCCACGGAGGACGGTTCCTAGAAAGTTTTTGCTGATGCCATTTATTTATAACCCCGAGCGTTCCTCTGCTATGACCCTTGTCCCCCCCGGAGCAGACATCTCCCCTCCTATCTGCCGGTAGAAGATCAGCCGTGACTCCAGCTACATGGCAATGTCAAAGGTCAGAAAGGCCGCTCTAGTGGCATTAGCGCGTTCCCCGGGTGGTTACTGGCTTCCCAATACTAAACTCTGATGGAAGACGTCTGGAGTCTAGAAACAAGTCAGCCCATCAGTAATGCTTCTGACTGTAGTGATGGATAGTCAGGCATTGGAAAACAAGCTAAAATCCGCTCAGATGTTAATTGGAGCTTAGACTTAGGGCTTGAGACTCGGACGTCCTGCTTCAGTGATAGTACCACCAGGAGGGGTGTAGATAATAGGGGGGGTCAGGGGGGTTCGAAAATCCCCAAAACATCCCGACAAAATCCCCAGTCGATGCTGCTGCACTGTTTAGCCTCAGCTGTAGAAACAGTCAAAGCTGTGCAGTGATCAATCAACCAAAAGGCCGTGGATAAGGTGGTACAGCAGCCAGCCCCCCTGTATGATGCCCAAGCCCCATCAGGAAGGAGGAATACTATTGACAGCCGGTACTATCCCCAGTATTACTGTGAAATGTGGAGTTCACATGTACTTGAAGGGAAAGTATATTCCAAGGAGGACGGTTCCTAGTAAGTTTTTGCTGATGCCATTTTTTTCTAACCCCGAGCCTTCCTCTGCTATGACTCTTGCCACCCCAGAGCAGACATCCCCCCATCTGCCGGTAGAAGAGCAGCCGTGACTCCAGCTACATGGAAATGTCAAAGTTCAGAAAGGCCGGTCTAGTGGCATTAGCGTATATCCCGGGTGGTTAATTCTAAACTCTGATGGAAGACATCTGGAGTCTAGAAACATCCTTCAAAGCCCATACAATTATATTTTCTCCAGCAAAGCTCCCCCCCCCCCCCCGCCGCTACTGCTTGGCACCGCTTGTACCAAAGCCTCCTGTGATATTTTGTTTCCCATTATTTGGTTATTTGCGGTCCAGGAAATTTGAAAGGACACAAAGGTCGGGGATCCTGAAGGGGGGACATTAAATTGTTACATGGAAGAACGGGCAAGACACATTGTATAAAAATAAATAAAGCAAAAAAAAAAGTCGGCGAGGTGTATCGGGAAAAGGGAACTTGTAGCAATTACTCTCTAGGCGGTTTGTGCCGAGTCGCTGGAGCGGAAATTCCTGTAACAGATATGTTTATTGTTACAGTAGAACAATATTTAGAGAAACGCGTCGCAGTGAGATGCCGCGCTCCGCCGTGTCCTTTCCTCTGCTAGACGGCAGAGTGATTGCACAGCGTAACTCAATGTGAAGTGACACAAGGAGACTGAGCAAAGGGTAAGCCATTAAAGATTTGGCTTCATATTCTCTTGTCATATCTTGTTCCTGTGTCATCTAAAACCGTATTTATGTCCTCGTGGATCGCGGCGGACAAGCCGGCTTTCATATCAACAGGGACGGCATACATTATGTACCGAGAAAAACAAAGTCACCCTTTTTGTTAACCACTTCCCGCCTGGTCAGTAGACAATTGACGTCCGGGAAGTGGTTGTGAAATCCTGACTGGACGTCTATTGACGTCCAGCAGGATAACATGCCGGCGTGCGCCCGCGCATCGATCGGTGGTGCAGGGTGTCAGTCTTTACCACGTCCGGCGGAGGCTCTTTACCACTTGACGATGTGACCACGGCTGATCACGATTTAAACAGGAAAAGCTGTCGATCAGATGACAACCCCCCTTTTTAAACAGGCAACCCCCCTTTTTTTTTGTTTGTCAGCACCCAAAGCCCCCCGACCTCTATTTGTGGCACCCCCCGCTTCTCAATTCCTCAACCCCCTCCACTTCTCAATTTGAGGCAGCAGCAGCCCCCCCCCCCTCCTGTGTGTTAGGCCCATAGGGCTCAGGCTTACCCACCACAAAATCCAAACATGTCCACCCAGGCCAAGGCCCGGGGGAAAGAGAGCTCACCACCAGACCAAACCTCACCTTTTTTAACCTCCTCCAGGATTCACCACTGCAGGAAGATTACTGGTGAGAAACAGCAGGGAGTGGGACATAAAGGCTCAATAGCAAAAAGGCTTACCGAGCCCCATAGCTATGGCCCTAGATATCGGCGACACCTAGTGATGATGGTAGGGTATTACAGCAACTCTGAAATATAAGGGAGAGACCCAATTAGCAACTAATTATTGTCCCAGGTTAGTTACCACCCAGGAATAATAAATGTAGAAACTTGTAAACAGGTGCAGTCTGCTCTCTCCACTGCGGGTGGCGCTCAGACAGGAGGAGAGGAAATCAAGAGGATCATGGTTCCTCTATAGTTTTCTGAGTCACTGGGGCAGCTATCTGATTGGTTCCCCCATGTGACTCTGGCAGCCATCTTGGGTCAGGCAGGGTCTATTTAAGAACCTTGCTCCCGGGCTTGGCACAAATTTTACATGTGGCTAGTGTAGAGACAGGTCATCCATCTGCCAGAGACTCTGTTTAGCAGCAGAATGGAAAGAGTAGGGACACGCTCTCCTTCCTGGAGACCTCACCACTTGGGTATGGCCCGGCCAAGTCGCATTCTGCTCCTTGAGAAAGATGCTGTCTGTGCATCTGGGACCTACTGCCATACTCATCGCTGTAACCTCCTGTGAGTGCGCCCGGTTGGGTTGTCTTCCAGCCGAGTTAGTCAGTACAGTTCTGTTTCTGAAACTGGACTCTGAGTGTGTCATGGATATGCAATAATGTTTGTCTGTGTTCACTTTAGAGGGCAGCCACTCTCACCTGGCTGCTTAAGTAATCTCTGCTCTAACATGGCTCCGCCCCAGGCCCTATCAGAGAACTCTATATTAACCTGTGCTGATCAACATTGTTTGTTAGGCTATCTTGTGTTTGGTTTCCTGCTTGCCGTGTGCTCTACGTTTGTGTCTGTTACCGATCTTGGTGTGTTCCCGACCATCCCCGCCTGCTTGTGACCCTGACCTTTGGTGTGTTCCCGACCATCCCCGCCTGCTTGTGACCCTGACCTTTGGCTTGTTCTCGACTATCCCTGTCTGCTTGTGAACCTGACCTTTGGCACGTTCTCGACCATCCCCACCTGCTTGTGACCCTGACCTTTGGCTTGTTCTCGACTATCCCTGTCTGCTTGTGAACCTTGACATTTGGCGTGTTCCTGACCATCCCCGCCTGCTTGTGACCCTGACCTTTGGCTTGTTCTCCGTCTATCCTTGTCTGCTTGTGAACCTTAACGTTTGGCATGTTCCCGACCATCCCCGCCTGCTTGTGACCCTGACCTTTGGCTTGTTCTCCGTCTACCCTTGTCTGCTTGTGAACCTTAACGTTTGGCATGTTCCCGACCATCCCCGCCTGCTTGTGACCCTGACCTTTGGCTTGTTCTCCGTCTACCCTTGTCTGCTTGTGAACCTTGACCTTTGGCGTGTTCCCGACCATCCCCGCCTGCTTGTGACCCTGACCTTTGGCTTGTTCTCCATCTATCCTTGTCTGCTTGTGACCCTGACCCTTGGGCGTGTTCCTGACCATCCCCGCCTGCTTGTGACCCTGACCTTTGGCTTGTTCTCCACTTATCCTTGTCTGCTAGTCACCCTGACCTTTAGCTTATCCTCCTGTAGCCTACCGTGAGCGTGAGCTGGGAGACCCCAGGGGCCGCGACCTGGTGTTAGGGAAATGGTCGTAGAAGAAGTACTGGCAATCTTGCCAGTAGAAGAAATGGGCGCCATAGGCACATCATGTGACAGGTGGATCCTCCTGCTGGCCTATAAAAAGCTGCCACTGTCTGATCCAAATTGCTGGATTGTCGTCAGCCTTCCTGAGGTCCTGAGCCGCTCTCCTGGTTTGACCCCCTGGCTTGCTTTACTGACTTGTTACCTTCTCCAGCACCTGATCCCGGCTTGTTTCAGGGACTTTGCCTCAGTTATCTTTTCCTGCCTGTTTTCCAACACCAGACCTTCGGCTTGTCTCCATTCCTGCAACCTGCATCTCCTGTCTGGATCCACAGTGTTTGATCCCCAGCCAGCTTCCACTGTTGCTCCTTGTGCACACCTTGCCAAGTGTTACCGAGGACTCCTAGAGACTGCAGCCCAGCGGTTTTTCCTGTTTTCTCCAGTATTTTTCAGGCACTCACCAGCTCTTCTCTCCTGGATCGATCTGGCAACTTGTACTTCTCTGGGCACTACACCCTCTGTACCCAACCTCAGGGGTGTATTGCACTCAGCTGCAAGGGGAGCCCTCTCTGCATTTTGGCCTCCAACCAGGTACGTGACACCAGGAGTCAGCTGCAGTCCATCCTTACCACTAGAGGCTCTGGTGAACACCTGCTGGCTCTTAGACTCTGCACCCTGGGTAAACTTGTGTTCTAGCTCCCTGTGGGATCCGTGTTGGTGCCCCAGTGGACCTGCCTTCCTGTACCACCCAGGGTTCCATCCGTAGCAGTCAGCCGTAGGGTCCACTACCATATCGGTGCACTCCTGACCAGTGGCAGTGTGTCGGCGCCGGCGCGCGGACCCCTCTCGCTCCCGCACCGCCACTGAATACAATACATAGATTCATGCATGAGTCTATGTATTGCCGGTGCCGACAACTATTCAGATGGCCGTCCCCCTGGTGAGCGCCGGCCATCTGAACAACGGCAGCTGGTTGGCTGTGGAAGTGCCTATCAGAGCCCTCAGGCTGTAATAGGCTTCCAAATACTTATCCAGGGATGCACGGGGGGTGCGTTCCTTGGATAAGACTGACAGGCGTCTCGGCAAATCAGGTTCACCGGTAACCTGATTGGCTGAATCGTCATCGAGGGTGGGAGAAGACATCGAGGGGACGTGGAAGGAGGATGGCCGACCTCAGAAAGGTAAGTGCCGGGCAGAGGGGGGGGGGGCAGCATTTTACAGGGCACAGTGGCTACAATTAAAGGGCACAGTGGTGACAATTACAGGGCACAGTGGCAACAATTACAGGGCACAGTGGTAACAATTAAAGGCAGAGTGGCAACAATTAAAGGGCACAGTAGTGACAATTGGCACAGTGGCAACAATTAAAGGGCACAGTAGTGACAATTGGCACAGTGGCAACAATTAAAGGGCACAGTAGTGACAATTGGCACAGTGGCAACAATTAAAGGGCACAGTAGTGACAATTGGCACAGTGGCAACAATTAAAGGGCACAGTGGTAACAATTAAAGGCAGAGTGGCAACAATTAAAGGGCACAGTAGTGACAATTGGCACAGTGGCAACAATTAAAGGGCACAGTAGTGACAATTGGCACAGTGGCAACAATTAAAGGGCGCAGTAGTGACAATTGGCACAGTGGCGACAATTACAGAGTACTGTGGCGACACATACAGTTTTTTCGTTTTGTTTGCGCCCCCCAAAAATTCTGAGCACCAGCCGCCACTGCTCCTGACCCCAATGGTGTGCATCTGTCTCCTGGCCTCAGGTGACCCGACAGAGTGTTTGCTGCCGCCTCACCACGCTGCACCTCCCCCACGCACCCACTAGTGCAGGGTGGCTACACAAGTAACAACCTCCTCTAGCATCTCACATCTCGTATTCTTCAGGAGGCCTCCTATACCCTTTGTGTCACCGGGTCTCACATATTAAAACCACCAAGAATTAGAGAAGGGCCGCAGAGACCTGGAGCAACGACAACATGGAAGTGCCGCAGACAGCCCGCTATTACCGCCGTTCCCACGGCACCGCTTCTTACGTTCTCCTGCCAACATGGAAAAATCAATAAACATTTAATTACAGGCAGAATTAATTTATTTGTTATGTATGCACGGCATTTGGGTTTTGACGATCGCGCAGCAAACCTCCCATTGGGATTATTCCTAAAGAAAGGAGAAAAGGCGAGGCATTGATTTTGTCCAAAGCGATGATTAGATGTTAATTCCGTGAGACTTCGAGATGCTGAAAGAAAAACGCTCTCCTCTCTTCACCGTCATTTACAAATACAATTTAACGGAGAGGGAGAGAAACACTGGCTGCAGCTGCTCTCTGTAACTGCTGCCCTGTGGTGCTGAACTGGTTAACAACCATATCAGCCAGAGGAGGGAGCTGCTGAGCAAGGAGAGTTCAATAGACTGAGTCAGGCAGCACCGCACTGTGGGAACCGTAGTCCAACAGAGAGAGACTCTATTGTGGACAAGAGCTGCATTTCCCAGAGAGGGGAGATTGCCAGGGGGAGGGGGAAGGGGTCAGTACAGGACACGGCTTCCTCTTCCTGAGACCAGAGAGTGCATATTGTCCTGGTTGCACCATCACTGCTTCATAATGGTAATCTGATCGGGATCCAGAGTGCTGAGTCCAAATGTGCTGACAGCCAGAGTCCCCTGGGTGCAGAGCAGAGAGGGGACTAATCGCTGTGTGTGATCGCGGGTGGTGAGCTGCAATATCGCTAGACTGGTGAGTTGCTGCAGTGGGAATTTGCTGACTGCTTCTAGAGAGACCGAGCCCTTTAGGAACTGACCATACAACCATACAGTATCCTTATTGCTGTCTGCAGGCTTAACTGGGACTATTCTCATGTGCACCAGTGCTGCATATGGGCCCCAACGCTAGCCGGCTGAAGATAGGACTAAAGATTGTCCCTTTACAGCTGCTACAGTAAGACCCTCACCTATTGCTTATGCTAAGATGGACATTGCACCATATCCCAGCCATCCTCATAGAGTGATCCCAGCCATCCTCATGGAGTGATCCCGGCCGTCCTCCTAGAGTGATCTCAGCCGTCCTCCTAGAGTGATCTCAGCCATTCTCCTAGAGTGATCCCAGCCATCCTCCTAGAGTGATCCCAGCCATCCTCCTAGAGTGATCCCAGCCATCCTCCTAGAGTGATCCCGGCCATCCTCCTAGAGTGATCCCGGCCATCCTCATAGAGTGATCCCGGCCATCCTCATAGAGTGATCCTGGCCATCCTCCTAGAGTGATCCCGGCCATCCTCATAGAGTGATCCCGGCCATCCTCCTAGAGTGATCCCGGCCATCCTCCTAGAGTGATCCCGGCCATCCTCATAGAATGATCCCGGCCATTCTCATAGAGTGATCCCGGCCATCCTTCTAGAGTGATCCCAGCCATCCTCCTAGAGTGATCCCAGCCATCCTCATAGAGTGATCCCGGCCTTCCTCAAAGAGTGATCCTGGCCATCCTCATAGTGTGATCCCGGTCATTCTCATAGAGTGATCCCGGCCATCCTCCTAGAGTGATCCCAGCCATCCTCCTAGAGTGATCCCGGCCATCCTCAGAGTGATCCCGGCCATCCTCCTAGAGTGATCCCAGCCATCCTCCTAGAGTGATACCTGCCATCCTCCTAGAGTGATCCCGGCCATCCTCATAGAGTGATCCCGGCCATCCTCATAGAGTGATCCTGGCCATCCTCATAGTGTGATCCCGGCCATTCTCATAGAGTGATCCCGGCCATCCTCCTAGAGTGATCCTGGCCATCCTCATAGTGTGATCCCGGCCATTCTCATAGTGTGATCCCGGCCATTCTCATAGAGTGATCCCAGCCATCCTCATAGAGTGATCCCGGCCATCCTCCTAGAGTGATCCCGGCCATCCTCCTAGAGTGATCCCGGCCATCCTCCTAGAGTGATCCCGGCCATCCTCATAGAGTGATCCCGGCCATTCTCATAGAGTGATCCCGGCCATTCTCATAGAGTGATCCCGGCCATCCTCCTAGAGTGATCCCAGCCATCCTTCTAGAGTGATCCCGGCCATCCTCATAGAGTGATCCCGGCCTTCCTCCTAGAGTGATCCCGGCCATCCTCATAGAGTGATCCTGGCCATCCTCATAGTGTGATCCCGGCCATTCTCATAGAGTGATCCCGGCCATCCTCCAAGAGTGATCCCAGCCATCCTCCAAGAGTGATCCCAGCCATCCTCCAAGAGTGATCCCAGCCATCCTCCAAGAGTGATCCCAGCCATACTCAGAATGATCCCGGCCATCCTCCTAGAGTGATCCCGGCCATCCTCCTAGAGTGATCCCGGCCATCCTCTAAGAGTGATCCCGGCCATCCTCCTTGAGTGATCCCGGCCATCCTCCTAGAGTGATCCCGGCCATCCTCCTAGAGTGATCCCGGCCAGGCCATCCTCCTAGAGTGATCCCGGCCATCCTCCTAGAGTGATACCTGCCATCCTCCTAGAGTGATCCCGGCCATCCTCCTAGAGTGATCCCGGCCATCCTCCTAGAGTGATCCCAGCCATCCTCCTAGAGTGATCCCAGCCATCCTCCTAGAGTGATCCCAGCCATCCCCCTAGAGTGATCCCAGCCATCCCCCTAGAGTGATCCCATCCATCCTCCTAGAGTGATCCCGGCCATCCTCCTAGAGTGATCCCGGCCATCCTCCTAGAGTGATCCCAGCCATCCTCCTAGAGTGATCCCAGCCATCCCCCTAGAGTGATCCCAGCCATCCCCCTAGAGTGATCCCATCCATCCTCCTAGAGTGATCCCGGCCATCCTCCTAGAGTGATCCCGGCCATCCTCCTACAGTGTGTGTATGCAGAACAAGTTCATGGCCAACGCCCACAAAAATCCATGGAAAAGTCTGATGGAAGTCCGATCTTGTGTACGAGGATTTAGCGGACACAAATATAACAGAGAAGCTGTGTGAATTAGTCCTTCTTTTTTTTTAATTGTTTTTTACATTTTTTTATTTATTATTTTTACAATTATTATTATTATAATTATTATTATTTTTACAATGTGTTATTTTTTTTTGCAGAAGCTGCTAGTTTCCCTGTTCTGTAAAAAAAAATAAAAAAAAAAGAATGTAAAATTTTTTTTAAACAAATTTGTTCAAAATGATAAAAAAAAATCCAATTTTTTTTAAAGCAATAAAAAAAGGACTAATTCACACAGCTTCCCTGTGGGGGGGGGGGGGGACTATGTATTTCCCTGCAGCAGCTGTAAGCCGGTGGGAGAGAGAGAAAGCAGTTTTCAGCTTCTGCAGAGAGCTGCATTCTGTAATTGCCCCTCCGTCCGACTGTACTGATTCCTCCTGATGTTCGGCCCCTCTGTGTGCTCGGGCCCCCTACAGGAGGACTGGTGGCCCCCGCCTATTAGTGACCCTGGTTACAACTATATGTAACAATGACTTGACAAAGGAAACAATAACTTTGTAGCAAAGAGAGAGAAATAAAAGAATGTTTGTAACGTTCTCTTATTATAATGTCCGGATGTTCCAATTCATATCACACGGCGCGGTATTCCCGTCCCCGCGAATCTCATTCCGTATCCGCCTTTTCCTGCCCGTACCGCGGCTTTCTCTTCTCTGTTCTCTGACACAAAGACCGAATTGTTTACCGATCGATGATAAACCTCGTTTTGATGGATTTCCACATTACCTAAGTGTATGCGCCGTCCCAGGAAATTCTTCTCTCTCATATCATCGCCATTCCTCCGTCTCTTCTATGGACGACCTTGAAGATAATCCGCTTTATTATACAGAACATTCCGCCGAGTGCTCAGGAATAATGCCATAGAACCATTACAGAAAGTGTCTGTGTGTGTATACGGGGGGGGGGGGGGGGGGGGGGGGGGGGGGTCCTGATCGTCTCCCCTGCAGATTATGTAAGTTTGCCCCCTTACATAGAAATGAAGGGTCTATCATTTCCTCATTGGCTGACTGGCTGTAATTTACAACGCCAATTGCTCCCATTGCTTTCTCAGCACAGTGGCTGCATTTTTATGGCACAGTGGCGGCGAATGAGTGGCAGCGTTTGGTGGGCACAGTGGCTGTGTTTGATGGGCAAAGTGGCTGCAATTGATGGGCACAGTGGCTGCCTTTGATGGGCACAGTGGCTGCATTTGATGGCACAGTGGCTGCCTTTGATGGGCACAGTGGCTGCGTTTAAAGGACACATTGGCGGCGATTGAGTGGCAGCGTTTGGTGGGCACAGTGACTGCGTTTGATGGCACAGTAGCTGCGTTGGATGGGCACAGTGGCTGCATTGGATGGGCACAGTGGCTGCATTGGATGGGCGCAGTGGCTGCGTTTGATGAGCACAGTGACTGCGTTTGATGAGCACAGTGGCTGCGTTTGATGGCACAGTGGCTGCGTTTTATGGCACAGTGGCTGTGTTTGAAGGACACATTGGCAAGGTTGAAGGAAACAGTGGCAACGATTGAGTGGCAGTGTTTGGTGGGCACAGTGGCTGTGTTTGATGGTACAGTGGCTGCGTTTAATGGGCACAGTGGCTGCATTTGATGGGCACAGTGACTGCATTTAATGGGCACACTGGCTGCATTTGATGGGCACAGTAACTTTGTTTAATGGGCACAGTGGCTGCATTTGATGGCACAGTGGCTGTGTTCGAAGGACACATTATCGGCGATTGAGTGGCAGCGTTTGGTGGGCACAGTGGCTGCGTTTGATGGTACGGTGGATGCGTTTGATGGGCACAGTGGCTGCATTGGATGGGCACAGTGGCTGCAATTGATGGGGCACAGTGGCTGCGTTTGATGAGCACAGTGGCTGCGTTGGATGGGCACAGTGGCTGCATTTGATGGCACAGTGGCTGCGTTTGATGGGCAAAGTGGCTGCGTTTGATGGGCAAAGTGGCTGCGTTTGATGGGCACAGTGGCTGCGTTTGATGGTACAGTGGCTGCGTTTGATGGTACAGTGGCTGCAATTGATGGGGCACAGTGGTTGCGTTTGATGGGCACAGTGGCTGCGTTTGATGGGCACAGTGGCTGCGTTTGATGGCACAGTGGCTGCGTTTGATGGGCACAGTGGCTGCGTTTGATAGGCACAGTGGCTGCTTTGATGGGCCCAGTGGCTGCTTTGATGGGACCAGTGGCTGCATTCGATGGCACAGTGCCTGCTTTGATGGGCACAGTGGACGCTCAAATAGGGTCAGTAGTCAGCGGATCTCACCATCTACTGCGCCTACTACGCAGACTCACTCCGTTCATCCCCAAAGAAGATTTAGCGGTCGTGGTGGGAGCAATTGTAAACTCCAGGTTGGATTATGCAAATGCCCTTTACCTCGGCCTCCCCAAGTACCAAATCACTCGTCTGCAAGTCGTTCAGAATACGGCCGCCAGACTTGTGACTGGGAAAAAACCCTGGGAATCCATCTCACCTTCACTGAGAGCCCTTCATTGGCTGCCAGTTAAAGACAGAATTGCTTTTAAAGCTCTCTGTCTTACTCATAGATGTGTCCATGGGAATGCCCCCCTTTATTTATGCGAAATAATAAAAGCGCATAATCCCAATCGCGTTTTGCGATCCACGAATCAGAACCTGCTCCAGGTTCCGAAAGCCAACTTCAAGTCCAAAGGAGAAAGAAGATTCGCGATCCAAGGTCCCAGACTATGGAACGCTTTACCAACCAACATCCGGTTGGAGGAGAACCACCTAGCATTTAGGAAAAAGGTCAAGACTTTTCTCTTTTGATAGCAAAGGAGACAGGAACAACAAGCGCCCAGAGGCGATTCAGTTCGCATGTGCCGCGCTATACAAGTTTTCATTCATTCATTCATTCACAGTGCCTGCTTTGATGGGCACAGTGCCTGCTTTGATGGGCACAGTGGCTGCGTTTAATGGGCACAGTGGCTGCGTTTAATGGGCACAGTGGCTGCGTTTAATGGGCACAGTGGCTGTGTTTAATGGGCACAGTGGCTGCGTTTAATGGGCACAGTGGCTGCGTTAGGTGGGCACAGAGGCTGCATTTGGTACAGTGGCTGCGTTTGGTGGGCACAGTAAGGATGCAATTAATACTTTTTTTTCAGCATTTTTCAGTTTGTTGCGCCCCCCCAAAAATTTTGAGCACCAGCCGCCACTCCCTCGGACTATTTATAAAGTGTTAACCTCGGATTTCTCTGCATCAGACTTTCATCTCAGGGCAGCGTCTGTATTGATCGCCACACAAAAGAGTAATAACTTCTATAGACAAGCCGTGAATCAATATCACCGGAGAGAGAACCTGGAAGTAAGGATCTAAAATAATATTCCGACTCTCTGGCATCTCTCTACCCGGCCGGCCTGGGGGTGTGGCCATGAGAGGTGGAGATGGAGGACGGGGGCGAGGGTGAATTTTTCCCCACGTTGCCCGTATCCCTTGGACGGCCGCGATGGAAGGAATCTCGGTGACGGACACGTACGAGGGATGGACGGCGTGTCTGCTGTACGATCGTTCCATGATAGAGTGTATTGTAAGCATTGGACGAGTATTGATCGGCTTTTCCCATAACAGAGTTTCTACGTTTCCCAATAAGTCACGAAGGATTATCTCACCTCGGTAATATTTGTGACTCATTGATGAGGCCGAGTAGATAAATGAGTTAATGTGCGGATGATTAGTGGAAATCCCATCCCCCGCTGTGATCGCGTTCTTCAGGTATTTTGGACTCGCAGTGAAGGTGCTTGACACGCGCGTTAGAAGGTCACAAAACGATTTCTATTCCAATCAAACCTACAAATTGTTCATTTAAACTCAATAAGCACACACAGCCTGTGGTTACAATCCTCATCCCGGGATCTGCTGGACCTGCTGGGGAGGGGCGAACGGTGCAGAGTGTTGGCTGCTTCCTACAATGCCTTCTTGGCTCCTCCCCCACTGAGTAAAAATGGGCACAACGTTTGTAGTAACTTCCAGAGGTCACTCAAATTTCACATGTTGGCCGAGTCAGAGCAACTAGAACCTTCAGGGCCGTGGTGCAAGAAACCATTAGGGGCACTCCTGGCCCCATCCCAACCCCCTTTCCATCAGTCCTAGGGTCCTTTCCTCTGGTCCTGGGGCCCTTCTGTCTGAGCCCCCAGGACCTTCCCTCTGAGATCAGGGCCCTCCCACTGATCCCAGGGACCTTTATTATCCCCCCCCCCTTCCTGCTGTCTTGGGCCTCCACATGGCCGCTAGGGTGACCACGTGTCCCGGATTGCCCGAGACAGTCCCCCGCATTTTGCAGGTCTGTCCTGGGCACCTTCATTCCAGGACAATACAGTGTCCAGGAATGAAACTGACACAGCCCCCCCGGGCCCCCAAAAAAGGCCGCCACATCACCGCTTTACTCACTGACAGTACTTGTCCTGGCCAGGAATGCCTGGAGGAGCACAATCCCCGCCCCCTGTCTAATCACTGTGCTGTGATTCGTTACAGCACTAGCTGATTTTTGGGAAGGGAGGGTGTCCCTGAATGGTGGTTTGGAAATGTAGTCCCCCTAATGGCCGCAAGTGTGGCCTTTGAAACCCACCGCTGACCCTCTGTAATTGTTCCAGTGTGGGATCAAAACCAGTAATTTCCCCCAGCGTGGTGTCACCCCAGTAATTCTCCCAGTGTGGTGTCACCCCAGTAATTCTCCCAGTGTGGTGTCACCCCCAGTAATTCTCCCAGTGTGGTGTCACCCCCAGTAATTCTCCCAGTGTGGTGTCACCCCCAGTAATTCTCCCAGTGTGGTGTCACCCCCAGTAATTCTCCCAGTGTGGTGTCACCCCCAGTATTTTCCCCCAGTGTAGTGTCACCCCCAGTAATTCTCCCAGTGTGGTGTCACCCCCAGTAATTCTCCCAGTGTGGTGTCACCCCCAGTAATTCTCCCAGTGTGGTGTCACCCCCAGTAATTCTCCCAGTGTGGTGTCACCCCCAGTATTTTCCCCCAGTGTAGTGTCACCCCCAGTAATTCTCCCAGTGTGGTGTCACCCCCAGTAATTCTCCCAGTGTGGTGTCACCCCCAGTAATTCTCCCAGTGTAGTGTCACCCCCCAGTAATTCTCCCAGTGTGGTGTCACCCCCAGTAATTCTCCCAGTGTGGTGTCACCCCCAGTAATTCTCCCAGTGTGGTGTCACCCCCAGTAATTCTCCCAGTGTGGTGTCACCCCCAGTAATTCTCCCAGTGTGGTGTCACCCCCAGTAATTCTCCCAGTGTGGTGTCACCCCCAGTAATTCTCCCAGTGTGGTGTCACCCCCAGTAATTCTCCCAGTGTGGTGTCACCCCCAGTAATTCTCCCAGTGTGGTGTCACCCCCAGTAATTCTCCCAGTGTGGTGTCACCCCAGTAATTCAGTAATTCTCCCAGTGTGGTGTCACCCCCAGTAATTCTGTGGTGTCCCAGTAATTCTCCCAGTGATGTCACCCCCAGTCATTTTCCCCCAGTAATTCTCCCAGTGTGGTGTCACCCCCAGTAATTCCCCCAGTGTGGTGTCCCCCCAGTAATTCTCCCAGTGGTGTCACCCCAGTAATTCTCCCAGTGTGGTGTCAATTCCCCCAGTGTGGTGTCACCCCCAGTAATTCTCCCAGTGTGGTCACCCCAGTCAGTGTGGTGTCCCCCCAGTAATTCCCCCAGTGTGGTGTCCCAGTGTGATGTCACCCCCAGTAATTCCCCCAGTGTGGTGTCACCCCCAGTAATTCCCCCAGTGTGGTGTCACCCCCAGTAATTCTCCCAGTGTGGTGTCACCCTCAGTAATTCTCCCAGTGTGGTGTCACCCCCAGTAATTCTCCCAGTGTGGTGTCACCCCCAGTAATTCTCCCAGTGTGGTGTCCCAGTAATTCCCCCAGTGGTGTCACCCCCAGTAATTCTCCCAGTGTGGTGTCACCCTCAGTAATTCTCCCAGTGTGGTGTCACCCTCAGTAATTCTCCCAGTGTGGTGTCACCCCAGTAATTCAGTGTGGTGTCACCCCCATAATCTCCCAGTGTGGTGTCACCCTCAGTAATTCTCCCAGTGTGGTGTCACCCCCAGTAATTCTCCCAGTGTGGTGTCACCCCCAGTAATAATTCTCCCAGTGTGGTGTCACCCCCAGTAATTCTCCCAGTGTGGTGTCACCCCCAGTAATTCTCCCAGTGTGGTGTCACCCCCAGTAATTCTCCCAGTGTGGTGTCACCCCCAGTAATTCCCCCAGTGTGGTGTCACCCTCAGTAATTCTCCCAGTGTGGTGTCACCCCCAGTAATTCTCCCAGTGTGGTGTCACCCTCAGTAATTCTCCCAGTGTGGTGTCACCCCCAGTAATTCTCCCAGTGTGGTGTCACCCTCAGTAATTCCCCAGTGTGGTGTCCCCCCAGTAATTCCCCAGTGGTGTCACCCCCCAGTAATTCTCCCAGTGTGGTGTCACCCCCAGTAATTCTCCCAGTGTGGTGTCACCCCCAGTAATTCTCCCAGTGTGGTGTCACCCCCAGTAATTCTCCCAGTGTGGTGTCACCCCCAGTAATTCCCCCAGTGTGGTGTCACCCCCCAGTAATTCTCCCAGTGTGGTGTCACCCCCAGTAATTCTCTCAGTGTGGTGTCACCCCCAGTAATTCTCCCAGTGTGGTGTCACCCCCAGTAATTCTCCCAGTGTGGTGTCACCCCCAGTAATTCTCCCAGTGTGGTGTCACCCCCAGTAATTCTCCCAGTGTGGTGTCACCCCCAGTAATTCTCCCAGTGTGGTGTCACCCCCAGTAATTCTCCCAGTGTGGTGTCACCCCCAGTAATTCTCCCAGTGTGGTGTCACCCTCAGTAATTCTCCCAGTGTGGTGTCACCCCCAGTAATTCTCCCAGTGTGGTGTCACCCTCAGTAATTCTCCCAGTGTGGTGTCACCCCCAGTAATTCTCCCAGTGTGGTGTCACCCTCAGTAATTCTCCCAGTGTGGTGTCACCCTCAGTAATTCTCCCAGTGTGGTGTCACCCCCAGTAATTCAGTAATTCACCCCCAGTAATTCTCCCAGTGTGGTGTCACCCTCAGTAATTCTCCCAGTGTGGTGTCACCCTCAGTAATTCTCCCAGTGTGGTGTCACCCTCAGTAATTCTCCCAGTGTGGTGTCACCCCCAGTAATTCTCCCAGTGTGGTGTCACCCCCAGTAATTCTCCCAGTGTGGTGTCACCCCCAGTCATTTCCCCCAGCATGGTGTCACCCCCAGTCATTTCCCCCAGCATGGTGTCACCCCCAGTAATTCCCCCAGCATGGTGTCACCCCCAGTAATTCTCCCAGTGTGGTGTCACCCCCAGTAATTTTGTGTATACAAAAAAACCGCAGAGGTGATCAAATGCCACCAAAAGAAATCTCTATTTGTGGGGAAAAAAGGACGCCAATTTTCTTTGGGGAGCCACGTCGCACGACCGCGCAATTGTCAGTTAAAGTGACGCAGTGCTGAATCGCAAAAAGTGTCCCCGGTCATTGGGCAGTCACATCCTCCGGTGGCTGAAGTGGCAAAGGGGTTAGCGCTACACCCCGCGTCTGCTTTTCTAAATTCCCTCAAACATTTGGAAGCTGCGGGATGAAATGAAGGTTGTTCTTCTATCTGTGGTCTGCAGACCTCATTCTCCCCTCAGATATAAGGCAGCCTCATCCTCCGCTCCGGACCCCCCCCCCCCCCCCCCTATTATTCCTTTGATAAGGGAATTGTTTTTTTGGCGCCCCGGAGGCGTGCGGGAGATTCATTATGCATGGATTGCCGTGGCTTACAGTCACTAAAAGAAATAAAAGTGCCCATAACCTGATATTGTTTGTATTTAATGGTAATTTTATCCTCATTGTCCTCCTTTCACATGAAACGAGTTGTATATTTCAACCCTAACTGCCTATAAAGCCGAGCGGCTCTCTGCCAAAATATCCGAGAACTTTGTTTGGCGTGCAAGGACGAAGCCATAAAAAATTCTACAGGTTTGCATCTGATTGGCCGGGATTGAAGCCCAACTCCGGGGTTCCTGTCACTTTAACCAGTTCCTGCCCGGCCTATAGCAGATTGATGGGCGGGGCGGGGCAGGACGCTCCTCCTTCATAGGACGTCCTACCAGTCACGCCGCTGGTGTGCACCGCGCGGCGATCAGTGGTGAGCCGCGTCCCACGGTCACAACGCATCACCGGTCAGGGTAAAGAGCCAATGACGTTGGCTCTATACCATGTGATCAGCTCTGTCCAATCACAGCTGACCCCATGTAAACAAATGCCGGTTATTGGCATTTTCCTTTCCTCAGCGCTGTCACTGGGCGAGGTAAGGGTAAGACGATAACCGGAGTTCCTGTGACAACCGGGGACATTTACACTGATAATCAGGGCACTGATCAGCATCCCGTGAGTGTCCAGTATATAAGTGACAGGGGCGTACCCAGAGCATTTGGAACCCGGGGCGGATCCTATATCTGTCACCCACCCCCCCCCCAACTTGGTGGTGGACGGATGTAATCAGTGGTGAAGGGATGGGATCAGTGGCAGTGGGATGGTGGTGGAGGGATGGGATCAGTGACAGTGGGATAGTGGTGGAGGGATGGGATCAGTGGCAGTGGGATGGTGGTGGAGGGATGGGATCAGTGGTGGAGGGATGGGATCAGTGGCAGTGGGATGGTGGTGAAGGGATGGGATCAGTGGCAGTGGGATGGTGGTGCAGGGATGGGATCAGTGACAGTGGGATGGTGGTGGAGGGATGGGATCAGTGACAGTGGGATGGTGGTGGAGGGATGGGATCAGTGGCAGTGGGATGGTGGTGCAGGGATGAGATCAGTGACAGTGGGATGGTGGTGAAGGGATGGGATCAGTGACAGTGGGATGGTGGTGGAGGGATGGGATCAGTGGTGGAGGGATAGGATCAGTGACGGTGGGATGGTGGTGGAGAGATGGGATCAGTGGCAGTGGGATGGTGGTGAGGGGATGGGATCAGTGGCAGTGGGATAGTGGTGGAGGGATGGGATCAGTGGCAGTGGGATGGTGGTGAAGGGATGGGATCAGTGACAGTGGGATGGTGGTGAAGGGATGGGATCAGTGACAGTGGGATGGTGGTGGAGGGATGGGATCAGTGGCAGTGGGATGGTGGTGGAGGGATGGGATCAGTGGTGGAGGGATGGGATCAGTGGCAGTGGGATGGTGGTGGAGGGATGGGATCAGTGGCAGTGGGATGGTGGTGGAGGGATGGGATCAGTGGTGGAGGGATGGGATCAGTGGCAGTGGGATGGTGGTGCAGGGATGGGATCAGTGGCAGTGGGATGGTGGTGGAGGGATGGGATCAGTGGTGGAGGGATGGGATCAGTGACAGTGGGATGGTGGTGGAGGGATGGGATCAGTGACAGTGGGATGGTGGTGGAGGGATGGGATCAGTGACAGTGGGATGGTGGTGGAGGAATGGGATCAGTGACAGTGGGATGGTGGTGGAGGGATGGGATCAGTGGCAGTGGGATGGTGGTGGAGGGATGGGATCAGTGGCAGTGGGATGGTGGTGCAGGGATGGGATCAGTGACAGTGGGGTGGTGGTGGAGGGATGGGATCAGTGACAGTGGGATAGTGGTGGAGGGATGGGATCAGTGGAAGTGGGATGGTGGTGGAGGGATGGGATCAGTGGCAGTGGGATGGTGGTGCAGGGATGGGATCAGTGGGATGGTGGTGGAGGGATGGGATCAGTGGTGAAGGGATGGGATCAGTGACAGTGGGATGGTGGTGGAGGGATGGGATCAGTGGCAGTGGGATGGTGGTGCAGGGATGGGATCAGTGGGATGGTGGTGGAGGGATGGGATCAGTGGTGAAGGGATGGGATCAGTGACAGTGGGATGGTGGTGGAGGGATGGGATCAGTGGCAGTGGGATAATGGTGGAGGGATGGGATCAGTGGCAGTGGGATGGTGGTGGAGAGATGGGATCAGTGGCAGTGGGATAGTGGTGAAGGGATCTGATCAGTGACAGTGGGATGGTGGTGGAGGGATGGGATCAGTGGCAGTGGGATAATGGTGGAGGGATGGGATCAGTGGCAGTGGGATGGTGGTGAAGGGATGGGATCAGTGACAGTGGGATGGTGGTGGAGGGATGGGATCAGTGACAGTGGGATGGTGGTGGAGGGATGGGATCAGTGACAGTGGGATAGTGGTGGAGGGATGGGATCAGTGACAGTGGGATGGTGGTGAAGGGATGGGATCAGTGACAGTGGGATAGTGGTGGAGGGCTGAGATCAGTGGGATGATGGTGGAGGGATGGGATCAGTGACAGTGGGATGGTGGTGAAGGGATGGGATCAGTGACAGTGGGATGGTGGTGGAGGGATGGGATCAGTGACAGTGGGATAGTGGTGGAGGGATTGGACTAGTGACAGTGGGATAGTGGTGGAGGGATGGGATCAGTGGCCGTGGGATGGTGGTGGAGGGATGGGATCAGTGGCAGTGGGATGGTGGTGCAGGGATGTGATCAGTGGGATGGTGGTGGAGGGATGGGATCAGTGGTGAAGGGATGGGATCAGTGACAGTGGGATGGTGGTGGAGGGATGGGATCAGTGGCAGTGGGATAATGGTGGAGGGATGGGATCAGTGGCAGTGGGATGGTGGTGGAGAGATGGGATCAGTGGCAGTGGGATGGTGGTGAGGGGATGGGATCAGTGGCAGTGGGATCAGTGGTGAAGGGATGGGATCAGTGACAGTGGGATGGTGGTGAAGGGATCGGATCAGTGAAAGTGGGATGGTGGTGGAGGGATGGGATCAGTGGCAGTGGGATGGTGGTGGAGGGATGGGATCAGTGGGATGATGGTGGAGGGATGGGATCAGTGACAGTGGGATGGTGGTGAAGGGATGGGATCAGTGACAGTGGGATGGTGGTGGAGGGATGGGATCAGTGGCAGTGGGATGGTGGTGGAGGGATGGGATCAGTGGCAGTGGGATAGTGGTGAAGGGATCGGATCAGTGAAAGTGGGATAGTGGTGGAGGGATGGGATCAGTGGGATGGTGGTGGAGGGATGGGATCAGTGAAAGTGAGATGGTGGTAAAGGGATGGGATCACCAGGTGGTGGAGGGATGGGATCAGTGGCAGTGGGATGGTGGTGGAGGGATGGGATCAGTGGCAGTGGGATGGTGGTGCAGGGATGGGATCAGTGACAGTGGGGTGGTGGTGGAGGGATGGGATCAGTGACAGTGGGATAGTGGTGGAGGGATGGGATCAGTGGAAGTGGGATGGTGGTGGAGGGATGGGATCAGTGGCAGTGGGATGGTGGTGCAGGGATGGGATCAGTGGGATGGTGGTGGAGGGATGGGATCAGTGGTGAAGGGATGGGATCAGTGACAGTGGGATGGTGGTGGAGGGATGGGATCAGTGGCAGTGGGATGGTGGTGCAGGGATGGGATCAGTGACAGTGGGGTGGTGGTGGAGGGATGGGATCAGTGACAGTGGGATAGTGGTGGAGGGATGGGATCAGTGGAAGTGGGATGGTGGTGGAGGGATGGGATCAGTGGCAGTGGGATGGTGGTGCAGGGATGGGATCAGTGGGATGGTGGTGGAGGGATGGGATCAGTGGTGAAGGGATGGGATCAGTGACAGTGGGATGGTGGTGGAGGGATGGGATCAGTGGCAGTGGGATGGTGGTGCAGGGATGGGATCAGTGGGATGGTGGTAGAGGGATGGGATCAGTGGTGAAGGGATGGGATCAGTGACAGTGGGATGGTGGTGGAGGGATGGGATCAGTGGCAGTGGGATAATGGTGGAGGGATGGGATCAGTGGCAGTGGGATGGTGGTGGAGAGATGGGATCAGTGGCAGTGGGATAGTGGTGAAGGGATCTGATCAGTGACAGTGGGATGGTGGTGGAGGGATGGGATCAGTGGCAGTGGGATAATGGTGGAGGGATGGGATCAGTGGCAGTGGGATGGTGGTGAAGGGATGGGATCAGTGACAGTGGGATGGTGGTGGAGGGATGGGATCAGTGACAGTGGGATGGTGGTGGAGGGATGGGATCAGTGACAGTGGGATAGTGGTGGAGGGATGGGATCAGTGACAGTGGGATGGTGGTGAAGGGATGGGATCAGTGACAGTGGGATAGTGGTGGAGGGCTGGGATCAGTGGGATGATGGTGGAGGGATGGGATCAGTGACAGTGGGATGGTGGTGAAGGGATGGGATCAGTGACAGTGGGATGGTGGTGGAGGGATGGGATCAGTGACAGTGGGATAGTGGTGGAGGGATTGGACTAGTGACAGTGGGATAGTGGTGGAGGGATGGGATCAGTGGCAGTGGGATGGTGGTGGAGGGATGGGATCAGTGGCAGTGGGATGGTGGTGCAGGGATGTGATCAGTGGGATGGTGGTGGAGGGATGGGATCAGTGGTGAAGGGATGGGATCAGTGACAGTGGGATGGTGGTGGAGGGATGGGATCAGTGGCAGTGGGATAATGGTGGAGGGATGGGATCAGTGGCAGTGGGATGGTGGTGGAGAGATGGGATCAGTGGCAGTGGGATGGTGGTGAGGGGATGGGATCAGTGGCAGTGGGATCAGTGGTGAAGGGATGGGATCAGTGACAGTGGGATGGTGGTGAAGGGATCGGATCAGTGAAAGTGGGATGGTGGTGGAGGGATGGGATCAGTGGCAGTGGGATGGTGGTGGAGGGATGGGATCAGTGGGATGATGGTGGAGGGATGGGATCAGTGACAGTGGGATGGTGGTGAAGGGATGGGATCAGTGACAGTGGGATGGTGGTGGAGGGATGGGATCAGTGGCAGTGGGATGGTGGTGGAGGGATGGGATCAGTGGCAGTGGGATAGTGGTGAAGGGATCGGATCAGTGAAAGTGGGATAGTGGTGGAGGGATGGGATCAGTGGGATGGTGGTGGAGGGATGGGATCAGTGAAAGTGAGATGGTGGTAAAGGGATGGGATCACCAGGTGGTGGAGGGATGGGATTAGTGGCAGTGAGATGGTGGTGGAGGGATAGGATCAGTGACAGTGGGATAGTGGTGGAGGGATGGGATCAGTGACAGTGGGATGGTGGTGGAGGGATGGGATCAGTGGCAGTGGGATGGTGGTGGAGGGATGGGATCAGTGACAGTGGGATAGTGGTGGAGGGATGGGATCAGTGGTGAAGGGATGGGATCAGTGACAGTGGGATGGTGTTTTAGGGATGGGATCAGTGACGGTGGGATAGTGGTGGAGGGATGGGATCAGTGACAGTGGGATGGTGGTGAAGGGCTGGGATCAGTGGGATGATGGTGGAGGGATGGGATTAGTGACAGTGGGATGGTGGTGGAGGGATGGGATCAGTGACGGTGGGATAGTGGTGGAGGGATGGGATCAGTGACAGTGGGATGGTGGTGGAGGGATGGGATCAGTGACAGTGGGATGGTGGTGAAGGGATGGGATCAGTGGGATGGTGGTGAAGGGATGGGATTAGTGACAGTGGGATAGTGTTGGAGGGATGGGATCAGTGATGGAGGGATGGGATCAGTGACAGTGTGATAGTGGTGGAGGGATGGGATCAGTGGGATGGTGGTGAAGGGATGGGATTAGTGACAGTGGGATAGTGTTGGAGGGATGGGATCAGTGATGGAGGGATGGGATCAGTGACAGTGGGATAGTGGTGGAGGGATGGGATCAGTGGCAGTGGGATGGTGGTGGAGGTATGGGATCAGTGGGATGATGGTGGAGGGATGGGATCAGTGACAGTGGGATAGTGGTGAAGGGATCGGATCAGTGAAAGTGGGATAGTGGTGGAGGGATGGGATCAGTGGGATGGTGGTGGAGGGATGGGATCAGTGAAAGTGAGATGGTGGTAAAGGGATGGGATCACCAGGTGGTGGAGGGATGGGATTAGTGGCAGTGGGATGGTGGTGGAGGGATAGGATCAGTGGCAGTGGGATGGTGGTGGAGGGATGGGATCAGTGGCAGTGGGATGGTGGTGAAGGGATGGGATCAGTGACAGTGGGATGGTGGTGAAGGGATGGGATCAGTGACAGTGGGATAGTGGTGAAGGGATGGGATCAGTGACGGTGGGATGGTGGTGGAGGGATGGGATCAGTGACAGTGGGATAGTGGTGAAGGGATGGGATCAGTGACAGTGGGATGGTGTTTTAGGGATGGGATCAGTGACGGTGGGATAGTGGTGGAGGGATGGGATCAGTGACAGTGGGATGGTGGTGGAGGGATGGGATCAGTGGTGAAGGGATGGGATCAGTGACAGTGGGATGGTGTTTTAGGGATGGGATCAGTGACGGTGGGATAGTGGTGGAGGGATGGGATTAGTGACAGTGGGATGGTGGTGGAGGGATGGGATCAGTGATGGAGGGATGGGATCAGTGACAGTGGGATAGTGGTGGAGGGATGGGATCAGTGACAGTGGGATGGTGGTGGAGGGATGGGATCAGTGACGGTGGGATAGTGGTGGAGGGATGGGATCAGTGACAGTGGGATGGTGGTGGAGGGATGGGATCAGTGACGGTGGGATAGTGGTGGAGGGATGGGATCAGTGACAGTGGGATGGTGGTGAAGGGATGGGATCAGTGACAGTGGGATAGTGGTGGAGGGATGGGATCAGTGACAGTGGGATGGTGGTGGAGGGATGGGATCAGTGGCAGTGGGATGGTGGTGGAGGGATGGGATCAGTGGCAGTGGGATAGTGGTGAAGGGATCGGATCAGTGAAAGTGGGATAGTGGTGGAGGGATGGGATCAGTGGGATGGTGGTGGAGGGATGGGATCAGTGACAGTGGGATAGTGGTGGAGGGATGGGATCAGTGGTGAAGGGATGGGATCAGTGACAGTGGGATGGTGTTTTAGGGATGGGATCAGTGACGGTGGGATAGTGGTGGAGGGATGGGATTAGTGACAGTGAGATGGTGGTAAAGGGATGGGATCACCAGGTGGTGGAGGGATGGGATTAGTGGCAGTGGGATGGTGGTGGAGGGATGGGATCAGTGACAGTGGGATGGTGGTGAAGGGATGGGATCAGTGACAGTGGGATGGTGGTGAAGGGATGGGATCAGTGGCAGTGGGATGGTGGTGGAGGGATGGGATCAGTGACAGTGGGATAGTGGTGGAGGGATGGGATCAGTGGTGAAGGGATGGGATCAGTGACAGTGGGATGGTGTTTTAGGGATGTGATCAGTGACGGTGGGATAGTGGTGGAGGGATGGGATCAGTGGGATGATGGTGGAGGGATGGGATTAGTGACAGTGGGATGGTGGTGAAGGGATGGGATCAGTGACAGTGGGATGGGGGTGGAGGGATGGGATCAGTGACGGTGGGATAGTGGTGGAGGGATGGGATGAGTGACAGTGGGATGGTGGTGGAGGGATGGGATCAGTGACAGTGGGATGGTGGTGAAGGGATGGGATCAGTGGGATGGTGGTGAAGGGATGGGATTAGTGACAGTGGGATAGTGTTGGAGGGATGGGATCAGTGATGGAGGGATGGGATCAGTGACAGTGGGATAGTGGTGGAGGGATGGGATCAGTGGTGAAGGGATGGGATCAGTGACAGTGGGATAGTGGTGGAGGGATGGGATCAGTGGTGAAGGGATGGGATCAGTGACAGTGGGATAGTGCTGGAGGGATGGGATCAGTGACAGTGGGATAGTGGTGGAGGGATGGGATCAGTGACGGTGGGATAGTGGTGGAGGGATGGGATCAGTGACAGTGGGATGGTGTTGGAGGGATGGGATCAGTGACAGTGGGATGGTGGTGGAGGGATGGGATCAGTAGTGCAGGGATGGGATCAGTGACGGTGGGATAGTGGTGGAGGGATGGGATCAGTGGCAGTGGGATGGTGGTGAAGGGATGGGATCAGTGGCAGTGGGATGGTGGTGGAGGGATGGGATCAGTGACAGTGGGATAGTGGTGGAGGGATGGGATCAGTGGTGGAGGGATGGGATCAGTGGCAGTGGGATGGTGGTGGAGGGATTGGATCAGTGACAGTGGGATGGTGGTGGAGGGATGGGATCAGTGGCAGTGGGATGGTGGTGGAGGGATGGGATCAGTGGTGGAGGGATGGGATCAGTGGCAGTGGGATGGTGGTGGAGGGATGGGATCAGTGGTGGAGGGATGGGATCAGTGACGGTGGGATAATGGTGAAGGGATGGGATCAGTGACGGTGGGATAATGGTGGAGGGATGGGATCAGTGACGGTGGGATAATGGTGAAGGGATGGGATCAGTGACGGTGGGATAGTGGTGGAGGGATGGGATCAGTGGTGGAGGGATGGGATCAGTGACGGTGGGATGGTGGTGGAGGGATGGGATCAGTGACGGTGGGATGGTGGTGAAGGGATGGGATCAGTGGTGGAGGGATGGGATCAGTGACGGTGGGATGGTGGTGGAGGGATGGGATCAGTGGTGGAGGGATGGGATCAGTGACAGTGGGATGGTGTTTTAGGGATGGGATAAGTGGCAGTGGGATGGTGGTGGAGGGATGGGATCAGTGACAGTGGGATAGTGGTGGAGGGATGGGATCAGTGGTGGAGGGATGGGATCAGTGGTGGAGGGATGGGATCAGTGGTGGAGGGATGGGATCAGTGGTGGAGGGATGGGATCAGTGGTGGAGGGATGGGATCAGTGACGGTGGGATAGTGGTGGAGGGATGGGATCAGTGGTGGAGGGATGGGATCAGTGGTGGAGGGATGGGATCAGTGGTGGAGGGATGGGATCACCAGGTGGTGAAGGGATGGGATCAGTGGTGGAGGGATGGGATCAGTGGTGGAGGGATGGGATCAGTGGTGGAGGGATGGGATCACCAGGTGGTGGAGGGATGGGATCAGTGGTGGAGGGATGGGATAGTGTTGGAGGGATGGGATCAGTGGTGGAGGGATGGGATCAGTGGTGGAGGGATGGGATCAGTGGTGGAGGGATGGGATCAGTGACGGTGGGATAGTGGTGGAGGGATGGGATCAGTGACGGTGGGATAGTGGTGGAGGGATGGGATCAGTGGTGGAGGGATGGGATCACCAGGTGGTGAAGGGATGGGATCAGTGGTAGCGCAAAAAATAAAAACCGCAGAGGTGATCGAATAAGAAAGCTCTATTTGTGGGAAGAAAAGGACATCAATTGTATTTGGGCACAGCGTCGCACGACCGCACAATTGTCAGTTAAAATAATGCAGTGCCGAATCGCAAAAAAAAGGCCTGGTCATGAAGGGGGGTAAATCTTCTGGGGCTGATGTGGTTAATATGTCCAATTTATTTTACTGATTGTTAATGTAACAAAGTGACAACTTCTTGCTGAATTGTATTAATGGACATAAATGACGGGTTTGGAATGAGGAAGATCGGGTCACTATGGCAACATTCTGGGATCGGTGACTTTGTCCTTCCAGGGAAGTGATTGGCCCTCCCAAGGAAGTGATTGGCCCTCCCAAGGAAGTGATTGGCCCTCCCAGGGAAGTGATTGGCCCTCCCAGGGAAGTGATTGGCCTTCCCAGGGAAGTGATTGGCCCTCCCAGGGAAGTGATTGGCCCTCCCAGGGAAGTGATTGGCCCTCCCAAGGAAGTGATTGGCCCTCCCAAGGAAGTGATTGGCCCTCCCAGGGAAGTGATTGGCCCTCCCAGGGAAGTGATTGGCCCTCCCAGGGAAGTGATTGGCCCTCCCAGGGAAGTGATTGGCCCTCCCAGGGAAGTGATTGGCCCTCCCAGGGAAGTGATTGGCCCTCCCAGGGAAGTGATTGGCCCTTCCAGGGAAGTGATTGGCCATGTCTGGGCATTGGGAAGGAAATACCTGCGGACCCCTCATGTGATAACCAGGAAATCTCGGCGTCTCACTGATAGAGAAAACAACAAAAGAAGAAATTATTAATGGAAGGGTATGGGGGGGGGGGGGAGGAACACGCAGAATTCCCCGGGGATTTCAATTACAAGCTGTTGACTTAAAAACATCGATCGTTTTTCTCACGCTCCGCCGATCGGAATTTTCTACAACGTGTTCTCAGCAGCCGGTCACATGTGAGTTTCTAATTTCTGCACTTCATTTTTTTGTGTTCATTCAAATCCTAGAAACAAGAAACCGTCTTTTGTCTCCACGTTCTCCGTGTTCAAATCTCATTCATCGTAGAAGAAACTCCCAGGGGTGAGGACCCCCATGTCAGCTCCCATAGAGGGCCCCATGTCAGCTCCCATAGAGGGCCCCCATGTCAGCTCCCATAGAGGGCCCCATGTCAGCTCCCATAGAGGGCCCCCATGTCAGCTCCCATAGAGGGCCCCATGTCAGCTCCCATAGAGGGCCCCATGTCAGCTCCCATAGAGGGCCCCATGTCAGCTCCCATAGAGGACCCCCATGTCAGCACCCATAGAGGGCCCCCATGTCAGCTCCCATAGAGGGCCCCATGTCAGCTCCCATAGAGGGCCCCATGTCAGCTCCCATAGAGGACCCCCATGTCAGCACCCATAGAGGGCCCCATGTCAGCACCCATAGAGGACCCCCATGTCAGCTCCCATAGAGGGCCCCATGTCAGCTCCCATAGAGGACCCCCATGTCAGCACCCATAGAGGACCCCCATGTCAGCTCCCATAGAGGACCCCCATGTCAGCTCCCATAGAGGACCCCCATGTCAGCTCCCATAGAGGACCCCCATGTCAGCTCCCATAGAGGACCCCCATGTCAGCTCCCATAGAGGACCCCCATGTCAGCTCTCATAGAGGACCCCCATGTCAGCTCCCATAGAGGACCCCCATGTCAGCTCCCATAGAGGACCCCCATGTCAGCTCCCATAGAGGACCCCCATGTCAGCTCTCATAGAGGACCCCCATGTCAGCTCCCATAGAGGACCCCATGTCAGCTCCCATAGAGGACCCCCATGTCAGCTCAAATAGGGGACCCCATGTCAGCTCCCATAGAGGACCCCATGTCAGCTCCCATAGAGGACCCCCATGTCAGCTCAAATAGGGGACCCCATGTCAGCTCCCATAGAGGACCCCATTTCAGCTCCCATAGAGGACCCCCATGTCAGCTCCCATAGAGGGCCACATGTCAGCTCCCATAGAGGGCCCCATGTCAGCTCCCATAGAGGACCCCCATGTCAGCTCAAATAGGGGACCCCATGTCAGCTCCCATAGAGGACCCCATGTCAGCTCCCATAGAGGACCCCCATGTCAGCTCAAATAGGGGACCCCATGTCAGCTCCCATAGAGGACCCCATTTCAGCTCCCATAGAGGACCCCCATGTCAGCTCCCATAGAGGGCCCCATGTCAGCTCCCATAGAAGACCCCCATGTCAGCTCCCATAGAGGACCCCCATGTCAGCACCCATAGAGGACCTCCATGTCAGCTCCCATAGAGGACCCCCATGTCAGCTCCCATAGAGGACCCCCATGTCAGCTCCCATAGAGGACCCCATGTCAGCTCCCATAGAGGACCCCCATGTCAGCTCCCATAGAGGACCCCCATGTCAGCTCAAATAGGGGACCCCATGTCAGCTCCCATAGAGGACCCCATGTCAGCTCCCATAGAGGACCCCATGTCAGCTCCCATAGAGGACCCCCATGTCAGCTCCCATAGAGGACCCCCATGTCAGCTCCCATAGAGGACCCCCATGTCAGCTCAAATAGGGGACCCCATGTCAGCTCCCATAGAGGACCCCATGTCAGCTCCCATAGAGGACCCCCATGTCAGCTCAAATAGGGGACCCCATGTCAGCTCCCATAGAGGACCCCATTTCAGCTCTCATAGAGGACCCCATTTCAGCTCCCATAGAGGACCCCCATGTCAGCTCCCATAGAGGGCCCCATGTCAGCTCCCATAGAAGACCCCCATGTCAGCTCCCATAGAGGACCCCCATGTCAGCTCCCATAGAGGACCTCCATGTCAGCTCCCATAGAGGGCCACATGTCAGCTCCCATAGAGGGCCCCATGTCAGCTCCCATAGAGGACCCCATGTCAGCTCAAATAGGGGACCCCATGTCAGCTCCCATAGAGGACCCCCATGTCAGCTCCCATAGAGGACCTCCATGTCAGCTCCCATAGAGGGCCCCATGTCAGCTCCCATAGAGGGCCCCATGTCAGCTCAAATAGGGGACCCCATGTGAGTTTCCATAGAAGATCCCATGTCAGCTCTCATACAGGGCCCCATTTCAGCTTTCATAGAGGACCCCCATGTCAGCTCCCATAGAGGGCCCCATGTCAGCTCCCATAGAGGGCCCCATGTCAGCTCCCATAGAGGGCCCCATGTCAGCTCCCATAGAGGGCCCCATGTCAGCTCCCATAGAGGACCCCATGTCAGCTCCCATAGAGGACCCCATGTGAGTTTCCAAAGAAGATCCCATGTCAGCTCTCATAGAGGGCCCCATGTCAGCTCCCATAGAGGACCCCATTTCAGCTCCCATAGAGGACCCCATTTCAGCTCCCATAGAGGACCCCATGTCAGCTCCCATAGAGGACCCCATGTCAGCTCCCATAGAGGACCCCATGTGAGTTTCCATAGAAGATCCCATGTCAGCTCCCATAGAGGACCCCCATGTCAGCTCTCATAGAGGGCCCCATTTCAGCTTTCATAGAGGACCCCATGTGAGTTTCCATAGAAGATCCCATGTCAGCTCTCATAGAGGGCCCCATGTCAGCTCCCATAGAGGACCCCCATGTCAGCTCCCATAGAGGACCCCCATGTCAGCTCCCATAGAGGACCCCATTTCAGCTCCCATAGAGGACCCCATTTCAGCTTTCATAGAGGACCCCATTTCAGCTTTCATAGAGGACCCCATGTCAGCTCTCATAGAAGACCACATGTCAGCTCCCATAGAGGGCCCCATGTCAGCTCCCATAGAGGGCCCCATGTCAGCTCCCATAGAGGGCCCCATGTCAGCTCCCATAGAGGGCCCCATGTCAGCTCCCAAAGAGGACCCCCATGTCAGCTCCCATAGAGGACCCCATTTCAGCTCCCATAGAGGACCCCATTTCAGCTCCCATAGAGGACCCCATGTCAGCTCCCATAGAGGACCCCATGTCAGCTCCCATAGAGGACCCCATGTGAGTTTCCATAGAACATCCCATGTCAGCTCTCATAGAGGGCCCCATGTCAGCTCCCATAGAGGACCCCCATGTCAGCTCCCATAGAGGACCCCCATGTCAGCTCCCATAGAGGACCCCATTTCAGCTCCCATAGAGGACCCCATTTCAGCTTTCATAGAGGACCCCATTTCAGCTTTCATAGAGGACCCCATGTCAGCTCTCATAGAAGACCCCATGTCAGCTCCCATAGAGGGCCCCATGTCAGCTCCCATAGAGGGCCCCATGTCAGCTCCCATAGAGGGCCCCATGTCAGCTCCCATAGAGGACCCCATGTCAGCTCCCAGGGGTGAAGACCCCATGTCAGCTCCAGGGGTGAGGTAGGGCAACCCAAACCCGGACACTTTAGTGGCTCACAGTACATTATTTTGGTTTTAGTATACACAATAGGATAGTAACAGACCTGGGACGCCTTTGAGCGCTCCAAACAGGATAGTAATGCGCCACACATAGTGCCCCCTCACCCTCCCGCCAAGCCCTGTTCCAAGCCACATTCCTGTCTCAATAATGTGTCTAGGTTTCAAGTGGACTGAAACCCGGGCACATGATTTAAAACCCGGACTGTCCGGGTGAATCCCGAACAGGTTGAAACCCTACCACCCCGGACCATTGATAGCCGGTCACAGTCTCCTGTCATGCGATTAGGATGCGGGGAAAGCGCGAACCCGTCCCTAGTGAGACGTTCCCATTACCGTTTGACATTTTGTATTAAAAGCCTCCATTCCTACATGTGGACGTGCTTAACCCCTTCAATCCCGGGGGGCTTTTATACCCACCTCCATCCCGGGGGGCCTATTCTGACGCTTCTCTCCTACATGTAATAATCATCATTCTTTTGCTAAAAAATTACACAGAACCCCCAAACATTATATATGTTTTTTTTAGCAGACACCCTAGGGAATAAAATGGCGGTCATTCCAAAGTTTTATCTCGCACGGTATTTACGCAATTATTTTTCAAACGCCTTTTTTTTGTAAAAAAAATTGTTTCATGAATTAAAAAAATAACAAACAGTAAAGTCAGCCCAATTTTTTTGTATTATGTGAAAGATGAAGTTACGCCGAGTAAATAGATACCTAACATGTCACGCTTTAATTATGCGCACACACTCATGGAATGGCGCCAAACTTCGCTACTTAAAAATCTCCACAGGCGACGCTTTCATTTTTTTTACAGGTTACCAGTTTAGATTTACTGAGGAGGTCTAGTGCTTAGATTCGTTGCTGGCGCTCTAACGCACGCGGCGATACCTCACTTATGTGGTTTAAACGGCGTTTACATATGTGGGCGGGACTTACGTGTGCGTTCGCTTCTGCACACGAGGAATCGGGGACAGGGGCGTTTTATTTTATTTTTTTATCTTTTATTTTATTTTTTTGACTATTTTTTTTATTTATTTTTCCACTTGTATTCATTTTTTTTTCCACTTTTATTCCTATTACAAGGAATGTAAACATCCCATGTAATAGGAAATGTGTGTGACAGGTCCTCTTTAAGGAGAGAGGCGGGGGCAATAAGACCTCCCCTTCCCCCCACATCTCTCCTCCAGGCTGGAAACCATGAGATTGGTGAAAAAAAATTCACCGATCTTATGAATGGTTGCTTACAGCCGCAATCGCGGCTTTTTTTTACTTACGGGGACCCGGGCGTGACGTCTTCACATCGCGCCCGGGTCCGCCGACGGTCATAGAGATGACTGGTGACCATCTGGTCACCAGTCATCTCTATGCTTCCTGCCGACGCCGGACGATTCGTTCTCCGGGCCCCCGAAGGCACGGGAGAGCCCGGAGAAGCACCGGATGGCGGCGGGAGGGGGGGGGGGGTGTCCCGTCCCGCGGCCTGTAAGAACGTTCAAGCGGCGGAACCGCGCTATGATCGTTCTTATGTCGTGCAGAATCGTCGGCTGAAGAAGAGGATATCTGGATGATGACTCTGGCTGCCCCCATCATTCAGATATCCACCCGCAAAGCCCAGGACGTCATATGATGCCCACCCAGGATGGGAGATCCCATCTGTGGACGTCAATTGTCAATGGGCCGGTATTGAAGTGGTTAAGGAAAAGTTCTAATTCTGAGGCAGCTTCCTGAGGACGCCTTGAGTTGCGAAATGCATAGAGGCCGCGGGACCATTGCCGCTTCGTCATGTCCAGTCTGAGTATACCGAGGCCGGGAACGCAGGCGACAACGTGAGGCATCCCACGTGCGCACCAGGACACGCTCGTACATTTGTATACTCCTATTTATGGCTGGATCAGCTCAGTGCCCCCTCCCAGGCACTTTTACATGTGAGTGGAATAACTATATATGTTTTAATCATAAATAAATTCTTTGATGTACTACCCCATGATAGTCTTATATGTCACATGAGTGGATATAGAATGAGACTACAGCCAACGCATTGGGAGTGACCTCTGATACACCTGAGAGGGGGAGTGGTTATCCATATCAACCAATGGCAGATTTCTGGTGAGTGGCCCTTTTATCCGGTGACGGTATAATCACTATTTGTGGTGAAGGAGGAAATATATCCGGGCATCACTGCAAGAAATATCTATTAAGGACTTTCTTAGCACATATATATTTTTTTTTTATATATATTTTTAATTTTTTTATATTTTTTTGTATATAATACATTTTTCTAACGTCCTTGGGGCACATTCAACCTGTGGATTGTAACAGTAGAATATTTGAAATCTTTTTGGATTTATTTCACATTTTTTTTTTGATGGGTTGGGCTTGGCACAGGGCGCTGTATTGGTATTTATTGCACACTATTTGTTGATGTTTGCACATTAATTAATAATCACTAGTGTTGAGCGGTAGTGTTGCTCACGAATATTCGCATTGCGAATATTCGTTACGAATATGGCATATTCGAGTATTCGCGAATAACACGAATTTCGCGGTGAATATTCGCTATTTCGAATATTCAAATTTTTTCAATTTTTTTTTTTTAGAACAGATCACATCCTAGAGATCCCCATCGACGTCTAAAAGCATTGCTGGTATGATTAGAGACCTTGGGCCGAGTAGCTGCAGCGCTCATTTTATATTGCCGAAAAATCGCAATGCGATTATTCGGCAATAGCGATATCGCGCGATTATTTTGTATTGTAATATATCACGAATATTCTGAGCCAATCAGAGTGCTCCTTCCGCATTTCTCGAATATTCGCAATTATTTTGTATTGTAATATATCACGAATATTCTGAGCCAATCAGAGTGCTCCTTCCGCATTTCTCGAATATTCGCAATTATT
Organism: Rana kukunoris; assembly: GCA_029574335.1. NCBI lineage: Eukaryota > Metazoa > Chordata > Amphibia > Anura > Ranidae > Rana > Rana kukunoris. Next base: position 382,027 of record CM056051.1, on the reverse strand, counting down.
TTGTATTGTAATATATCACGAATATTCTGAGCCAATCAGAGTGCTCCTTCCACATTTCTCAAATATTCGCAATTATTGTGTATTGTAATATATCACGAATATTCTGAGCCAATCAGAGTGCTCCATTCCGCATTTCTCGAAATTTCGCATTCGCATTCGCAATAGCGAAATTTCGCAATATTTTCATTTCCAAAAAATATCACGAATATTCGTATTTAGCGAATATATCTCGAATATTCGACTATATATTCGAGATATATCGCGAAATCGAATATGGCATATTCTGCTCAACACTATTGAGCGGAATACGCCATATTCGATTTCGCGATATTTCACGAATATATAGAAGAATATTCGCGAAGTATTCGTTAATATCGAATATTCGTGATATTTTATCAAAAAAAAAATTTGCGAAATTTCGCTAATGCGAATGCGAAATTGATTGCGAAATTCTCGTCAACGCGCGAAAACGGAGATCATTTCCTGGATTACTAAACTAATATGCACTAAACACACTAACTCTACTTACACAAACTTATATGACTAAAACTAAAGCTAATTTTTTTTTTTTTTTATATATACACAAAACACAGAAGGGCAGAGAACGCATTGCGAATATTCGGCAACATAAAAGGATCGCCTCAGCTACTCGGCCCAGGGTCTCTAATCATACCAGCAATGCTTTTAGACGTCGATGGAGATCACTAGGATGTGATCTGTTTTAAAAATAAATTTGAAAAAATCCGAATATTCGCCATAGCCAATATTCACCGCGATATTCGATTTATTCGCGAATACTCGAATATGCAATATTCGTGAGCAACACTAATAATCATAGACACATGTACATATTTTTTGTTTTTTGAGTAAAAAGTTCGCAGGATCAGTCGTGGTAAAATGTTTATATAAATATAAGTTGGCGCAATTTACTTCACAAATTTAAATCCAACCTTTTGAGGCTGCACTTTTATTGCAGCAAGACTTAATAAGAATATTGATATTATCTTAGCGCCGGTAACACACAAACCTTTTTTCTAATTCTGCTACAGATTACATTTTTGTAATTTTAGGTCGCTAACAAATTATATTTCCAAGCCAAGCTGAGATATTCAAAAAAAAAAGTGTCCAAAAAACGCTCCTTTGTAACCACGGCAACGCATCCTCGGCTGTGTACAGGACGCCCCAGAAGTATAATTTTCTCCACATGTAATTGGCGCACTTTACTTATTACAACACTAAAGACTGATCCCGTGTTCAGGAAAAAACATCTGCAGAGCGCTCCGAAAAGATAAAATCGCTAAAATGGCGTTTGTGGAGCAAGGGAAGGGAGGGGGGAGGAGGGAGGTGCATGGCAAAGGGAGGGGGTGAGGGGGAAAGAGCAAGTCAGGCGGGAGGGGAGGAGCATGGCAAAGGGAGGGGGTGAGGGGAAAAGAGCATTGGGAAGGGAGGGGGAGTAGTGAGGAGCAAGGCAAAGGGAGGGGTGAGGGAGAAAGAGCATTGGGAAGGGAGGGGAGGAGCATGGGAAGGGAGGGGGATGAGGAGGAAGGAGCATGGAAAGGGAGGGGATAGAAGGAGAATGGGAAAGGGGAAGGAGGAGCATGGGAGGGGAGGGAGGAGCATGGGAATGGAGGGGATGAAGAGGAAGGAGCAAGGGAAGGGAGGGGGACTAGGGGGAAAGATCATGGGAAGGGAAGGAGATGAATTGGAAGGGAGGGGCATTGAAAGGGAGGGGATAGAAGGAGAATGGGAAAGGGGAAGGAGGAGCATGGGAGGGGAGGGAGGAGCATGGGAATGGAGGGGATGAAGAGGAAGGAGCAAGGGAAGGGAGGGGGACTAGGGGGAAAGATCATGGGAAGGGATGGAGATGAATTGGAAGGGAGGGGTATTGAAAGGGAGGGGGAGGAGGAGGGAGGAGCATGGGAAAGGGAGGGGATGAGGGGGAAAGAGCAAGTCAGGCGGAAGGGGAGGAGCATGGCAAAGGGAGGGGGTGAGGGGAAAAGAGCCTGGGAAGTGAGGGGGAGTAGTGAGGAGCAAGGCAAAGGGAGGTGTGAGGGAGAAAGAGCATTGGAAAGGGAGGGGAGGAGCATGGGAAGGGAGGGGGATGAGGAGGAAGGAGCATGGAAAGGGAGGGGATAGAAGGAGAATGGGAAAGGGGAAGGAGGAGCATGGGAGGGGAGGGAGGAGCATGGGAATGGAGGGGATGAAGAGGAAGGAGCAAGGGAAGGGAGGGGGACTAGGGGGAAAGATCATGGGAAGGGAAGGAGATGAATTGGAAGGGAGGGGCATTGAAAGGGAGGGGGAGGAGGAGGGAGGAGCATAGTAAGGGAAGTTGTGAGGGGGAAAGAGCATGGGAAGGGAAGGGGTAGGAGGGAGGAGCATGGGAAAGGGAGGGGGTGAGGGGAAAAGAGCATGGGGAGGGAGGTGGAGGACCATGGGAAGGAAGGGGGATGAGGAGGAAGGAGCATGGAAAGGGAGGTGGGGCTAGGGGGGAAAGACCATGGGAAGCAAAGGAGGAGCATTGGAAGGGAGGGGCATGTAAATTGAGGTGGAGGAGGGAGGAGAATGAGAAGGAGGGGGAAGAGCATGGGAAAGGGAGGGGGTGAGGGTAAAAGAGCATTGGAAGGGAGGGTGGAGGAGGAGGGAGGAATTCGGAAAGGGAGGGGGATTAGAAAGAAGGGAGGGATGAGCATTGTATGGGAGGGGGAAGAAAGGACATTGGAAGAAGTGGCTGAGGAGGGAGAAGCTTGAGAAGGGAAGGGGGATGAGGAGGGAGAAACATGGGAGTGGGATGAGGAGGGAGGAGAATGGGAAAGGAGGGAGGTGAAGAGGAAGGAGCTTGGGAAGGGAGGAGGAGGATGAGGAGGGTGGAGCTTGGGAAAGGAGGAGGAGGAAGGAGCATGAGACGAGGTGGCTGAGGAGGGAGGAGCATAGGAAAGGAGAAGGAATTAGGAGAGAGGAGCATGGGAAAGTAAGGGGGAAAGGAGGGAGGAGCTTGGGAAGGGAAGGGGGATGAGGAGGGAGGAGCATGGGAAGGGAGGGTGATAAGGATTGAGGAGCATGTGAAGGGAGGGGGAGGAAGAGGGAGGAAGAGCAAGGGAGTACCTTACCATCCTAGGCTATGGGGCTGTATGTTTCTGTTGATGCACACAGTGTATGGAGATATAACCCTAGTCCCTGCATACAAGGGTGACTCCATAGGGTGCTGCAAGAGTAGGGAGCCGTCCTGAGACCCGGGGCAGAGGTCGTAGCAGAGGCTTAAACTGGAACCTAGACACAAATTAAAGATAGAGAAAGCTCCACACTCAGGAAGTGATAACATCAGGTGATGAAGGTGAGGGTGTAATTATTACACCCTCACCTTCATTACACTGTAATATCACTTTAATTGTATGTCAGGGGTGTGGCCCCTATGTGTCTCCTATGTGGCCCCTGTGTGCTCTGAGTGTAAATCTGGATTTGTAAAGTAACATCTCAGACACAAATGAGAAGAATAGTAAGATTAGTCTTTGCTCGGTTCCTGTAGGCTTGTCTTCTGTAGGATTTCATTGACAATGAATGATGAAGGGCCCCTCCTGGGACTCCCCCACTGTGTTTGTTGTGTGGATCCTGGGAAGGGGGCCATCAGTATTTCTGTATTTCCAGTGAGTTGGCGGAGTCTGTCCCTGGCGGCTTGTACAGAGCCGAGTACTAACTATATATTTATATGACGGATGACAATTCCATTTCCTGTTCATCAGCTTGCGCTGGCATTGTATGGAGGAAAATAAATCACGACATGTATGGGGGTGTCTATCAGTTGTATTGATGGATAAGCCTAAGGTTCCATCTGAACACAAGTTTGGACTGAATCTTAGTTGTTGGGGTCTGTAAGTAAAGGGGTGGGGATACTCAAAAAATTTATGCCCCCCCGCCCCCAACTAATTCTAGACCCTTCTGGGGGATTCCACACACAAAAAAGCATGTGGTCCCCCCACCAAATTCTGGATTTTAAAGGGAACCCCCAAATGTCCACGTCAATCCCTTATCTGAGCATGCAACCTGGTCTTTATTCAGCCTTACCAACCATGTAGCCCCCGACACCCGTGGGTCACACCCAATATGTTGGATTTTCCAAACCACACGTGAGTCACCCACTGTTAGGAGAATACCTGTAGAGAGTGGAGACCACTGTCCGAAAATGTCAGGCTACGCCCCGTTTTCAGTCCTTTAGAGGTTGAATTGTCTGAACTGCTAGACAGAGGATCGATGTCAGAGTCACCAGCCAAGGCCAATGTAGGAGGAGAGTTTCATAGTCGGGGGTCACAAGCCAAGGTTGATGAAGAAGAAGAGTTTAGTAGTCAGAGGTCACAAGCCAAGGTCAATGCAGGAGAAGAGTTTCGTAGTTGGGGGTCACAAGCCAAGGTCGATGCAGGAGAAGAGTTTCGTAATGTAGTTGGGGGTCACAAGCCAAGGTCGATGCAGGAGAAGAGTTTCATAGTTGTGGGTCACAAGTCAAGGTCAATGCAGGAGAAGAGTTTCGTAGTTGGGGGTCACAAGCCAAGGTCGATGCAGGAGAAGAGTTTCATAGTTGTGGGTCTCAAGTCAAGGTCAATGCAGGAGAAGAGTTTCGTACTGTAGTTGGGGGTCACAAGCCAAGGTTGATGCAGGAGAAGAGTTTCGTACTGTAGTTGGGGGTCACAAGCCAAGGTCGATGCAGGAGAAGAGTTTCATAGTTGTGGGTCACAAGTCAAGGTCAATGCAGGAGAAGAGTTTCGTAGTTGGGGGTCACAAGCCAAGGTTGATGCAGGAGAAGAGTTTCGTAGTCGGGGGGTCACAAGCCAAGGTCAATGCAGGAGAAGAGTTTCGTAGTTGGGGGTCACAAGCCAAGGTTGATGCAGGAGAAGAGTTTCGTACTGTAGTTGGGGGTCACAAGCCAAGGTCGATGCAGGAGAAGAGTTTCATAGTTGTGGGTCACAAGTCAAGGTCAATGCAGGAGAAGAGTTTCGTAGTTGGGGGTCACAAGCCAAGGTTGATGCAGGAGAAGAGTTTCGTAGTCGGGGGGTCACAAGCCAAGGTCAATGCAGGAGAAGAGTTTCGTAGTTGGGGGTCACAAGCCAAGGTTGATGCAGGAGAAGAGTTTCGTAGTCGGGGGTCACAAGTAGGGATGAGCCGAACACCCCTGGGTTCGGTTCGCACCAGAACCTGCGAACAGACCAAAAGTTTGTGTGAACTTTAGAACCCTGTTAAAGTCTTTGGGACTCGAACGTTTGAAATCTAAAGTACTAATTTTAAAGGCTAATATGCAAGTTATTGTCCTAAAAAGTGTTTGGGGACCTGGGTCCTGCCCCAGGGGAGTGTTTGGGGACCCGGGTCGTGCCCCAGAGGAGTGTTTGGGGACCCGGGTCCTGCCCCAGGGGAGTGTTTGGGGACCCGGGTCCTGCCCCAGAGGAGTGTTTGGGGACCCGGGTCGTGCCCCAGGGGAGTGTTTGGGGACCCGGGTCCTGCCCCAGGGGAGTGTTTGGGGACCTGAGTCCTGCCCCAGGGGACATGTATCAATGCAAAAAAAGTTTTAAAAACAGACGTTTTTTCAGAAGCAGTGATTTTAATAATGCTTAAAGTGAAACAGTAAAATTGAAATATTCCTTTAAATTTCGTACCTGGGGGGGTGTATAATATGCCTGTAAAGTAGCGCATGTTTCCTGTGCTTAGAACTGTCCCTGCACAAAGTGTAATTTCTGAAGGAAAAAAGTCATTTAAAATCACCCGTGGCAGTAATGAATTGTCGGATACCAGCAATACAGAGAAAGGTCATTCATAAAAAAAAATATGGGGGGTTCCCCCAAATTGAATTACCAGGCCCTTCAGGTCTGGTATGGATATTAAGAGGAACCCTGCGTCAAATTAAAAAAAAAATATGTGGGGTTGCCCCCAAATATCCATTCCAAACCCTTCAGGTCTGGAATGGATTTTAAGGGGAACTCCACCCCAAATTTAAAAAAAAAAATGCCGTGGACCCCCACACATTTTTTTTATTTTTATGAATGACTTTTCTCTGTATTCCCGGGAGCCGACAATTCATTATAGCCGCGAGTAATTGTAAATTACTTTTTTTCCTTCAGAAATGACATTTTGTGCAGGGACAGTTCTAAGCATGGGAAACAAGCGCTACTTTACAGGCATACTATACACCCCTCCTAGGTGCGAAATTTAAAGGTATATTTTACTTTTATTGTTTTGCATTGATACATGTCCCCTGGGGCAGGACCCGGGTCCCCAAACACTTTTTATTACAATAACTTGCATATTAGCCTTTAAAATTAGCACTTTAGATTTCAAACGTTCGAGTCCCATAGACTTTAACAGGGTTCTAAAGTTCACACGAACTTGCCGCGAACACCCCAAATAGTTCGCTGTTCGGCGACCAGGCAATGTTCGAGTCCAACATGAGTTCTACTCCAACTCGAAGCTCATCCCTAGTCACAAGCCAAGGTCAATAAAGGAGGAGAGTTTAGTAGTCAGGGGTCACAAGCCAAGGTCGATGCAGGAGAAGAGTTTCATAGTCGGGGGTCACAAGCTAAGGTCGATGCAGAAGAGTTTCATAGCCGGGGGTCACAAGCCAAGGTTGTTGCAGGAGGAGTGTTTCGTAGTCGGGGGTCACAAGCCAAGGTCAATGCAGGAGGAGAGTTTCATAGTTGTGGGTCACAAGCCAAGGTCGAGGCAGGAGGAGAGTTTCATAGTCGGGGGTCACAAGAAAAGGCCGATGAAGGAGAAGAGTTTCGTAGTCGGGGTCACAAGCAAAGGCAATGCAGGAGAAGAGATTCTTAGTCGGGAGTCACAAGCCAAGGTTGAAGCAGGAGAAGAGATTCGTAGTCGGGAGTCACAAGCCAAGGTTGAAGCAGGAGAAGAGATTCGTAGTCGGGAGTCACAAGCCAAGATAGATTCCAAGTAGCAATAGAGATAGCTTGAGGCAGGAGGTAGGATAATGTGTGGAGCACAATAACCTGGCAAACAGGGTGTCAGGGAACCAGTAACTCCAGCGGCCGATTTGCGTTACGGCGCATGCCCGTGCCCGTGCGTGGCGCGCGCATGTGTTCCAGCGTGGCTCCGTTCCACGGCGCAGCCACGCGCGCGTCCACCAATCAAGACTCAGCCCGGCCTATTTAAACCAGCCCCAAACCTATGGCGGGTTGCTGGTTTGTTGTCAGCTTATCCTGTTGCAGTACTTTGAAAAACCTGGAAACCTTGACCTTTCTTTTGACCCGGATTGAACCTGACTCCTCTACGTCTTCTCCTGCACTTGACCCTCGGCTTGTTTCATCGGATCTGCTGCTGTCTATGCTCCTTTGACCCCTGGCTTGTATCTTGGACTTCGTACCTTCTCCTATCCCTGACCATTGGCTTGCTACCCGGATTTGTTTATTGTCCTGATCTGAACTGGTTCTCAGTTTCCTGAACTTTGTTTGCACCTGGGTCACTACCAGTATCTGCCACGGCCTTGCTCTGTGACCACGGATCAAATCTTCGGTGATCTGCTATCAAGCCATCATCCACCGCTGGTAACCGCTGCCTCTTTGTGCCCTTCCCCACTGTCTCCACCTTCAGAGGGTGCAGTGCACAGAGTCGCAAAGGTAGCAGCCCTCGGCATCTCGGCCACGGTGAGTACTTATCCTGACGGTTCTGACACAGGGAGTGCAGAGTCATGGCTTAAATCAGGAGGATCATCCAGGGAATTGTTCAGGTAACTGTCCAACATTGCGGGTTGTTCAACAAGAAGAGACGTTGCCTGATGCAGCAGAAGTTCTGGGTTCAAATCCAGGCACCTCCTTGGAGAGACTGACCAAGAGTAAGGCTGGATTCACACCTAGGCGTTAGCGATTTTGGGCAACAAAGTGTAGGCGTTTTGTACCCGCGATTTGCGGCGACGAAACGCGGCGTTTAAAAATCCCGCTTTTTGTATAGCCATTGTCGGCTATGCGGAACGCCAAAGCCCGATACACGCGTCGGAAAAGGGTCCGGGACTTTTTTCAAAATCGGCGTTCGACGTTCTATCGGCGTACGGCGTTCGGCGTTAGGAGATGTAAACGGTCTCCATAGAAAATAATGCAAATTCGACAGTACGGCGTATTGTAGCGTCGCGCTTCAGGCGACAAAACGCCTAGGTGTGAATGGAGCCTTAGATGTGGTGGAAATAAAATTGGATGATCTTAGAGCAATGACAATATTCGAACCCTGGACAGAGCTTCATTTGCTCTATTTATTATCTAGGTGGGTGGTCCGGGGGATCAGGTGGGCAGAGCTTTCCTGTTATATGTTGTCATGAGGAAGGCCAGAAAACAAAATGATATTACGGGGGGGGGGGGGGATTAACGACAGACGGCGTCACATGGCGTGTTTATTTTCCGCTTATTAGACTTTACGGAAGTCTCACCTGTCCTGACAAGACTACACAGACATCTGATTGGCTGCTCCAGGTCTCAGCAATTTGCACATCATTTGTGCTCTTCACTAAGGATGGGCCACCCCCGGTTCGGTTCGCACCATTAACGTCTATGGGACACGAACATGAAAAATCAAAAGTGCTCATGTCGGTGCAGTTCAGGGGGGGGGGAGCGGCGCTCTATAGTTCCCCCTCTTTTCCTGCGGCCTGCCAGGTTGCATGCTCAGATAAGGGTCTGGTATGGATTTTTGGGGGGACCCCACAGTATTTTTTTTAAATCTTGGCGTGGGGTTCCCCTTAAAATCCATACCAGACCTGAAGGGCCTGGTAATTGACTGGGGGGGGGGGGACCCATACCGTTTTTTTCAATGACTTTGATCTATATTGCCGGGACCCGACAATTCATTATAGCCGCGAGTGATTTTAAATTACTTTTTTCCTTTAGAAATGACATTTTGTGCAGGGACAGTTCTAAGCATGGGAAACATGTGCTACTTTACAGGCATACTATACACCCCCCCCCCCCCCCCTCAGGTACGAAATTTAAAGGAATATTTCAATTTTGTTGTTTCACTTTAAGCATTATTAAATACACTGCTCTCGAAAAAACGGCAGTTTTTAAAACTTTTTTAGCATTGATACATGTCCCCTGGGGCAGGACCCGGGTCCCCAAACACTCCCCTGGGGCAGGACCCGGGTCACCAAACACTCCCCTGGGGCAGGATCCGGGTCCCAAAACACTGCCCTGGGGCAGGACCCGGGTCCCCAAACACTCCCCCTGGGGCAGGACCCGGGTCCCCAAACACTCCCCTGGGGCAGGACCCGGGTCACCAAACACTCCCCTGGGGCAGGATCCGGGTCCCAAAACACTGCCCTGGGGCAGGACCCGGGTCCCCAAACACTCCCCCTGGGGCAGGACCCGGGTTCCCAAACACTCCCCTGGGGCAAGACCTAGGTCCCCAAACACTCCACTGGGGCAGGACCCAGGTCCCCAAACACTGCCCTGGGGCAGGACCCGGGTCCCCAAACACTCCCCTGGGGCAGGACCCGGGTCCCCAAACAATCCCTTGGGGCAGGACCTGGGTCCCCAAACACTCCCCTGGGGCAGGACCCGGGTCCCCAAACACTCCCCTGGGGCAGGACACGGGTCCCCAAACACTCCCCTGGGGCAGGACCCGGGTCCCCAAACACTCCCCTGGGGCAGGACCGGGGTCCCCAAACCCTTTTTATGACAATAACTTGCATATTAACCTTCAAAATGAGCACTTGCGATTTTTCATGTTCGTGTCCCGTAGACTTTAACGGGGTTCCACGGCTTTCGAAATTTACGAGAACTTGGCATATTGTTCGATGTTCGCCAGAACACCTCAACAACCAAAGTTTGGCGCAAACTTATGCTCGGGCCGAACCGTTCGCCCCATTCCGTACTCTTCACGCGGCCTTTCCCAATCCGCTGAATTATGGTGCAGAACCGCAATTGCGCCGACAGAAATGCAGTCTACAGATTTGGAAATGATTGTCGTCTCCTCACTTTACCTGAAAGCCCCGCCCCCGTCATCTCTAATTCATCGACCTGAAATTAAAGAGTCTTCATAAATCCCAGATGATCCTACAAAAGAGAAAATAATTCATCCCGCCGCCGCGCCTTTTCAATGCCGAGAAAATGTGCGGAAGAGTTAATATCGGTATTTATACCACAATAAATAATTCATAAGCGCGAGATAAAAATGTAAATACTTTAGTAATTGTACATTTATCACAATATAATCTGATTGATGCCGAATGTTACGGAATAATTCATGGCGCAGCTTTAGATCCGTCTTCGTGTTCTACAGAAGCCGCGAGTCTGAGGATGGATGGATGGGGGGAGCGGCAAAGGGAGCTAATTCACGCATTGCAGCTGCACGCAGCGCCTTTAATTCAGGAAAATAAATAAGCGCGCCGCCGCCGTGTAGAGATAGTTGTGAGCAACGCAACCAATAAAAGGACAAAAAATAAATGTTTTCTGAGACGAGTCATGAAGGTAAAATCTCTTCATCGAATAAAAGCTTGTTGCGTGTCTGCAGGTCGGCGAGAAGCCGCGCGCCGCATGGCGTCTCCCATCACAGCATCTTGAAGTAGATCTGAGGCCAATCACAGGAACTTCACATTCACTTTACCAACTTCAACGTGTTCCTATCATTTCAGAAGCGCTTTTCCATCTTTTTAATTCAAAAAATATTACCCGGTGACCCCGAGGTTCTCATTCAGGCACTTCCCGTAATAAGTAGTGTTGCTCACGAATATTCGCATTGCGAATATTCGCTACGAATATTGCATATTCGAGTATTCGCGAATAACTCGAATATCGCGGCTATTATTCGCTATAGCGAATATTCGTATTTTTTCAAATTTATTTTTAAAACAGATCACATCCTAGTGATCTCCATCAACATCTAAAAGCATTGCTGGTATGATTAGAGACCCTGGGCCGAGTAGCTGAGGCGATCCTTTTATGTTGCCGAAAATTTGCACTGCGAATTTTCGGCAACATAAAAGAATCGCATCAGCTACTCGGCCCTTCTTTTGCATCAGAGCCAATCAGAATAACTTGAATATTCGGCAAAAGGAATATTGAGCGATTATCTTCTCCGCCCTTCTTTTGCCCCCTTATTCTCCTTTCTTTTAAGTAGAGTTAGTGTAGAGTTAGTGTTTAGTGCATATTAGTCTAGTAATACAGGAAATGATCTCCGTTTATGAGAATTTCGCAATCATTTTCGCATTAGCGAAATTTCGCAAACATTTTTTTGGATAAAATATCACGAATATTCGATATTAGCGAATATTCGCGAATATTCTTCTATATATTCGCGCAATATCGCGAAATCGAATATGGCGTATTCCGCTCAACACTAGTAATAAGGTGACACCGCTCGTTACCTGTCTCCCAATGGCTGTCCTGGGTTGTCTCATGCGCACCTCTGGTGGAGACTTCAGGTGGCTGTGAGAACACACATTGCTTAGAGACGGCCCACCACTTCGGAAGCCGGGGTCCATTCATTGCCCCTTTAACTACTTGCCAAAAGATGGCTACAGCGCGGCCGTATAGTTCTGAGAAGGAGGCCATAGATGTCCCCCCAGAACCCCGCCCCCATGCACGCCTCCTGGGAACAGGTGATCACAGATCGGTGTAAAGGACCAATCAATCACAGCAGATCACATGTAAACAGACTTGGTTGGTTATCGGCATTCCTTTCCTCCCACGCTGTGTCTGCCCCTATGGGGTCAGTATGGTGCGAGTAAGGGGGCAGTTTTACTTGCCGCCCACCCCCCAAAATATTGAGTACCAGCTGCCACTGCCTGGAGTCCTAATAGACTTGGGGCCCCTCTGGGCACACAGATTCAAATGTTGGGGGGCTGGTAGGTTACCATGATGACCACTTTGGATTGAATCCGAGATGAATACATTATTTATAACTGAACAAAGATGAATTGGTCTAAAAATTGGAATGTTACATTCTGATGACACAATAAATAAATAAACTGGATAGAAAAGTAGATAAAACATACAATGTTTCCAAACTGCAGAGCCTCCACATCTCCAAAGAAGCCCCGGGGGCCCGGAGTAGAAGACCTGGGGCCCGGAGTAGAAGCCCCGGGGCATGTGACCTTGGTGCCGGGCTCAGTACACCCTGCTGTTGACTTATCATTGATTCGTGTTCCATTGTCACATCCTTCTTCTATACAATGTTATTCTATATATAACTCTGTAATGTATCACTTTATTTACTTTTATAAAACTGGTAAAAATGTAACAAGTAGAAATATTCGGCGCACTGACGGTCATATAAGCGGTGTGCTCTGTAGAATGGATACCGCATAACGGAAAAGACTGTCTCCATATCTCAAAGGGGTCCCGGGGGAATTAAGGGGGAAGACCTGGGGCGTGTGCCCCCCTCGGTGTCAGGATCTAACACAGACTTTTTTAACCAGAAATGCCCGGTACCAGGGATATCTTCAGGGGGCTTAGAAAAATGCCTAAAAAATTGGGCAAAATTGTATTACAAGGCAACGGGTGGAGCAAGCCCGCCAATAACTTACAGAAAGCCACAGATTTTCATTGTCCGCCATTACAGCCGCCATCAGTGTCTTAACCACTTCAGCCCCGGAAGAATTTACCCCCTTCTTGACCAGAGCCCTTTGTGCGATTTGGCAATGCGTCGCTTTAACTGACAATTGCGCGGTCGTGCGACGTGGCTCCCAAACAAAATTGAAGAAATGGCAAGAAATTTGCCGCACTCCCAGGAACTTCCAGAAAAGTAGTCTTTATTGATTAAAAATCAGCAAAATACATCCAAACATAGCCACAAACTGTACAGCCGACGCGTTTCACACTATACTTTAGTGCTTAGCCATGACTAATCACTAAAGTATAGTGTGAAACACGTCGGCTATACAGTTCGTGGCTATGTTTGGATGTATTTTGCTGATTTTTAATCAATAAAGACTACTTTTCTGGAAGTTCCTGGGAGTGCGGCTATCCAAATTTCTTGCCATTTCTTCTATTGCTACGTGCATTTCCGGCACCCTGGTGTTCCGAATATTCCCTCTGATTTAAAGTCTGCAGCACCCACCTGGAGCGGTGATTTCTTATTTTTCTCCCAAACAAAATTGGCGTCCTTTTTTCCCCACAAATAGAGCTTTCTTTTGGTGGTATTTGATCGCCTGTGCGGTTTTTATTTTTTGCGCTATAAACAAAAATAGAGCCACACTTTAAAAAAAAATGCAATATTTGTTACTTTTTGCTATAATAAATATCCCACAGAAAAGATATAAAAAAAAAGCATTTTTTCCCTCAGTTCAGTCCGATACGTATTCTTCTACCTATTTTTGGTAAGAATAATCGCAATAAGCGTTTATTGATTGGTTTGTGCAAATTTTATAGCGTTTACAAAATAGTTGATAGTTTTGTGGCATTTTTATTAATATTTTTTTTTTACTACTAATGGCGGCGATCAGCGTTTTTTTTTGTGACTGCGACATTATGGCGGACACATCGGACACTTTTGACACATTTTTGGTACCATTGTCATTTTCACAGCAAAAAGTGCTAAAAAATGCACTGATTACTGTGAAAATGACAATTGCAGTTTGGGGGTTAACCACTAGGGGGCGCTGTAGGGCGTTATGTGTGACCTCGTGTGTGTTTCTAACTGTAGGTGGCCAGGCCATGTTCTGCGATTCGGTACTGTGTCGATTTAACTGACAGTTGCGTGGTCGTGCGACGTGGTTTCCAAACAAAATTGGTGTCCTTTTTCCCCACAAATAGAGATTTCTTTTGCTGGTATTTGATCACCTCTGCGGTTTTTATTTTTTGCGCTATAAACAAAAATAGAGCGACAATTTTGAAAAAAAAATCAATATTTGTTACTTTTTGCTATAATAAATATCCCCCAAAAAAGATATTAAAAAAAGCATTTTAGGGCGTTATGTGGGACCTTGTGTGTGTTTCTAACTGTAGGGGGCGGGGCTGGACGTGTGACGTAATTGATCACCTTTCCCTATATCAGGGAACACACGATCAATGAAGCTGCCGCTGTGAAGAATGGGGGAAGGTTTGTTTACACACGGCTCTCCCTGTTCTTTAGCTCCGGGGGCCGATCACGGGACTCCGGCGGCGTTCGGGTCTGTGGGTCCTGCGGCCACGGTCATGGAGCTTCAGAGAGTGTCGCGGGCGACCTAGGGCTGGGCACTTAAAGAGGACGTACAGGTATGTGATTGTGCCCAGCCGTGCCAGTCTGCCGACATATATTTGCAGGAGGCGGTCCTTAAGTGGTTAACAAACCAAATTTTTTTTTTTTAATTATTAATAGTGAACAATAAAAAAAATCGTCAGGAAGACATTATTTCAATGGAGGAGAATAAGGTGTTAATTAAGGCTCATTAGAGTTAAACAAGGGTTATAAAGGGGTTAAACAAAGTAACATTTAATAAAAAAAAGGGATTTTTAATAAACAGCTTACCTGTAAAATCCTTTTCTTGAAGTACATCACGGGACACAGAGCGCATAGTCATTACATATGGGTTATATGGGTACCTTCAGGTGTGGACACTGGTGTAATCAACTTCACAGGAAGTTTCCTCCCTATATAACCCCCTCCCACTGGGAGTGCTTCAGTTTTGTAGCAAGCAATTCTCCCGAGGTTACACAATGTTCCCCAAAAGAGGGGTGGGAGCTCTGTGTCCCGTGATGTACTTCAAGAAAAGGATTTTACAGGTAAGCTGTTTATTAAAAATCCTTTTTTCTTTATCGTACATCACGGGACACAGAGCGCATAGCCATTACACTTGGGATGTCCTAAAGCAATGCTCTATGAAGGGAGGGAGACCAACAGAAAAACAAGGGGGCGTGAACCGGGCCAGAGGATTCTATACTGCTGCCCGTAGGACCGCCTGCCCAAATACTGCGTCCGTAGCTTTTGCGACGTCCAACTTATAAAATTTAATAAACGTACGGAAGGCCAGGTTGCCGCTTTGCAAACCTGTGCCATAGAGATCTGATGGTGTGCCGCCCAGGAGGCACTCATGGCCCTCGTAGAATGGGCTTTAACTGATAAGGGAGGTGGAACGCGCTTCAGACCATAGGCCTGACAAATCAGCTGCTTAATCCACCTAGCCAAGGATGACTTGGCAGCCGGCTGACCCTTCTTGGGGCCATCCGGAAGAACAAAAAGCACATCTGTTTTCCGAATCTTCTCTGTAGCCTTGAGATAGACCCTCATGGCTCGAACCACGTCCAAAGTATGAAGCCGTCTTTCCTCTCTGGACTGGGGAGTAGGAAAGAAGGATGGTAGGACTAGGTCCTGATTCAAGTGAAAACTGGATATGACCTTAGGAAGGAAAGAAGGTTGAGGCCGCAGAACAACTCTGTCCTTATGCAGAATAAGGTATGGCTCCCTGCATGACAAGGCTGCCAGCTCGGAAACCCTTCTGGCCGAAGCCATAGCCACCAAGAAAACCAACTTTCGGGTTAGTAGCACAAGAGGGATTTCTGTCAGAGGTTCAAACAGCTGCCTTTGTAAAGCTGACAAGACGAGTTTTAAATTCCAGGGGCAGAGGGGAGCTCTAATAGGGGGATTCACATGCAAGACCCCCTGCAAGAAGGTTTTCACAAGCGAATGCGCGGCCAAAGGCCTTTGAAACCATATCGATAAAGCCGACACCTGCCCCTTTAGAGTACTAAGAGCTAATCCCTTATCAACGCCAACCTGGAGGAATCGCAAGATCCTGTCAATAAAAAACTTGCGAGGATGCCCTCTTTGAGACTCGCATCACTCCCCATAGGTCCTCCAGACTCTGTAATAGATATTTCTAGAGACTGGTTTCCTAGCCAGAATCAACGTAGATATGACCTGGGCTGAGAGGCCTCTGCCCTTAAGAATTAGGGATTCAGCCGCCAAGCCATCGAATCTAGCTGCTGTGAAGCAGGGTGGCATATCGTGCCCTGAGATAACAGGTCTGGGCGCAGGGGGAGTGGCCCCGGTGCCCCCACTGACATCCTCACGATGGGCGCGTACCAAGCCCTCCTGGACCCGGCTGGGGCCACCAGGATCACAGGCCTGCGCTCCACCCTGATCCTTTGTAGAAGGCGGGGAATCATCTGCAGTGGAGGGAATGCATACAGGAGAGACAACTGGTGCCAAGGGCAAACCAACGCATTGGTCCCGTAGGCCGAGGGATCCCTGGCTCAGGATACGAATTTGTCCAATTCCTTGTTGACTCTCGTTGCCATGATGTCCACATCGGGAACTCCGAATCCTTGGCAAATGTCTTGGAATACCTGGGGGTGAAGAGACCAATCCCCCGGGAGCAACTGTTGAAGATTCAAAAATCTGCTTGAGAATTGTCTATCCCTGGGATGAACACTGCCGAGATGCAGGGTACCTGGGCTTCGGTCCATGAGAAAATCAGGTTTACTTCCCTTTGAGCCACTAGGCTCCTCGTGCCCCCCTGGTGGTTTATGTATGCCACCGCCGTGGCATTGTCGGACTGTATCCTTACTGGCAGACCCTGCAGGGGGAGAGTCCAGACGACCAGGGCCAACCGAGCAGCTCTGATCTGTAGGGTATTAATGGGATGCAGTCTTTCTGCCTCCTATCACTGTCCCTGCTGGGTCAGTCTTCCTAAAATTTTTCATGTGATGGGGCAAAAGGATTTCCCCTTTGACAAATGTTGAGGGACCAGCCACCAGAACAGGCTGCGCCGGACCCCTGAGAGAACTAACGGACGGTCTAGTGCCTGCATGGACTTGTTTCAAGCAGAGAGAATGGCTGCCTGGAGAACTCTGGTATGGATCTGGGCATAGGGCACTGCTTCGAAGGCGGCCACCCTCTTCCCCAGCAGTCGTATGCCTAGGCGAATAGTCGGCCTCTTCTTGCCTAAGACTATTTGAACTGTTTGAGTCAATGACCTGACTTTTGCTTGAGGAAAAAATATCCTCTGGCCGACTGTATCTAGCCGAAGGCCTAGAAATTCTAACTGTTTTGTGGGTTGCAACCTCGATTTTTCTTGGTTCAAAATCCACCCAAACTCCTCTAGATGCCGAACTGTGCGGACTACTGCATGATTGAGGTTGGAAGCTGATCTGTCGATAAGCAGGAGATCGTCCAGGTATACCAGGACCAAAATGCCTTCTGTCCTTAGGACGGCTAGCACCGGGGCTAACACCTTTGTGGATACCCGCGGAGCTGTTGCCAACCCGAAAGGGAGGGCTACGAACTGGAAATGACGTTGATCTATCATAAAATGAAGAAACTTGTGATGTGCCGGGTAGATTGGCATGTGCAGATAAGCATCCTTTATGTCTATAGATGCTAGAAAGTCGTCATGATTAGTGTTGCTCACGAATATTCGCATTGCGAATATTCGCTACGAATATTGCATATTCGAGTATTCGCGAATAACTCGAATATCGCGGCGAATATTCGCTATTTCGAATATTCGTATTTTTCAAATTTCGCAATAAATTTCGCAATAAATTTCGCATTCGCGAAATTCGCAATAGCGAAATTTCGCATTTTTTTAATTTTTTTTAATAAAATATAGCGAATATTCGTGATATTTTATCAAAAAAAAAATAGCGAAATTTCGCAATCATTTTCGCTTTCGCATATGCGAAATTTCGCTATTTTTGTTTTTATAAAACATAGCGAATATTCGTAAATATCGAATATTCGTGATATTTTATAAACAAAAAAAATAAAAAAATCGCGAAATTTCGCTTTGGCGAAAATTCGCAATTTTTTTTTTTATAAAATATCACGAATATTCGATATTAACGAATATTCGCGAATATTCTTCGAAATATTCGCGAAATATCGCGAAATCGAATATGGCGTATTCCGCTCATCACTAGTCATGATGTAGGCTGGCTGCCACCAAACGTATGGATTCCATACGAAAGGTCTAAATCTTAGAAAGCGATTTAGGCGTTTGAGGTCTAAGATAGGCCTGACGTCACCATTGCCTTTACGAGAGAGGCCCTCTTTAATGGGCCGCTTGGAAGACTTTGACCCCTGAAAATGAGGAGGGGGGACTTCTCGAAACTCTAGTTTGTAGCCCGTGGCTACCACGGACAGTACCCAAGAGTCGGGAATTCTGGCTTTCCACACTTCGGAGAAAAACCGAAGTCTTCCGCCCACCCAAGAGAGTGGGGGCGCCCCTTCATGAATCTGACTTGATGACAGGTTTAGCCGGCTTGCGAGACCATGGCCTCTTGTTTGCCGCGGCTTGTCCCTGTGGGCGGCTATTAAATGTTGAACGCCCGGGAGGCCGTCGATACTGACGGGAAGCTGAAGGGGCCGAGCCCAAATCCTATCAGGTCGAGCCCAATCCTGAAAAAAACACGCTCTCCAGAAGGGGGTGAATTGGAAAAGACACCCAAGTTAATGGTGCCTTTAAAGAACCTAATGAGGATACTGCAGGGGCTAATAGTTCTGACACTGGAAGTTTTTAAAAGCAGTGCGAACAATATTTGTCAGAGACTGGATCCACAGGCTCGCCGCTTGAGAAGCCGAAAAAATGTATCTAGAGTGGAATCCTCCATGTCTGAACCGTCGGGACTCTGGTCCGCTTGATCCCTTTGTGGGTCCTGTTCCTCCGGCGAGGAGACCCCGCATCTGAAAACACCAATCTAGGTGACGGGGATCTAGCCCGTTTGCCACCTGGCAAAGAGCGGGCCATCAAAGCCGTTAACCTTTCCTCTAGCCCACCCAGGGTGGTCGCTAGCATTTCTTCCGTTACGTAAACGGGAATAGGTGGATTGGGGGCCGCCTCTGCCCCCAGCACCCTCAATGGCTCCTGTAAGATGCTACTCGGTGGCCTATCTAGCGAGGGTGGGACCATCCTGGCCCAAATCCTCTGACCCCGATGGAGACTTGTTCTTTGGCACCCTTTGCAGCCTTAGCTGGTCCTGATCCCTTGGGAGCCATTGCACAACCTTGAGACACCCCTGTAGCCAACACCCGACTGTTGTAGCTAGGAGTGAACTAATAAGAACAGGCTATGGAAAAAGATTTTTTTTTTTTTTTTTTAATTTTTCCACGCTCTAGAATGTGGCAATACCGAGGAAAACCTGTGTCACTGCATGCCAAAAAATGGCTCAGCTGCGCGCTCTGTGTCCTTTCTCCACCGCTCTCAGAAGGGAAAGACCAGCCGGAAACAATGCTCTGTATTAACTGAAGCCCTGACCCTGCCTGCCCGCCCCCCCTATGCACGAGGACGCCATAAAAGACGGCGTGCACGCGCGCACACGCGCGCGCACCCTCCCCACGCTGAAATCAACATGGAGGAAGCAGAGAGCAGAGGAGAAGCATGGACCAGCGCCAGCAGCCCAAACTGACACCAGGTAAGCACTAATTCTCAATGTAGTGCACACATAGGGCCAGATTCAGGAAAGGTTACGCTGGCGGATCGAGTGATCCGCCAGCCTAACAGTGGCTTTGAGCCGGCGTTTCTGTTTTCTGTAACCAGAAAACAAGAAACGCCGGGTTGAAGTTCCGATGCGAGCAGCGTAACTGAGTTTCGCCATCGCATCGTTACTTCAACGTAAAAATGGCGCCGGGGGCGTTCCCGCCGATTTACGCTCAAAAAATATGTTAATGAGCGGAAATCGGCAATTCACGATCGAAATCCGGCGCGACGCAATGACGATACGATGTTTCCGGACGGGATACGCGGCGCATAGATATACCTACATGGGGTTGGAGTATCCTATGTTAGGTATAGGCGTCGTCATCGCGTCGGGAAAAAACAAAAAAACGTCGCTTGCGTAAAACGGTCATGAATGGGAATGTGACGTCATTGACGTTCATTCACAGATTTTGGAGCATGCGCACGGGGATGTTTTGACACTCGACGCATGCGCAGTACGTTGGCGGCGGGATCGCGCGTAGTTAGCATACTACACGCCCCGTACCCGCGACATTTGAATTCCGCCGGCTCATTTGTGATGCGCTGCCGCAACTTTAGGAGCAAGTGCTTCGTGAATGACAGCACTTGCTCCTAAAATTTCGGCAGCGCAACGCAAATCAGAAGCGTTACTCCAGAGCAAAGATGCTCTGGAATACGTGAATCTGGCCCATAGAGGAAGCTGTCCCCATAGGCTTCCTAAGAAACAGGAGTTTCACCAGCATTCCCTCTTTATAGCACGTGGGGCTGCAGTATCAATGCTAACAGGCAAATCTGGGGGGAGTAGCAAAATACATATCTTTAAAAGCATACATATACCTACATGTTATCTGGGTAAACATTAGTACATCCCATCCTGCCTCAAAAGACATAGTGGAGATAGTGGCTGATGCACAAGCATACCATTAGCCAACCCAGAACCCCCAGGGGGATACCTACTGTCGAACCAAGTCCCGCAGGTTCCCTCTTACCTGCTCCACGCCGCAGGGTATTGCAAAATGCAAGAGGCCCAGCCTTCCCCCATCTCCGTGGGTATTGTCTTGGACCTTCAGGGACCGGGGTCCTGTGTTAAGGAACCCACCCCCCTGGACCTATACAGCATCCTGGCATCAGTAGCGTTTAGTTCTTGGAAGAGACTAAGGCACTGGAGCCCAGAATCCAGCCCTCCAAGGAGAGGCATTATAGGCAAAACCCCACTCCAGCAGGGCCCGGGTACCGTACACCTTGGCTTTGAAGCACTTCGGACGGATCCGGCTAGCTATCCTGGGTCCCGAGACCTCCGAGGGACAGCTAGACGTGACCAACACCTAAGACACTGGCGAAAAAACTGAAGCACTCTCAGTGGGAGGGGGTTATATAGGGAGGAACTTCCTGTGAAGTTGATTACACCAGTGTCCACACCTGAAGGTACCCATATAACCCAAGTGTAATGGCTTCACGCTCTGTGTCCCGTGATGTACGATAAAGAAACAATTTTTTTTCTACTTGACAGGTTACTTTAAACTGTCTTCATCTGCAGATGAAAGTTCATCCCTTTGATCTGTAGATGAAAAAAAATAAAGATACAAAATGAAACAATGTTTCCATTTATCTCAGTGTTTCAGGGGCTGAGCAATGTTGTTGATAAACATTACCCAGCTTCTTTTTTTTTTTCTACGGCTCCAATTCTGGAGGAGTAATAATAATGCAGACCACGAAGCCTCCTGATTCTGGGGCAGATCATGAAGCCTCTGATTCTGGGGCAGCTCATGAAGCCTCTGATTCTGGGGCAGCTCATGAAGCCTCTGATTCTGGGGCAGCTCATGAAGCCTCTGATTCTGGGGCAGCTCATGAAGCCTCTGATTCTGGGGCAGCTCGTGAAGCCTCTGATTCTGGGGCAGCTCGTGAAGCCTCTGATTCTGGGGCAGCTCATGAAGCCTCTGATTCTGGGGCAGCTCATGAAGCCTCTGATTCTAGGGCAGCTCATGAAGCCTCTGATTCTGGGGCAGCTCATGAATCCTCTGATTCTGGGGCAGATTAAGATGCCTCTGATTCTGGGGAAGCTCACGAAGCCTCGGATTCTGGGGAAGCTCACGAAGCCTTTGATTCTGGGGCAGATCATGATGCCTCTGATTCTGGGGAAGACCATGAAGCCTCTGATTCTGGGGAAGACCATGAAGCCTCTGATTCTGGGGAAGCTCATGAAGCCTTTGATTCTGGGGCAGCTCATGAAGCCTCTGATTATGGGGCAGCTCATGAAGAGCTCATTCTGGGGCAGCTCAGCTCATGAAGCCTCTGATTCTGGGGCAGCTCATGAAGCCTTTGATTCTGGGGGCAGCTCATGAAGCCTCTGATTCTGGGGCAGCTCATGAAGCCTCTGATTCTGGGGCAGCTCATGAAGCCTCTGATTCTGGGACAGCTCATGAAGCCTCTGATTCTGGGGCAGCTCATGAAGCCTCTGATTCTGGGGCAGCTCATGAAGCCTCTGATTCTGGGGCATCATCAAGAAGCCTCTGATTCTGGGGCGCTCAAGAAGCCTCTGAGAAGCCTCTGATTCTGGGGCAGCTCAGCCTCTGATTCTGGGGCTATTCATGAAGCCTCTGGGGCAGCTCATGAAGCCTCTGATTCTGGGGGCAGCTCATGAATCAGCTGATTCTGGGGCAGATCATGAAGCCTCTGATTCTGGGGCAACTCATGAAGCCTCTGATTCTGGGGGCAGCTCGTGAAGCCTCTGATTCTGGGGCAGCTCATGCTCTGAAGCCTCTGGGGCAGCTCTGGGTCGGGGCACGGCATCTCTCTTGATGAAGCTCTATTCCTGGGGCTTCTTCCTTCTTCTTCTCTTTTTCGCTCATGAAGCCTCTGATTATGGGGCAGCTCATGAAGCCTCTGATTCTGGGGCAGCTCACGAAGCCTCTGATTCTGGGGAAGCTCACGAAGCCTTTGATTCTGGGGCAGCTCATGAAGCCTCTGATTCTGGGGCAGCTCATGAAGCCTCTGATTCTGGGGCAGCTCATGAAGCCTCTGATTCTGGGACAGCTCATGAAGCCTCTGATTCTGGGGCAGCTCATGAAGCCTCTGATTCTGGGGCAGCTCATGAAGCCTCTGATTCTGGGGCAGCTCATGAAGCCTCTGATTCTGGGGCAGCTCATGAAGCCTCTGATTCTGGGGCAGCTCATGAATCCTATGATTCTGGGGCAGATCATGATGCCTCTGATTCTGGGGCAGCTCATGAAGCCTCTGATTCTGGGGCAGCTCATGAAGCCTCTGATTCTGGGGCAACTCATGAAGCCTCTGATTCTGGGGCAGCTCGTGAAGCCTCTGATTCTGGGGCAGCTCATGAAGCCTCTGATTCTGGGGCAGCTCATGAATCCTCTGATTCTGGGGCAGATCATGATGCCTCTGATTCTGGGGCAGCTCATGAAGCCTCTGATTCTGGGGCAGCTCATGAAGCCTCTGATTCTGGGGCAGCTCATGAATCCTCTGATTCTGGGGCAGCTCACGAAGCCTCTGATTCTGGGGAAGCTCACGAAGCCTTTGATTCTGGGGCAGATCATGATGCCTCTGATTCTGGGGAAGACCATGAAGCCTCTGATTCTGGGGAAGACCATAAAGCCTCTGATTCTGGGGAAGCTCATGAAGCCTTTGATTCTGGGGCAGCTCATGAAGCCTCTGATTATGGGGCAGAGCTCATGAATCCTCTGATTCTGGGGCAGATCATGATGCCTCTGATTCTGGGGAAGCTCACGAAGCCTCTGATTCTGGGGAAGCTCACGAAGCCTTTGATTCTGGGGCAGATCATGATGCCTCTGATTCTGGGGAAGACCATGAAGCCTCTGATTCTGGGGAAGACCATGAAGCCTCTGATTCTGGGGAAGCTCATGAAGCCTTTGATTCTGGGGCAGCTCATGAAGCCTCTGATTCTGGGGCAGCTCATGAAGCCTCTGATTCTGGGGCAGCTCATGAAGCCTCTGATTCTGGGACAGCTCATGAAGCCTCTGATTCTGGGGCAGCTCATGAAGCCTCTGATTCTGGGGCAGCTCATGAAGCCTCTGATTCTGGGGCAGCTCATGAAGCCTCTGATTCTGGGGAAGCTCACGAAGCCTTTGATTCTGGGGCAGATCATGATGCCTCTGATTCTGGGGAAGACCATGAAGCCTCTGATTCTGGGGAAGACCATGAAGCCTCTGATTCTGGGGAAGCTCATGAAGCCTTTGATTCTGGGGCAGCTCATGAAGCCTCTGATTCTGGGGCAGCTCATAAAGCCTTTGATTCTGGGGCAGCTCATGAAGCCTCTGATTCTGGGGCAGCTCATGAAGCCTCTGATTCTGGGGCAGCTCATGAAGCCTCTGATTCTGGGACAGCTCATGAAGCCTCTGATTCTGGGACAGCTCATGAAGCCTCTGATTCTGGGGCAGCTCATGAAGCCTCTGATTCTGGGGCAGCTCATGAAGCCTCTGATTCTGGGGCAGCTCATGAAGCCTCTGATTCTGGGACAGCTCACGAAGCCTCTGATTCTGGGGAAGCTCACGAAGCCTTTGATTCTGGGGCAGATCATGATGCCTCTGATTCTGGGGAAGACCATGAAGCCTCTGATTCTGGGGAAGACCATGAAGCCTCTGATTCTGGGGAAGCTCATGAAGCCTCTGATTCTGGGGCAGCTCATGAAGCCTCTGATTATGGGCAGAGCTCATGAATCCTCTGATTCTGGGGCAGATCATGATGCCTCTGATTCTGGGGAAGCTCACGAAGCCTCTGATTCTGGGGAAGCTCACGAAGCCTTTGATTCTGGGGCAGATCATGATGCCTCTGATTCTGGGGAAGACCATGAAGCCTCTGATTCTGGGGAAGACCATGAAGCCTCTGATTCTGGGGCAGCTCATGAAGCCTCTGATTCTGGGACAGCTCATGAAGCCTCTGATTCTGGGGCAGCTCATGAAGCCTCTGATTCTGGGGCAGCTCATGAAGCCTCTGATTCTGGGGCAGCTCATGAAGCCTCTGATTCTGGGGCAACTCATGAAGCCTCTGATTCTGGGGCAGCTCGTGAAGCCTCTGATTCTGGGGCAGATCATGATGCCTCTGATTCTGGGGCAGCTCATGAAGCCTCTGATTCTGGGGCAGCTCATGAAGCCTCTGATTCTGGGGCAGCTCATGAATCCTCTGATTCTGGGGCAGCTCACGAAGCCTCTGATTCTGGGGAAGCTCACGAAGCCTTTGATTCTGGGGCAGATCATGATGCCTCTGATTCTGGGGAAGACCATGAAGCCTCTGATTCTGGGGAAGACCATAAAGCCTCTGATTCTGGGGAAGCTCATGAAGCCTTTGATTCTGGGGCAGCTCATGAAGCCTCTGATTATGGGGCAGAGCTCATGAATCCTCTGATTCTGGGGCAGATCATGATGCCTCTGATTCTGGGGAAGCTCACGAAGCCTCTGATTCTGGGGAAGCTCACGAAGCCTTTGATTCTGGGGCAGATCATGATGCCTCTGATTCTGGGGAAGACCATGAAGCCTCTGATTCTGGGGAAGACCATGAAGCCTCTGATTCTGGGGAAGCTCATGAAGCCTTTGATTCTGGGGCAGCTCATGAAGCCTCTGATTCTGGGGCAGCTCATGAAGCCTCTGATTCTGGGGCAGCTCATGAAGCCTCTGATTCTGGGACAGCTCATGAAGCCTCTGATTCTGGGGCAGCTCATGAAGCCTCTGATTCTGGGGCAGCTCATGAAGCCTCTGATTCTGGGGCAGCTCATGAAGCCTCTGATTCTGGGGAAGCTCACGAAGCCTTTGATTCTGGGGCAGATCATGATGCCTCTGATTCTGGGGAAGACCATGAAGCCTCTGATTCTGGGGAAGACCATGAAGCCTCTGATTCTGGGGAAGCTCATGAAGCCTTTGATTCTGGGGCAGCTCATGAAGCCTCTGATTCTGGGGCAGCTCATAAAGCCTTTGATTCTGGGGCAGCTCATGAAGCCTCTGATTCTGGGGCAGCTCATGAAGCCTCTGATTCTGGGGCAGCTCATGAAGCCTCTGATTCTGGGACAGCTCATGAAGCCTCTGATTCTGGGACAGCTCATGAAGCCTCTGATTCTGGGGCAGCTCATGAAGCCTCTGATTCTGGGGCAGCTCATGAAGCCTCTGATTCTGGGGCAGCTCATGAAGCCTCTGATTCTGGGACAGCTCACGAAGCCTCTGATTCTGGGGAAGCTCACGAAGCCTTTGATTCTGGGGCAGATCATGATGCCTCTGATTCTGGGGAAGACCATGAAGCCTCTGATTCTGGGGAAGACCATGAAGCCTCTGATTCTGGGGAAGCTCATGAAGCCTTTGATTCTGGGGCAGCTCATGAAGCCTCTGATTATGGGGCAGAGCTCATGAATCCTCTGATTCTGGGGCAGATCATGATGCCTCTGATTCTGGGGAAGCTCACGAAGCCTCTGATTCTGGGGAAGCTCACGAAGCCTTTGATTCTGGGGCAGATCATGATGCCTCTGATTCTGGGGAGACCATGAAGCCTCTGATTCTGGGGAAGACCATGAAGCCTCTGATTCTGGGGAAGCTCATGAAGCCTTTGATTCTGGGGCAGCTCATGAAGCCTCTGATTATGGGGCAGCTCATGAATCCTCTGATTCTGGGGCAGCTCATGAAGCCTCTGATTCTGGGGCAGCTCATGAAGCCTTTGATTCTGGGGCAGCTCATGAAGCCTCTGATTCTGGGGCAGCTCATGAAGCCTCTGATTCTGGGGCAGCTCATGAAGCCTCTGATTCTGGGGAAGCTCACGAAGCCTTTGATTCTGGGGCAGATCATGATGCCTCTGATTCTGGGGAAGACCATGAAGCCTCTGATTCTGGGGAAGACCATGAAGCCTCTGATTCTGGGGAAGCTCATGAAGCCTTTGATTCTGGGGCAGCTCATGAAGCCTCTGATTCTGGGGCAGCTCATAAAGCCTTTGATTCTGGGGCAGCTCATGAAGCCTCTGATTCTGGGGCAGCTCATGAATCCTCTGATTCTGGGGCAGATCATGATGCCTCTGATTCTGGGGCAGCTCATGAAGCCTCTGATTCTGGGGCAGCTCATGAAGCCTCTGATTCTGGGGCAGCTCCTGAAGCCTCTGATTCTGGGACAGCTCATGAAGCCTCTGATTCTGGGGCAGCTCATGAAGCCTCTGATTCTGGGGCAGCTCATGAAGCCTCTGATTCTGGGGCAGCTCAAGAAGCCTCTGATTCTGGGGCAGACCACAAAGCCTCTGATTCTGGGGCAGACCATGAAGCCTCTGATTCTGGGGCAGACCATGAAGCCTCTGATTCTGGGCAGACCATGAAGCCTCTGATTCTGGGGCAGACCATGAAGCCTCTGATTCTGGGGCATACCATGAAGCCTCTGATTCTGGGGCAGACCGTGAAGCCTCTGATTCTGGGCAGACCGTGAAGCCTTTGATTCTGGGGCAGACCATGAAGCCTCTGATTCTGGGGCAGCTCGTGAAGCCTCCTGATTCTGGGGCAGACCGTGAAGCCTCTGATTCTGGGGCAGCTCATGAAGCCTCTGATTCTGGGGCAGCTCATGAAGCCTCTGATTCTGGGACAGCTCATGAAGCCTTTGATTCTGGGGCAGCTCATGAAGCCTCTGATTCTGGGGCAGCTCATGAAGCCTCTGATTCTGGGGCAGCTCATGAAGCCTCTGATTCTGGGACAGCTCATGAAGCCTCTGATTCTGGGGCAGCTCATGAAGCCTCTGATTCTGGGGCAGCTCATGAAGCCTCTGATTCTGGGGCAGCTCATGAAGCCTCTGATTCTGGGGCAGCTCATGAAGCCTCTGATTCTGGGACAGCTCATGAAGCCTCTGATTCTGGGGCAGCTCATGAAGCCTCTGATTCTGGGGCAGCTCATGAAGCCTCTGATTCTGGGGCAGCTCATGAAGCCTCTGATTCTGGGGCAGACCACAAAGCCTCTGATTCTGGGGCAGACCATGAAGCCTCTGATTCTGGGGCAGACCACAAAGCCTCTGATTCTGGGGCAGACCATGAAGCCTCTGATTCTGGGGCAGACCATGAAGCCTCTGATTCTGGGGCAGACCATGAAGCCTCTGATTCTGGGGCAGACCATGAAGCCTCTGATTCTGGGGCATACCATGAAGCCTCTGATTCTGGGGCAGACCGTGAAGCCTCTGATTCTGGGGCAGACCATGAAGCCTCTGATTCTGGGGCAGACCATGAAGCCTCTGATTCTGGGGCAGCTCGTGAAGCCTCCTGATTCTGGGGCAGACCGTGAAGCCTCTGATTCTGGGGCAGCTCATGAAGCCTCTGATTCTGGGGCAGCTCATGAAGCCTCTGATTCTTGGGCAGCTCATGAAGCCTTTGATTCTGGGGCAGCTCATGAAGCCTCTGATTCTGGGGCAGCTCATGAAGCCTCTGATTCTGGGGCAGCTCATGAAGCCTCTGATTCTGGGACAGCTCAGGAAGCCTCTGATTCTGGGGCAGACCACAAAGCCTCTGATTCTGGGGCAGACCATGAAGCCTCTGATTCTGGGGCAGACCACAAAGCCTCTGATTCTGGGGCAGACCATGAAGCCTCTGATTCTGGGGCAGACCATGAAGCCTCTGATTCTGGGGCAGACCATGAAGCCTCTGATTCTGGGGCAGACCATGAAGCCTCTGATTCTGGGGCATACCATGAAGCCTCTGATTCTGGGGCAGACCGTGAAGCCTCTGATTCTGGGGCAGACCATGAAGCCTCTGATTCTGGGGCAGACCATGAAGCCTCTGATTCTGGGGCAGCTCGTGAAGCCTCCTGATTCTGGGGCAGACCGTGAAGCCTCTGATTCTGGGGCAGCTCATGAAGCCTCTGATTCTGGGGCAGCTCATGAAGCCTCTGATTCTTGGGCAGCTCATGAAGCCTTTGATTCTGGGGCAGCTCATGAAGCCTCTGATTCTGGGGCAGCTCATGAAGCCTCTGATTCTGGGGCAGCTCATGAAGCCTCTGATTCTGAGACAGCTCATGAAGCCTCTGATTCTGGGGCAGCTCATGAAGCCTCTGATTCTGGGGCAGCTCATGAAGCCTCTGATTCTGGGGCAGCTCATGAAGCCTCTGATTCTGGGGCAGCTCATGAAGCCTCTGATTCTGGGACAGCTCATGAAGCCTCTGATTCTGGGGCAGCTCATGAAGCCTCTGATTCTGGGGCAGCTCATGAAGCCTCTGATTCTGGGGCAGCTCATGAAGCCTCTGATTCTGGGGCAGACCACAAAGCCTCTGATTCTGGGGCAGACCATGAAGCCTCTGATTCTGGGGCAGACCATGAAGCCTCTGATTCTGGGGCAGACCATGAAGCCTCTGATTCTGGGGCAGACCATGAAGCCTCTGATTCTGGGGCATACCATGAAGCCTCTGATTCTGGGGCAGACCGTGAAGCCTCTGATTCTGGGGCAGACCATGAAGCCTCTGATTCTGGGGCAGACCATGAAGCCTCTGATTCTGGGGCAGCTCGTGAAGCCTCTGATTCTGGGGCAGACCATGAAGCCTCTGATTCTGGGGAAGACCATGAAGCCTCTGATTCTGGGGAAGCTCATGAAGCCTTTGATTCTGGGGCAGCTCATGAAGCCTCTGATTATGGGGCAGAGCTCATGAATCCTCTGATTATGGGGCAGATCATGATGCCTCTGATTCTGGGGAAGCTCACGAAGCCTCTGATTCTGGGGAAGCTCACGAAGCCTTTGATTCTGGGGCAGATCATGATGCCTCTGATTCTGGGGAAGACCATGAAGCCTCTGATTCTGGGGAAGACCATGAAGCCTCTGATTCTGGGGAAGCTCATGAAGCCTTTGATTCTGGGGCAGCTCATGAAGCCTCTGATTCTGGGGCAGCTCATGAAGCCTCTGATTCTGGGGCAGCTCATGAAGCCTCTGATTCTGGGACAGCTCATGAAGCCTCTGATTCTGGGGCAGCTCATGAAGCCTCTGATTCTGGGGCAGCTCATGAAGCCTCTGATTCTGGGGCAGCTCATGAAGCCTCTGATTCTGGGGAAGCTCACGAAGCCTTTGATTCTGGGGCAGATCATGATGCCTCTGATTCTGGGGAGACCATGAAGCCTCTGATTCTGGGGAAGACCATGAAGCCTCTGATTCTGGGGAAGCTCATGAAGCCTTTGATTCTGGGGCAGCTCATGAAGCCTCTGATTCTGGGGCAGCTCATGAAGCCTTTGATTCTGGGGCAGCTCATGAAGCCTCTGATTCTGGGGCAGCTCATGAAGCCTCTGATTCTGGGGCAGCTCATGAAGCCTCTGATTCTGGGACAGCTCATGAAGCCTCTGATTCTGGGGCAGCTCATGAAGCCTCTGATTCTGGGGCAGCTCATGAAGCCTCTGATTCTGGGGCAGCTCATGAAGCCTCTGATTCTGGGGCAGCTCATGAAGCCTCTGATTCTGGGACAGCTCATGAAGCCTCTGATTCTGGGGCAGCTCATGAAGCCTCTGATTCTGGGGCAGCTCATGAAGCCTCTGATTCTGGGGCAGCTCATGAAGCCTCTGATTCTGGGGCAGACCACAAAGCCTCTGATTCTGGGGCAGACCATGAAGCCTCTGATTCTGGGGCATACCATGAAGCCTCTGATTCTGGGGCAGACCGTGAAGCCTCTGATTCTGGGGCAGACCATGAAGCCTCTGATTCTGGGGCAGACCATGAAGCCTCTGATTCTGGGGCAGCTCGTGAAGCCTCCTGATTCTGGGGCAGACCTGAAGCCTCTGATTCTGGGGCAGCTCATGAAGCCTCTGATTCTGGGGCAGCTCATGAAGCCTCTGATTCTTGGGCAGCTCATGAAGCCTTTGATTCTGGGGCAGCTCATGAAGCCTCTGATTCTGGGGCAGCTCATGAAGCCTCTGATTCTGGGGCAGCTCATGAAGCCTCTGATTCTGGGACAGCTCATGAAGCCTCTGATTCTGGGGCAGCTCATGAAGCCTCTGATTCTGGGGCAGCTCATGAAGCCTCTGATTCTGGGGCAGCTCATGAAGCCTCTGATTCTGGGGCAGCTCATGAAGCCTCTGATTCTGGGACAGCTCATGAAGCCTCTGATTCTGGGGCAGCTCATGAAGCCTCTGATTCTGGGCAGCTCATGAAGCCTCTGATTCTGGGGGGCTCATGAAGCCTCTGATTCTGGGGCAGACCACAAAGCCTCTGATTCTGGGGCAGACCATGAAGCCTCTGATTCTGGGGCAGACCATGAAGCCTCTGATTCTGGGGCAGACCATGAAGCCTCTGATTCTGGGGCAGACCATGAAGCCTCTGATTCTGGGGCATACCATGAAGCCTCTGATTCTGGGGCAGACCGTGAAGCCTCTGATTCTGGGGCAGACCATGAAGCCTCTGATTCTGGGGCAGACCATGAAGCCTCTGATTCTGGGGCAGCTCGTGAAGCCTCTGATTCTGGGGCAGACCATGAAGCCTCTGATTCTGGGGAAGACCATGAAGCCTCTGATTCTGGGGAAGCTCATGAAGCCTTTGATTCTGGGGCAGCTCATGAAGCCTCTGATTATGGGGCAGACCATGAAGCCTCTGATTCTGGGGCAGCTCGTGAAGCCTCCTGATTCTGGGGCAGACCGTGAAGCCTCTGATTCTGGGGCAGCTCATGAAGCCTCTGATTCTGGGGCAGCTCATGAAGCCTCTGATTCTTGGGCAGCTCATGAAGCCTTTGATTCTGGGGCAGCTCATGAAGCCTCTGATTCTGGGGCAGCTCATGAAGCCTCTGATTCTGGGGCAGCTCATGAAGCCTCTGATTCTGGGACAGCTCATGAAGCCTCTGATTCTGGGGCAGCTCATGAAGCCTCTGATTCTGGGGCAGCTCATGAAGCCTCTGATTCTGGGGCAGCTCATGAAGCCTCTGATTCTGGGGCAGCTCATGAAGCCTCTGATTCTGGGACAGCTCATGAAGCCTCTGATTCTGGGGCAGCTCATGAAGCCTCTGATTCTGGGGCAGCTCATGAAGCCTCTGATTCTGGGGCAGCTCATGAAGCCTCTGATTCTGGGGCAGACCACAAAGCCTCTGATTCTGGGGCAGACCATGAAGCCTCTGATTCTGGGGCAGACCATGAAGCCTCTGATTCTGGGGCAGACCATGAAGCCTCTGATTCTGGGGCAGACCATGAAGCCTCTGATTCTGGGGCATACCATGAAGCCTCTGATTTTGGGGCAGACCGTGAAGCCTCTGATTCTGGGGCAGACCATGAAGCCTCTGATTCTGGGGCAGACCATGAAGCCTCTGATTCTGGGGCAGCTCGTGAAGCCTCTGATTCTGGGGCAGACCATGAAGCCTCTGATTCTGGGGAAGACCATGAAGCCTCTGATTCTGGGGAAGCTCATGAAGCCTTTGATTCTGGGGCAGCTCATGAAGCCTCTGATTATGGGGCAGAGCTCATGAATCCTCTGATTCTGGGGCAGATCATGATGCCTCTGATTCTGGGGAAGCTCACGAAGCCTCTGATTCTGGGGAAGCTCACGAAGCCTTTGATTCTGGGGCAGATCATGATGCCTCTGATTCTGGGGAAGACCATGAAGCCTCTGATTCTGGGGAAGACCATGAAGCCTCTGATTCTGGGGAAGCTCATGAAGCCTTTGATTCTGGGGCAGCTCATGAAGCCTCTGATTCTGGGGCAGCTCATGAAGCCTCTGATTCTGGGGCAGCTCATGAAGCCTCTGATTCTGGGACAGCTCATGAAGCCTCTGATTCTGGGGCAGCTCATGAAGCCTCTGATTCTGGGGCAGCTCATGAAGCCTCTGATTCTGGGGCAGCTCATGAAGCCTCTGATTCTGGGGAAGCTCACGAAGCCTTTGATTCTGGGGCAGATCATGATGCCTCTGATTCTGGGGAAGACCATGAAGCCTCTGATTCTGGGGAAGACCATGAAGCCTCTGATTCTGGGGAAGCTCATGAAGCCTTTGATTCTGGGGCAGCTCATGAAGCCTCTGATTCTGGGGCAGCTCATGAAGCCTTTGATTCTGGGGCAGCTCATGAAGCCTCTGATTCTGGGGCAGCTCATGAAGCCTCTGATTCTGGGGCAGCTCATGAAGCCTCTGATTCTGGGACAGCTCATGAAGCCTCTGATTCTGGGGGAAGCTCATGAAGCCTCTGATTCTGGGGCAGCTCATGAAGCCTCTGATTCTGGGGCAGCTCATGAAGCCTCTGATTCTGGGGCAGCTCATGAAGCCTCTGATTCTGGGACAGCTCATGAAGCCTCTGATTCTGGGGCAGCTCATGAAGCCTCTGATTCTGGGGCAGCTCATGAAGCCTCTGATTCTGGGGCAGCTCATGAAGCCTCTGATTCTGGGGCAGACCACAAAGCCTCTGATTCTGGGGCAGACCATGAAGCCTCTGATTCTGGGGCATACCATGAAGCCTCTGATTCTGGGGCAGACCGTGAAGCCTCTGATTCTGGGGCAGACCATGAAGCCTCTGATTCTGGGGCAGACCATGAAGCCTCTGATTCTGGGGCAGCTCGTGAAGCCTCCTGATTCTGGGGCAGACCGTGAAGCCTCTGATTCTGGGGCAGCTCATGAAGCCTCTGATTCTGGGGCAGCTCATGAAGCCTCTGATTCTTGGGCAGCTCATGAAGCCTTTGATTCTGGGGCAGCTCATGAAGCCTCTGATTCTGGGGCAGCTCATGAAGCCTCTGATTCTGGGGCAGCTCATGAAGCCTCTGATTCTGGGACAGCTCATGAAGCCTCTGATTCTGGGGCAGCTCATGAAGCCTCTGATTCTGGGGCAGCTCATGAAGCCTCTGATTCTGGGGCAGCTCATGAAGCCTCTGATTCTGGGGCAGCTCATGAAGCCTCTGATTCTGGGACAGCTCATGAAGCCTCTGATTCTGGGGCAGCTCATGAAGCCTCTGATTCTGGGGCAGCTCATGAAGCCTCTGATTCTGGGGCAGCTCATGAAGCCTCTGATTCTGGGGCAGACCACAAAGCCTCTGATTCTGGGGCAGACCATGAAGCCTCTGATTCTGGGGCAGACCATGAAGCCTCTGATTCTGGGGCAGACCACCATGAAGCCTCTGATTCTGGGGGCAGACCATGAAGCCTCTGATTCTGGGGCATACCATGAAGCCTCTGATTCTGGGGAGACCGTGAAGCCTCTGATTCTGGGGCAGACCATAAAGCCTCTGATTCTGGGGCAGACCATGAAGCCTCTGATTCTGGGGCAGCTCGTGAAGCCTCTGATTCTGGGGCAGACCATGAAGCCTCTGATTCTGGGGAAGACCATGAAGCCTCTGATTCTGGGGAAGCTCATGAAGCCTTTGATTCTGGGGCAGCTCATGAAGCCTCTGATTATGGGGCAGAGCTCATGAATCCTCTGATTCTGGGGCAGATCATGATGCCTCTGATTCTGGGCAAGCTCACGAAGCCTCTGATTCTGGGGAAGCTCACGAAGCCTTTGATTCTGGGGCAGATCATGATGCCTCTGATTCTGGGGAAGACCATGAAGCCTCTGATTCTGGGGAAGACCATGAAGCCTCTGATTCTGGGGAAGCTCATGAAGCCTTTGATTCTGGGGCAGCTCATGAAGCCTCTGATTCTGGGGCAGCTCATGAAGCCTCTGATTCTGGGGCAGCTCATGAAGCCTCTGATTCTGGGACAGCTCATGAAGCCTCTGATTCTGGGGCAGCTCATGAAGCCTCTGATTCTGGGGCAGCTCATGAAGCCTCTGATTCTGGGGCAGCTCATGAAGCCTCTGATTCTGGGGAAGCTCACGAAGCCTTTGATTCTGGGGCAGATCATGATGCCTCTGATTCGGGGGAAGACCATGAAGCCTCTGATTCTGGGGAAGACCATGAAGCCTCTGATTCTGGGGAAGCTCATGAAGCCTTTGATTCTGGGGCAGCTCATGAAGCCTCTGATTCTGGGGCAGCTCATGAAGCCTTTGATTCTGGGGCAGCTCATGAAGCCTCTGATTCTGGGGCAGCTCATGAAGCCTCTGATTCTGGGGCAGCTCATGAAGCCTCTGATTCTGGGGCAGCTCATGAAGCCTCTGATTCTGGGGCAGCTCATGAAGCCTCTGATTCTGGGGCAGCTCATGAAGCCTCTGATTCTGGGACAGCTCATGAAGCCTCTGATTCTGGGGCAGCTCATGAAGCCTCTGATTCTGGGGCAGCTCATGAAGCCTCTGATTCTGGGGCAGCTCATGAAGCCTCTGATTCTGGGGCAGACCACAAAGCCTCTGATTCTGGGGCAGACCATGAAGCCTCTGATTCTGGGGCAGACCATGAAGCCTCTGATTCTGGGGCAGACCATGAAGCCTCTGATTCTGGGGCAGACCATGAAGCCTCTGATTCTGGGGCATACCATGAAGCCTCTGATTCTGGGGCAGACCGTGAAGCCTCTGATTCTGGGGCAGACCGTGAAGCCTTTGATTCTGGGGCAGACCATGAAGCCTCTGATTCTGGGGCAGCTCGTGAAGCCTCCTGATTCTGGGGCAGACCGTGAAGCCTCTGATTCTGGGGCAGCTCATGAAGCCTCTGATTCTGGGGCAGCTCATGAAGCCTCTGATTCTGGGACAGCTCATGAAGCCTTTGATTCTGGGGCAGCTCATGAAGCCTCTGATTCTGGGGCAGCTCATGAAGCCTCTGATTCTGGGCAGCTCATGAAGCCTCTGATTCTGGGACAGCTCATGAAGCCTCTGATTCTGGGGCAGCTCATGAAGCCTCTGATTCTGGGGCAGCTCATGAAGCCTCTGATTCTGGGGCAGCTCATGAAGCCTCTGATTCTGGGGCAGCTCATGAAGCCTCTGATTCTGGGGCAGCTCATGAAGCCTCTGATTCTGGGGCAGCTCATGAAGCCTCTGATTCTGGGACAGCTCATGAAGCCTCTGATTCTGGGGCAGCTCATGAAGCCTCTGATTCTGGGGCAGCTCATGAAGCCTCTGATTCTGGGGCAGCTCATGAAGCCTCTGATTCTGGGGCAGACCACAAAGCCTCTGATTCTGGGGCAGACCATGAAGCCTCTGATTCTGGGGCAGACCATGAAGCCTCTGATTCTGGGGCAGACCATGAAGCCTCTGATTCTGGGCAGACCATGAAGCCTCTGATTCTGGGGCATACCATGAAGCCTCTGATTCTGGGGCAGACCGTGAAGCCTCTGATTCTGGGGCAGACCATGAAGCCTCTGATTCTGGGGCAGACCATGAAGCCTCTGATTCTGGGGCAGCTCGTGAAGCCTCTGATTCTGGGGCAGACCATGAAGCCTCTGATTCTGGGGAAGACCATGAAGCCTCTGATTCTGGGGAAGCTCATGAAGCCTTTGATTCTGGGGCAGCTCATGAAGCCTCTGATTATGGGGCAGAGCTCATGAATCCTCTGATTCTGGGGCAGATCATGATGCCTCTGATTCTGGGGAAGACCATGAAGCCTCTGATTCTGGGGAAGCTCATGAAGCCTTTGATTCTGGGGCAGCTCATGAAGCCTCTGATTCTGGGGCAGCTCATGAAGCCTTTGATTCTGGGGCAGCTCATGAAGCCTCTGATTCTGGGGCAGCTCATGAAGCCTCTGATTCTGGGGCAGCTCATGAAGCCTCTGATTCTGGGGCAGCTCATGAAGCCTCTGATTCTGGGGCAGCTCATGAAGCCTCTGATTCTGGGGCAGCTCATGAAGCCTCTGATTCTGGGACAGCTCATGAAGCCTCTGATTCTGGGGCAGCTCATGAAGCCTCTGATTCTGGGGCAGCTCATGAAGCCTCTGATTCTGGGGCAGCTCATGAAGCCTCTGATTCTGGGGCAGACCACAAAGCCTCTGATTCTGGGGCAGACCATGAAGCCTCTGATTCTGGGGCAGACCATGAAGCCTCTGATTCTGGGGCAGACCATGAAGCCTCTGATTCTGGGGCAGACCATGAAGCCTCTGATTCTGGGGCATACCATGAAGCCTCTGATTCTGGGGCAGACCGTGAAGCCTCTGATTCTGGGGCAGACCGTGAAGCCTTTGATTCTGGGGCAGACCATGAAGCCTCTGATTCTGGGGCAGCTCGTGAAGCCTCCTGATTCTGGGGCAGACCATGAAGCCTCTGATTCTGGGGCAGCTCATGAAGCCTCTGATTCTGGGGCAGCTCATGAAGCCTCTGATTCTGGGGCAGCTCATGAAACCTCTGATTCTGGGGAAGACCATGAAGCCTCTGATTCTGGGGAAGCTCATGAAGCCTCTGATTCTGGGGCAGATCATGAAGCCTCTGATTCTGGGGCAGATCGTGAAGCCTCTGATTCTGGGGCAGACCATGAAGCCTCCTGATTCTGGGGCAGCTCATGAAGCCTTTGATTCTGGGGCAGCTCATGAAGCCTCTGATTCTGGGGCAGCTCATGAAGCCTCTGATTCTGGGGCAGCTCATGAAGCCTCTGATTCTGGGACAGCTCATGAAGCCTCTGATTCTGGGGCAGCTCATGAAGCCTCTGATTCTGGGGCAGCTCATGAAGCCTCTGATTCTGGGGCAGCTCATGAAGCCTCTGATTCTGGGGCAGCTCATGAAGCCTCTGATTCTGGGACAGCTCATGAAGCCTCTGATTCTGGGGCAGCTCATGAAGCCTCTGATTCTGGGGCAGCTCATGAAGCCTCTGATTCTGGGGCAGCTCATGAAGCCTCTGATTCTGGGGCAGACCACAAAGCCTCTGATTCTGGGGCAGACCATGAAGCCTCTGATTCTGGGGCAGACCACAAAGCCTCTGATTCTGGGGCAGACCATGAAGCCTCTGATTCTGGGGCAGACCATGAAGCCTCTGATTCTGGGGCAGACCATGAAGCCTCTGATTCTGGGGCAGACCATGAAGCCTCTGATTCTGGGG
Organism: Rana kukunoris; assembly: GCA_029574335.1. Classification (NCBI taxonomy): domain Eukaryota; kingdom Metazoa; phylum Chordata; class Amphibia; order Anura; family Ranidae; genus Rana; species Rana kukunoris. The sequence goes on along the minus strand of CM056051.1, from coordinate 344,891 downwards.
CATACCATGAAGCCTCTGATTCTGGGGCAGACCGTGAAGCCTCTGATTCTGGGGCAGACCATGAAGCCTCTGATTCTGGGGCAGCTCGTGAAGCCTCCTGATTCTGGGGCAGACCGTGAAGCCTCTGATTCTGGGGCAGCTCATGAAGCCTCTGATTCTGGGGCAGCTCATGAAGCCTCTGATTCTTGGGCAGCTCATGAAGCCTTTGATTCTGGGGCAGCTCATGAAGCCTCTGATTCTGGGGCAGCTCATGAAGCCTCTGATTCTGGGGCAGCTCATGAAGCCTCTGATTCTGGGACAGCTCATGAAGCCTCTGATTCTGGGGCAGCTCATGAAGCCTCTGATTCTGGGGCAGCTCATGAAGCCTCTGATTCTGGGGCAGCTCATGAAGCCTCTGATTCTGGGGCAGCTCATGAAGCCTCTGATTCTGGGACAGCTCATGAAGCCTCTGATTCTGGGGCAGCTCATGAAGCCTCTGATTCTGGGGCAGCTCATGAAGCCTCTGATTCTGGGGCAGCTCATGAAGCCTCTGATTCTGGGGCAGACCACAAAGCCTCTGATTCTGGGGCAGACCATGAAGCCTCTGATTCTGGGGCAGACCATGAAGCCTCTGATTCTGGGGCAGACCATGAAGCCTCTGATTCTGGGGCAGACCATGAAGCCTCTGATTCTGGGGCATACCATGAAGCCTCTGATTCTGGGGCAGACCGTGAAGCCTCTGATTCTGGGGCAGACCATGAAGCCTCTGATTCTGGGGCAGACCATGAAGCCTCTGATTCTGGGGCAGCTCGTGAAGCCTCTGATTCTGGGGCAGCTCATGAAGCCTCTGATTCTGGGGCAGACCATGAAGCCTCTGATTCTGGGGCATACCATGAAGCCTCTGATTCTGGGGCAGACCGTGAAGCCTCTGATTCTGGGGCAGACCATGAAGCCTCTGATTCTGGGGCATACCATGAAGCCTCTGATTCTGGGGCAGACCGTGAAGCCTCTGATTCTGGGGCAGACCATGAAGCCTCTGATTCTGGGGCAGACCATGAAGCCTCTGATTCTGGGGCAGCTCGTGAAGCCTCTGATTCTGGGGCAGCTCGTGAAGCCTCTGATTCTGGGGCAGACCATGAAGCCTCCTGATTCTGGGGCAGACCATGAAGCCTCTGATTCTGGGGCAGCTCATGAAGCCTCCGATTCCAGGCCCCCTCTACAAGGGATAGAGATAATCTCCGATTATCTCACCAAAAATTGACTCTCTTTCAACTCGACCTAAAAACACAGAAAATAAGAAGATGAATAAAAGAGGGAAAGGATTTGAAGAAGATCTGAGAGCTGAAATTCCGGCGCCGTGTTCTGGTGTGAAATTCCGCCCGTCGCTCGTCTTGTTGCAGCAGATGAGCCTCTGACCCGCCAGTCACCTCACACAGCTGGTAAGTCCTTGTCACCGTCTTCCCTCCGGATCTTCAAAGTTATTCTCAATCACACCTTTTTTCTTCTGTGTCTACATTCAGCATGTTGGTGCCAACATGGGAATTGTCCGGGCGTGGTGTCCGGAGAGAAGAATTCTTTTTTTCTCAACAATTACAGAAACAGTGTTACAGAGTTTCCTTTATCCTCCCTGGTGCCCCTCCATACCTGCCTGGCACCCCTCCATACCTGCCTGGCACCCCTCCATACCTGCCTGGTACCCCCCACACACCTGCCTGGCACCCCTCCATACCTACCTAGCACCCCTCCATACCTACCTAGCCCCCCTCCATACCTGCCTGGCCCCCCCTCCATACCTGCCTGGCCCCCCCTCCATACCTGCCTGGCACCCCTCCATACCTGCCTGGCACCCCTCCATACCTGCCTGGTACCCCCCACACCTGCCTGGCACCCCTCCATACCTACCTAGCACCCCTCCATACCTACCTAGCACCCCTCCATACCTACCTGGCCCCCCCTCCATACCTGCCTGGCCCCCCCTCCATACCTGCCTGGCGCCCCTCCATTCCCGCCTGGTGCTCCTCCATACCTGTCTGGTACCCCTCCATAACTGCCTGTTACCCCTCCATACCTGCCTGGTGCCCCTCCATACCTGCCTGGCACCCCTCCATACCTGCCTGGTACCTCTCCATACCTGCCTGGTACCCCTCCATTTCCACCTGGTGCCCCTCCATACCTGTCTGGTACCCCTCCATAACTGCCTGTTACCCCTCCATACCTGCCTGGTGCCCCTCCATACCTGCCTGGTGCCCCTCCATACCTGCCTGGCACCCCTCCATACCTGCCTGGTACCCCTCCATACCTGCCTGGTGCCTCTCCATACCTGCCTGGCACCCCTCCATACCTGCCTGGTACCCCTCCATACCTGCCTGGTGCCTCTCCATACCTGCCTGGTACCCCTCCATTCCCGCCTGGTGCCCCTCCATACCTGTCTGGTACCCCTCCATAACTGCCTTGTGCCCCTCCATAACTGCCTGGTACCCCTCCATACCTGCCTGGTGCCTCTCCATACCTGCCTGGTACCCCTCCATACCTCCCTGGTGCCCCTCCATACCTGCCTAGCGCCCCTCCATACCTGCCTGGCGCCCCTCCATACCTGCCTGGCGCCCCTCCATACCTGCCTGGCGCCCCTCCATACCTGCCTGGTGCCCCCCTCCATACCTGCCTGGTGCCCCTCCATACCTGCCTGGCGCCCCTCCATACCTGCCTGGCGCCCCTCCATACCTGTCTGGTACCCCTCCATAACTGCCTGTTACCCCTCCATACCTGCCTGGTGCCTTTCCATACCTGCCTGGTACCCCTTAATACCTGCCTGGTGCCCCTTTATATCTGCCTGGTACCCCTCCATACCTGCCTGGCATCACTCCATATCTGCCTGGCACCCCTCCATACCTGCCTGGTGCCTCTCCATACCTGCCTGGTACCCCTCCATACCTCATTGGTGCCCCTTTATACCTGCCTGGTACCCCTCCATACCTGCTTGGTGCCCCTCCATACTGGCCCAGATTCCCTTTATACATGCCTGGTGCCCCTCCATACCTAATTGATAACCCCCACACCTGCCTGGTACCCCTTCATACCTGCCTGGTGCTCCTTTATACCTGCCTGGTGCCCCTCCATACCTAACTGGTACTTCTTTATACATAACTGGTACCCCCCATGCATACCTGGTATGCCTCCATACCTGCATGGTTCCCCTTTATACCTGCCTGGCGCCCCTCCATACCTGCCTGGCGCCCCTCCATACCTGCATGGTTCCCCTTTTATACCTGCCTGGTGCCCCTCCACACCTGCCTGGTACCCCCCACACCTGCCTGGTGCCCCTCCACACCTGCCTGGTACCCCTCCATACCCTGCCCCACCCTACTCTCATCCAATAACTTAAGCCTCCTATCTTTTTAAAGCAAAATAACACTTAAACCTGCATTAACTGCGGCCTAGACTGCAAAGTCAGTCATGTAGGCCCTCCTCCTATGCGATGCATTTGGTTCCTGGTCTATTATTTGGCTTTTCCTCTCAATCTCTTAATCTGGACCTTGTTCTAAATTCACGTTTTGGTGGAAGAGGTTGTTATTTTGTAGGACCTCAATAAGGAACGTGGTTCTTTGATGTTCAACCAATAGAGCATTTTTATCGTATTGACCCCCCCCCCCCCCTTTTCCTATTAAAAATGATCCCCAGCTTTCTCCTTTCTATTATGATTCTCAGGATGAAAAGTGTAGAATAAAAGTTGGGGTCTCATTTATATTCCGGGGTCAGTGGGTTGTATCCCTGTGTTCTCTACCAGCCATGGCGCCCATTACTACAATAGTAATAATAGTAACACAGAGAAGCCTCCTCAGACCTCAGCGGCCCTCAGACTCCGGCGCTATGTATTGGGTACGTGATGATGTCATGCTAATAACTGCGGACCTGTTTATGCAGATTAATGATCCTGCCAGCAAAGCCGGCAATGCTCAATCTTCATCTGTAGGAAAACGGAGCAGTACTTAGCGAGCCCCAACCTCCGGGAGGATCAGGATGGTTACTGGAGGCATTCAGGAGACCTTTACCACAGTGGGCCTAATGTGTTGTGATATTTACATATATATCGAGTTCCTGGAATGCTAATGGCTCCCCGGTATTTAGGGGTCAGCTGTAAATTACCGCCCTAAATTGTGGTTATTTAGTATCAGAGAGATGTTGTATGAAGATGAGCTCCACGCCGGCCGTTGTATGGAATGTTTTGTAGACTCCTTTATACTTATTACAATTTTTATGATAAAACAGAAAAGGGAAACCAAAAGTCACATGTTGGATTCAAACATAAATGTCTAAAAAGCTTTTAATTCTGGATTCGAAGCTGCAGAATAAATATGTTTGTTTGTTCTGGGGCTGGGCTGACACCAAAAGACACTGCTGACCGGACAGTGAGTTTGTAAGCAGGGGTTAGCGCCCCGCTATTGGAAATCCTGGGCCATCTTTAGGGCAGGTCAAAAGGGGAAGCTGCCCTGGGCCAATCATTGTTGTGGGGGCCAAAGCAGCTGCCTCATACTTGCCAACAATCCCAGTTTAAATTCCCTTGTCCCTTGAAGTTTTAGTCCCGTGTTGTGTCCCAATATCTCAGTGTGAAGTTCTGTTACTAATGCTGCCCAGCTCTGCCCTATTGCCGTGTACAGATGACTCACCTTGCAGACCCTGGGCCGGATTCAGAAAGAACTTACGTCAGCGTATCTGTTGATACGCCGTGTAAGTTCTAGGATGCGCCGGCGTATCTTTTTTCTGTATTCAGAAAACAAGATACGCCGGAATTTTGCTAGGATACGAGCGGCGTAAGTCTCTTACGCCGCCGTAATATGGTTGCATATTTACGCTGGCCGGTAGGTGGGGCTTCCGTTGATTTACGTGTCGAATATGCAAATTAGGTAGATACGCCGATTCCCGAACGTACTTGCGCCCGGCGTATCTTTTTGCGTCGTTTACGTAAGGCTTTTTTTCGGCGGAAAGTTACCCCTGCTATATGAGGCGCAGGCAATATTAAGTATGGACGTCGGGACAGCGTCGAATTTTCCGTCGTTTGCGTAAGTCGTTCGCGAATAGGGCTGTGCGTAAGTTACGTTCACGTGAAAAGCATTGAGTATTTGCGACATGATTTCGAGCATGTGCACTGGGATACGTCCATGGACGGCGCATGTGCCGTTCGTAAAGAGCGTCAATTACGTGGGGTTACGATTCATTTACATGGATCACGCCCCCTACCTGCCTATTTTGAATTACGTGGGCTTACGCCGACACATTTACACTACGCCGCCGTAACTTACGGCGCAAATTCTTTCTGAATAGGGTACCTGCCTCTGTAAGTTACGGCGGCGTAGTGTATCTGAGATATGCTTTACAGTGTATCACAAACTGCCCATACGCCGTGACGTAGCCATGACGTGGACGCTTGCGCAGCACCCTCCTGTGCCTGCTCACAACCACGCCGGCACAACTGCCTAAGCTACGCCGCATTACCAGGTACGCCGTGAACGTAACGTACGCCCAAGACGCCGTCCTGTGTTCCCTGGTGCAGACCTTTGCATGTCTGTTGCCGGGTTGGGCCTCATCTATGGGGGATAACTTTACGCCAGACGTACAACTTACGTGCACCTCGCGCAGCATGCGTCGGGCGCACGCACGTTCCTGAATCACCGTATTTCCCTCATTTGCATGCCTAATCAATGGGAGCAGCACCATGCGTGCAGCCCATATGTGCGCCCACGCTACGCCGGGGTATGTAAGCTACGTCGGTGTAGGGTGGCCAGTTTTTAGGCGCATGTTGGTTTGTGGGTCTGGCGCACACATATACACCGGCGCACATTTGCACTTACGTCGGCGTAAGTGCTTTGTGAATCTGGGCTGAAGTGTTTGGCCATAATAGTCCTAGTTTGTCTATCAGGTCCCTGAGCCGAGGCAACTGGCACAGCCTATGCTTCTCTTTGTACAAGAGTGGAGGTTCAAATAGTTGAGGACGTCACCTACCTTTTATCAGTAATGCTGGCGAGTCTCAGGTTGGAGACCCCAGTTGTGTTTTCTAGGTTTCCTTATTTTCCCTCTATTAAGTCAGAGATTGTGAGGAGTGTTGTCTCGTGTAGTGTTGTCTCGTGTAGTGTTGTCTCGTGGACTTTTGTCTCGTGTAGTGTTGTCTCGTGGACTTTTGTCTCGTGTAGTGTTGTCTCGTGGACTTTTGTCTCGTGTAGTGTTGTCTCGTGGACTTTTGTCTCGTGTAGTGTTGTCTCGTGGACTTTTGTCTCGTGGACTTTTGTCTCGTGGACTTTTGTCTCGTGGACTTTTGTCTCGTGCACTTTCGTCTCGTGCACTTTCGTCTCGTGCACTTTCGTCTTGTGCACTTTCGTCTCGTGTACTTTCGTCTCGTGTACTTTCCTCTGAAAGCTTATCCCTACAGCGCTTCTATTGCGAAACCACGTTACTCGCAATCCGAGGTTCCACTGTACTGGGATAACACGGTCAGGAAACCGGAGTGACGGTTGGGATTTCCTGGCAGACCTGACAAGCTGGGTTCCACAAGCCCCCGGCCCAAAGTGACTCCCGCCACAGTCTATAAGTGGTGGGTTTATTAATTCTTTAATGACTCAATAGAGCCACATTAATACTACTGTCTGTAGAACCTCTACTATGGGTGTGATATTATTATTAGCTATACATCCCATAATAAGATCTTTAGCACAAAGTCTTTGCCTCCCGCAGTTCCTGACATGGTCACCTGCTTGGAAGTCCTCGGCTCCCCGCTCTATTGATTTCCCTTCACTAATACAATCTCTGCAGAGCTCTGGAAATGATTCCTCCGATAGATGAAATTAAATATTTCTGAGTGTTTTTCTTCCTGCAGCTTTAATGAAATTTAAACTTCAGATCTCTGAATGACTTCCATCGCCGAGCTGCCAACGCTCCTCCACCCCGCTCCCCGGGACCCGCCATAGCACTCTACTATTTCTCTACAAGTGTCCAATTAGCTGCCATTCAGGGCTCATTATTCTATAAATTTGGGTAATTTTTTTGTAGCGCTTCCAATTATTTTTGAGCCGCGGCGGCTGTGTGAGAAAGGTGCGGAATTAAAGGGTGTCTCCGGTGTGTAGAAAGCGGCAGCGTGAGAGCGAGACAAAGGCACATGTAATGGAGCTCATGTGATTCATGGCTTGAAGGGAAAGAAAAATAATCTTTGCCGCCTTCCAATCTGCAGAGAGCGGACCGCGCCGAACAGACAAAGAAAAATGGGGACTAAATGTGAGCAATTCCTGATGGTTCGTAATTAACTGAATTCAATCTGCACATTGAGCCGCGTAAAAAGATAAATGGCGGAGATGACATTAATGGGGGGAGAAGAACGTGAAGTAACCCCTCCTTCCCGCAAATAAATATCCGCAGGACCGAGCGGAGGACCGAGGGGAGTGTCATAGAATATGCGTCCTCCAAAGTATCGCCATTGTCCTCCAAAGTGTCGCCATTGTCCTCCAAAGTGTCGCCATTGTCCTCCAAAGTGTCGCCATTGTCCTCCAAAATGTCGCCATTGTCCTCCAAAGTGTCGCCATTGTCCTCCAAAGTGTCGCCATTGTCCTCCAAAATGTCGCCATTGTCCTCCAAAATGTCGCCATTGTCCTCCAAAGTATCGCCATTGCCGGTATGTAGTCAGTATGTAGCCGGTATGTAGCCGGCATGTAGCTGGTATGTAGCCGGTATGGAGCCGATATGTAGCCGGTATAGAGCCGATATGTAGCCGGTATGGAGCCGATATGTAGCCAGTGTGGAGCCGATATGTAGCCGGTATGGAGCCGATATGTAGCCGGTATGGAGCCGGTATGTAGCCGGTATGTAGCCGGTATGTAGCCGGTATGTAGCTGGTATGTAGTCGGTATGTAACTGGTATGGATCCGGTATGTAGCTGGTATGTAGCTAGTTTGTAGCTGGAATGTAGGTAGTATGTAGCCGGTATGTAGTCAGTATGTAACTGGTATATATCCGGTATGTAGCTGGTATGTAGTCGGTATGTAGCCAGTATGTAGCCAGTATGTAGTCGGTATGTAGTCGGTATGTAGCCGGCATGTAGCCGGTATGTAGCTTGAATGTAACCGGTATGTAGCCGGTATGTAGCTTGTATGTAGTTGGTATGTAGCTGGTATGTAGCCGGTATGTAGCTGGTATGTAGTTGGTATGTAGCTGGTATGTAGCCGGTATGTAGCTGGTATGTAGTCGTATGTAACTGGTATATATCCGGTATGTAGCTCGTATGTATTTGGTATGTAACTGGTATATATCCGGTATGTAGCTGGTATGAAGTCGGTATGTAACCGGTATGTAGCCGGTATGTAGTTGGTATGTAGCTGGTATGTAGTTGGTATGTAGCTGGTATGTAGCCGGTATGTATTTGGTATGTAGCCGGTATGTAGCCGGTATGTAGCTGGTATGTAGTCGGTATGTAGCCAGTATGTAGTTGGTATGTAGTTGGTATGTAGCCGGTATGTATTTGGTATGTAGCTGGTATGTAGCCGGTATGTAGCTTGTATGTAGCCGGTATGTAGCTTGTATGTAGCTTGTATGTAGTTGGTATGTCGCTGGTATGTAGCCGGTATGTAGTTGGTATGTAGTTGGTATGTAGTTGGTATGTAGCCGGTATGTAGCCGGTATGTAGCCGGTATGTAGCTTGTATGTAGCCGGTATGTAGCTGGTATGTAGCTGGTATGTAGTCGGTATGTAGCTTGTATGTAGCCGGTATGTAGTTGGTATGTAGCCGGTATGTAGCTGGTATGTAGCCGGTATGTAGCTGGTATGTAGTCGGTATGTAGTCGGTATGTAGCCGGTATGTAGCTGGTATGTAGCCGGTATGTAGCCGGTATGTAGTCGGTATGTAGCCGGTATGTAGCCGGTATGTAGTCGGTATGTAGCTGGTATGTAGCTGGTATGTAGCCGGTATGTAGCTGGTATGTAGCTGGTATGTAGTCGGTATGTAGCTGGTATGTAGCCGGTATGTAGTTGGTATGTAGCCGGTATGTAGCCGGTATGTAGCCGGTATGTAGCTGGTATGTAGTCGGTATGTAGTCGGTATGTAGTCGGTATGTAGCTGGTATGTAGCCGGTATGTAGCCGGTATGTAGCCGGTATGTAGTCGGTATGTAGCCGGTATGTAGCCGGTATGTAGTTGGTATGTAGCTGGTATGTAGCCGGTATGTAGTCGGTATGTAGCCGGTATGTAGTCGGTATGTAGCCGGTATGTAGCCGGTATGTAGTCGGTATGTAGTCGGTATGTAGCTGGTATGTAGCCGGTATGTAGCCGGTATGTAGCCGGTATGTAGTTGGTATGTAGCCGGTATGTAGCCGGTATGTAGTTGGTATGTAGCTGGTATGTAGCCGGTATGTAGTTGGTATGTAGCCGGTATGTAGCCGGTATGTAGTTGGTATGTAGCTGGTATGTAGCCGGTATGTAGTTGGTATGTAGCCGGTATGTAGCCGGTATGTAGTTGGTATGTAGCTGGTATGTAGCCGGTATGTAGTTGGTATGTAGCCGGTATGTAGCCGGTATGTAGTTGGTATGTAGCTGGTATGTAGCCGGTATGTAGTTGGTATGTAGCCGGTATGTAGCCGGTATGTAGTTGGTATGTAGCTGGTATGTAGCCGGTATGTAGTTGGTATGTAGCCGGTATGTAGCCGGTATGTAGCCGGTATGTAGTTGGTATGTAGCTGGTATGTAGTCGGTATGTAGCCGGTATGTAGCCGGTATGTAGCCGGTATGTAGCGGGTATGTAGTCGGTATGTAGCCGGTATGTAGCTGGTATGTAGTTGGTATGTAGCCGGTATGTAGCCGGTATGTAGCTGGTATGTAGCCGGTATGTAGCTGGTATGTAGTTGGTATGTAGCCGGTATGTAGCCGGTATGTAGCCGGTATGTAGCCGGTATGTAGGTAGTATGTAGCCGGTATGTAGGTAGTATGTAGGTGGTATGTAGGTGGTATGTAGTTGGTATGTAGCCGGTATGTAGTTGGTATGTAGTTGGTATGTAGTCGGTATGTAGCCGGTATGTAGCCGGTATGTAGCCGGTATGTAGTTGGTGACTATTGGTATCCAGCACTGAGCCCAGCAGCTGAAATAGTCCGTTCCTGGAAGTCAGGACTCCATTGGGGAACAGGCTGCAGATGAATGGAAGAACAAACAATGGCGGCACTCTTCATCTGAATGAGGAGAAGTTTTATCCAGTGACTCCCCGCAGCACCAGATACAGCCAACAGATCAATACCAATAGATACAGCCAACAGACTGATAGATGATTAATTACCGTACATTTATAGATACAATAGATTCCGCCAACAGACTAAGGCCCCTTTCACACAGGGGATCTCCCCCGATCCTCGCTGATCAGGTGGATGACAGGTCCGGTTCGCTCCGCTATGCAGAGGACGGCGCCCCCCTCGGATGGAATTGGACGGCCCTTCCGTTTCCAAAAAAAAAGAAACAAAACACAGTGGGCCAGATTCTCAAAAAATGGCGTATGTGGCGGCGTAGCATATCGTATCGCATTTACACTACGCCTACGCAAATTACTGGAGCAAGTGCCGTATTCTCAAAGCACTTGCTTCGTAATTTTCGGCGGCGTATCGTAAATGCGGCGTCGTAAGGCCGCGTAATTCAAATACTGAAGGAGGGGGCGTGCTGTATTCAAATTAAGCGCGCCCCCGCCAAGTGCGCATGCGCCGGCCGGGAAAAAAGCCCAGTGCGCATGCTCCAGCTCACGTCAGAAAGCGTAGTTGAAACCGCCGTCAAAACCACGTGATCATCACTTACGCAATTCCCTATTCGCGAACGACTTAGTAAAACGACGTAACCGATGGAAAAAGACGACGCTGACCCGACGCCATACTTAACATGGCATCCGACGGAACTTCGGAAACATACCCCTCATACAGCACGGGTAACCTTACGCAACCTATGTAAACGACGACGGGGCGGCGTAAAAACGTTCGGGAATCGGCGTATTCGGCTCATTTGCATAGGCGAATGAGAAATCATCGTAAAGGCCACCTAGCGGCCGGCGTTGTCATTACATCTACGATCCGACGGTGTAATTGCTTTACACCTGTCAGATCTTTAGTGTATCTATGCGTAAGTGCTTCTAAGAATCAGACGCATAGATACCCGGGGGAAAAAACTGCGATACGACACAACGTCGTATCTCAGCTGAGAATCTGGCCCAATATTTACCCCAAGTGTTTGTACAATATAAAAGATGATGTAACACGGAGTAAAGAGATACCAAACACGTCACGCTTTAAAATTGCGCACACGCGTGAAATGGCGGCAAACAGCGATACTTAATAATCTCCATTGGTGACACTTTAATCATTTCTACAGGTTTGTGAACAAAATATACATCTAAATATACAACCGGCGCCGATCTTACAAAGAGAATAAAATAAAAGTACCCATCAGGTGTAACAAGTAGGGATGAGCTTCGCGTTCGAAATGAACTTATGTTCGACTCGAACGTCTTCTGTTCGATCGTTCGTCGAATTTCAAACAAAAACGATCGTTCGCGGGAAATTCGAGTGAAACGAAACGACCGTTTTTTAAGACTTTTTTTTTTTCCCATTGATCCATGTTCCCTGGGGCGAGACCCGGGTTCTGAAAGACGTTTTCCAACAATAACTTAAAAATTGGTCTTTAAAACGACCGTTTTTGAATTCGAAGGTTCGAGTCCCATAGACTTCAATGGGGTTCTAAATGTTCGTGCGAAACCCGCGGTCTGTTCGACGGTTCTGGTGCGATCCGAATGCGGGGGGTGTTTGGCTCATCCCTAGTAACAAGTGATCCGCGAGACGTCGCTCCCGGGCAACCTCCTCGGACGCAGGTTGATGGCGTTCACCTGCTGTTTTATTTTTACTGGATCCACGCCTATTTTTACCCACCGGTTTGTAAATACGCGTCCGTCCACTTCCGCAATACATTTCTTGGTCAACAACACTTGACTATGACACCCCTTCTTTGTATTTCTGCTATCGGGGTCCACATTTGATGTTTACACATTTCAGAGATCTTCTTGATCCACTGATGTGATCTAGAGATCCCTGGCCAACTTCCTCAACGACCCCCCAGGCTGAAAATCGAGGGGTTCAATCCATCCGGCGAGGGGGGACACAGGGGGGGGAGGGGGCACCTTGAGGTTTGGAGCACGACTGCACTTTAATATTGGAGAACATCACATATTACAATTTTTGGACTCTTATGAATTGTTGCGTTTTTATTGTCTGTAATTTCTTTTATTATACTTATTTGCGAGCGTTGCCAGTTTAGAGTTACAGAGGAGATCTAGTGCTAGAATTATCGCTCTCGCTCTGACATTTGCAGCGATACCCCACATGTGTGGTTTGAACGCGGTTTACATATGAAGGCGTGACCTGTACATTCACCTTTACGGGGGGGATGGGGGGGATGGGGGAGCTTTCAATTTTTAACGCTAAAACGCTGTGAAAACGCTTCAGTGTGAAAGGGGTCTAAGCATGAAAAATGTCCTCCCCTCCCCCACAGAGAATTCATACGGTCTTTTTCCATCCGTCACTCTTCTGGGTTTCTATCCCCTGGGGGGGGGGGGGTGTCTTCATGTCTCTGATGGAGGGACTTTAATGATCGGGTTGGTGGTTTCTATTGATCATCCCACAGATGAGTGACCACATTATAGAAATGATTGGAAATCTATGATTGAAGCTCCGGAATAAATGATATCAAGTTGTTCCCTAAATGTTTATATTGTGATTCATTGGATGGCGTTTCTCCCGAGGCGTAATTACAGCGGAGGAGGAAACGATCGTTTGATTGCTTCATGTCCCATATTTATTGTACATGAATTGTGTCGATAGATCGGTGATCGGTGGAAGGGAAGGCCGGCGAGTTCCTAATTCCCATGTAAAGGGGCAAGGAAGACCTTAACCACTCGAGGACCGCGGCACGCCGGTATACGTCGGCAGAATGGCACGGCTGGGCACAAGGGCGTACAGGTACGTCCCCTTTAAGAACCCAGCCGGCAGGCGCGCTCGCGACCCGGTCCAAAGCTCCGTGACCGCCGAACCCGATCGCCGGCGGTGTTCCTCAGTTTAGGCCGATACGTATTCTTCTACCTATTTTTGGTCTACAAAATAGGGGATCGTTTTATTGCATTTTTGTTAATAATTATTTTTTTACTGCTAATGGCGGCGATCAGCGATTTTTTTTTTCCGTGACTGCGACATTTTGGCGGACACACCGGACAATTTTGACACATTTTTGGGACCATTGTCATTTATACAGCGAAAAGTGCTATAAAAATGCACTGGTTACTGTGAAAATGCCAATTGCAGTTTAGGAGTTAACCACTAGGGGGCGCTGTAGGGGTTAAGTGTGACCTCATATGTGTTTCTAACTGTAGGGGGGCGGGGCTGGATGTGTGACGTCATTGATCGCCTTTCCCTATATCAGGGAACAGACGATCAGTGACGCTGCCACAGTGAAGAACGGGGAAGTTGTGTTTACACTCACCTCTCTCCATTCTTCAGCTCCGGGGACCGATCACGGGACACCGGCAGCGATCGGGTCAATGGGTCCCGCAGTCACGAAGCTTAGGACCGGGGTCGTGGGCGCACTGCCGGCGGCATGCTTGCGACCCCACGGCTGGGCTTTAAGAGACACGTACAGGTACGGGATTGTGCCCAGCTGTGCCATTCTGCCGACGTATAGCGACGTGAATGGGTCCTTATCCACTTAAGGACCGCCTCCTGCACATTTACATTGGCAGACTGGCACGGCTGGGCAGATCCACATACAGGTATGTCCTCTTTAGGTGCCCAGCCGTGGGTCGCGTATGCGCGCCACGGGCTTGCGCCCGCGACCCGGTCCGAAGCTCTGTGACCGCGCCCGCGGAACCCGATCGCCACCGGTGTCCCGCGATCGGGTCACAGGAGCTGAAGAACGGGGAGAGTTGAGTGTAAACACGGCTTCCCCGTTCTTCACTGTGGCGCCGTCACTGATCGTCTGTTCCCTGATATAGGAAAAGGCGATCAGTGACGTCACATGTCCAGCCCCGCCCCCCTACAGTTAGAAACACACATGAGGTCACACTTAACCCCTACAGCGCCCCCTAGTGGTTAACTCCTAAACTGCAATTGTCATTTTCACAGTAATCAGTGCATTTTTATAGCACTTTTTGCTGTGAAAATGACAATGGTCCCAAAAAGGTGTCAAAATTGTCCGATGTGTCCGCCGTAATGTCGCAGTCACGGAAAACATTGCTGATCGCCGCCATTACTAGTAAAAAAAAAAAATATTAATAAAAATGCCATAAAACGATCCCCTATTCTGTAAACGCTATCAATTTTGTGCAAACCGATCGATAAACGTTTATTGCGATTTTTTTTTTTTTTACCAATAATAGGTAGAAGAATACGTATCGCCCTAAACTGAGGGGAAAAAATGTTTTATATCTTTTTGGGGGATATTTATTTGTAGCAAAAAGTAAAAATATTGATATTTTTTCAAAATTGTGGCTCTATTTTTGTTTATAGCGCAAAAAATAAAAAACCGCCGAGGTGATCAAATACCGCCAAAAGAAAGCTCTACTTGTGGGGAAAAAAGGACGCCAGTTTTGTTTGGGAGCCGCGCCGCACGACCGCGCAATTGTCAGTTACAGCGACGCAGCGCCGAATCGCAAAAAGGGGCCGGGTCCTTTACCTGCATTTTGGTCCGGGGCTGAAGGGGTTAAAGTTCATGTGTGTGTAAAGGCCGGCGTCCCAATACTTTTGGTAGTGTATATGAATAGAGAAGTGCTCATAAGACAATGATGATTATATATTTATTTTCAGTTCCTCCCCCTCCCCCCCTCCCCGCTCTCCTCGTTATCATCCCTCATTTTTTATCTGCCTCTCCTATAATTAGGGACCGGAGATATTTCCTGTCTACATTTAATAACAAAGTAGCAGAACTTTTAAAGGGCGCGGGAAGCGCGGAGAACATCTCATTCCATTAGAGATCAGATTTAGTGAGGAATGAACTTGCTTCCCCCCGAAAACAACTTTACAAAAATGGCAAAGCTCCAACTTTCGGAGCCGTGGAAATGGCGATACTTCTCCGCTCTTTAACCGCTTAAGGACCGCGGCGCGACTAAACGAGACCGGCAGAGCGGCGCGGCTGGGCACAAGGGCGCGCAGGTACGTCCCCTTTAAGAAGCCCAGCCGCGGGTCGCGAGTGCGCCCCGGCCGGCGGCGCGCTTGAGACACCGGCCCTGTGCTCCGTGACATCGCGCCCGCGGGACCCGATCGCCGCCGGGGTCCCGCCATCGGTCACCAGAGCTGAAGAACGGGGAGCTTAACAAACCTTCCCCGTGCTTCCTAGTGAGCCTGTCACTGATCGTCTGTTCCTTGTCATATTGACGTCACACGCCAAGCCACGCCCCCCCCTACAGTAAGAAACACACGTTAGGGAACACTTAACCCCTTCACTGCCAGTGTCATTTTCACAGTAATCAGTGCATTCTTATAGCACCGATCGCTGTATAAATGACAATCGTCCCAAAGTAGTGGCAAATGTGTCCGCCGTAATGTCGCAGTCACGATAAAAATTAGCAGATCGCCGCCATTATTATACAAAAAATATTAATAAAAATGCCATAAAACTTTCCCCTATTTTGTAGGCGCTATGGGCCAGATTCAGAAAGATTTGCCTAAGTTTCCGCGGGCGTAGCGTATCTCACATACACTACGCCGCCGTGACTTACAGAGGCAGGTAACCGTATTCAGAAAGAATAAAAGGGCCGGCGCAAGCCCGCGTAATTCAAAGTAGCCAGGCAGTGGGCGCGTTGTAGTAAAATGAGCCGTGACCCCATGCAAATGAGGGTCCGAACGAACGGCGCATGCGCCGTCCGTGGACGTATCCCAATGCGCATGCTCCAAAATCACGTCGGAAATACGCAATGCTTCCGACGTGAACGTAACTTACGCCCAGCCCTATTCGCGTACGACTTACGCAAACAACGTACAATTCGACGCGGTTCCGACGTCCATACTTAACATTGGCTGCGCCTCCTATAGCAGGGGTGACTTTACGCCGGGCGAATGCCTTACGTAAACCACGTATATCAATACGCCGGGCGCAACAACGCTCGTGAATCGGCGTATCTAGCTCATTTGCATATTTTTAATGGGAGCGCCGAATACGTCCAGCGTAACTTTGCGCCCACGATACGCCGGCGTAGGCAAGTTACGGCGGACGGCTGAAGCCATGGTTTTTGGCGTATCTCGCTTTCAGAATCGGCGTAAAGATGCGACGGCGCACATTTGAAAATTACGGCGGCGTATCTGGAGATACGCCGGCGTACTCTCTTTCTGAATCTGGCCCTATAACTTTTGCGCAAACCAACCAATAAACGCTTATTGCGATTTTTTTTTTTTTTTTACCAATAATATGTAGAAGAATACGTATCGCCCTAAACTGAGGGAAAAATGTGTTTTATATATTTTCGGGGGATATTTATTACAGCAAAAAGTACAAAATATAAACCGCAGAGGTGATCAAATACCACCAAAAGAAATCTCTATTTGTGGGGGAAAAAGGACGCCAATTTTGTTTGGGAGCCACGCCGCACGACCGCGCAATTGTCAGTTAAAGCGACGCAGTGCCAAATCCCCCAAAAAAAGGGGCCAGGTCCTTTAGCTGCATAATGGTCCGGGGCTGAAGTGGTTAATAATTATAAATATCAAACGGAAAATGAAAAGGTGAGTTCCGGGATTGTCCCTAAAACAATCTCTGAGTCCGAAGAACGTCGGCTTTATACTTACGTGTATCTACCTCCCGTCTACCCCTCCCCCTCAGATCTCACCTGGAGCTCCAGAACAATGGCAGTTGGCAGCACTTCATCCAATTATACAATACAAAAGAATAAAGAATGTGCAAGCTGAAAATGTCTCTACATGTTTCGCCACGATTAGTAGCTTCCTCAGGAGAATACATTTTTTTTACAGGTCACTATCTACAGCAGGGATCCTCAAACTACGGCCCTCCAGCTGTGTCGGAACTACAAGTCCCATGAGGCATTGTAAAACTCTGACATTCACAGACATGACTAGGGCATGATGGGAATTGTAGTTCCTGAACATCTGGAGGGCCGTAGTTTGAGGACCCATGATCTACAGGAAATAAAGAGAAACGATACAAAAGAATTACAAAGCAATACAAAAATAATACAAACTTTATAAATACCGGCATACCCCGCTTTACGGACACTCATGAGTACCGGCATACCCGCGAGTGTTATGTAAAGTGTCTCACAAGTACAAATATTCCCGCGCCGTGCACCCGCATTAGACGGAACGGAAGTTCTGAGCACTTAGCCTGCCCAGTTCCAGTGTGCTCTGTGTTCTGGCTGCCTCCCCACCTCCGGTGACATCACATTCTCTCAGCGTTTTTTCAGACTTCCCTGTCAGCCACAGAATGCCATCCAGCCTCTCCATAGCACTGTCCTTTGTGTGCAGCGCGATGTCCGGGGGATGGATTGGAGCGCCCCCCCCCCCTTGCATCAGATGAGCTTATTTACATGTGAGTGTTCCCCCAACGCCCCCACTAAAGCCCCTGGCACCCCCACTACAGCCCCTGACGCCCCCACTAAAGCCCCTGGCACCCCCACTAAAGCCCCTGGCACCCCCACTACAGCCCCTGACGCCCCCACTAAAGCCCCTGGCACCCCCACTAAAGCCCCTGGCACCCCCACTACAGCCCCTGACGCCCCCACTAAAGCCCCTGGCACCCCCACTAAAGCCCCTGGCACCCCCACTACAGTCCCTGGCACCCCCACTACAGCCCCTGACGCCCCCACTAAAGCCCCTGGCGCCCCCACTACAGCCCCTGGCACTCCCACTACAGCCCCTGGCACCCCCACTACAGCCCCTGGCACCCCCCACTACAGCCCCTAACGCCCCCACTACAGCCCCTAACGCCCCCACTACAGCCCCTGGCACCCCCACTAAAGCCCCTGACGCCCCCACTAAAGCCCCTGGCACCCTCACTACAGCCCCTGGCACCCCCACTACAGCCCCTGACGCCCCCACTAAAGCCCCTGGCACCCCCACTACAGCCCCTGGCACCCCCACTACAGCCCCTGGCACCCCCACTACAGCCCCTGACGCCCCCACTAAAGCCCCTGGCACCCCCACTACAGCCCCTAACGCCCCCACTAAAGCCCCTGGCACCCCCACTACAGCCCCTGGCACCCCCACTACAGCCCCTGGCACCCCCACTACAGCCCCTGACGCCCCCACTAAAGCCCCTAACGCCCCAATTAAAGCCCCTGGCACCCCCCACTACAGCCCCTGGCACCCCCACTACAGCCCCTGGCACCCCCACACAGCCCCTGACGCCCCCACTAAAGCCCCTGGCACCCCCACTACACCCCCACTACAGCCCCTAACGCCCCCACTACAGCCCCTGGCACCCCCACTACAGCCCCTGGCACCCCCACTACAGCCCCTGACGCCCCCACTAAAGCCCCTGGCACCCCCACTACAGCCCCTAACGCCCCCCACTAAAGCCCCTGGCGCCCCCACTAAAGCCCCTGGCACCCCCACTACAGCCTAGAAGTGAAAAAAGGTATTGCTTCACTTTAGGCACTAGCCGACCAGCCACCGTCATTTTACTGCGGCAGGTCGGCTCTCCTGGGCGAGAGCCCGTAGCTATACGCCCGCTCTTCTTGCGGCCGCTAGGGGGCGCGTGCGCGCCGCCGCTTGCCCCCCGAGTCTCGAGCGCGTGCCCGGCGGGCGCGATCGCCGCCGGGCATGCACGCTCGTTCGTTCGTTACGGAGCGGGGAACGGGAGGTATGCGTGTAAACACAAAGCTCTCGGTCCTGTAGGCGGAGGAAACGCTGATCTCCTGTTCATATAATGTATGAACAGAAGATCAGTGATTTCCCCTAGTGAGTCCCCTCCCCCCCCCATACAGTTAGAACACACCCAGGAACACATTAACCCCTTCCCCGCCCCCTAGTGTTAACCCCTTCACTGCCAATGGCATTTTTATAGTAATCCAATGCATTTTTATAGCACTGATCGCTATAAAAATGACAATGGTCCCAAAAATGTGTCAAAAGTGTCCGATGTGTCCGCCACAATGTCGCAGTACTGAAAAAAAACGCTGATCGCCGCCATTAGTAGTAAAAAAAAAAATATTAATAAAAATGCCATAAAACTACCCCCTTTTTTGTAAACGCTATACATTTTGCACAAGCCAATCAATAAACAATAATTGCGATTTTTCTTTATGAAAAATATGTAGAAGAATATGTATCACCCTAAACCAGTGTTTCTCAATTCCAGTCCTCACGCCCCCCCAACAGGTCATGTTTTCAGGATTTCCCTCAGATTAAAAGGCTGTGGGAATTACTAAGGCAGTGAAATCACCTGTGCAAAATAATGGAAATCCTGAAAACCTGACCTGTTGGGAGGGCGTGAGGACTAGTGTTGCTCACGAATATTCGCATTGCGAACATTCGCTACGAATATTGCATATTCGAGTATTCGCCAATAACTCGAATATCGCGGCGAATATTCGCTATTTCGAATATTCGTATTTTTTCAAATTTCGCAATCAATTTCGCAATCAATTTCGCATTCGCACTAGCGAAATTTCGCAATTTTTTTAATTTTTATATATATATATAAGAAAAATATATCTAAAAAAAAAATATATATAAAAAAAAAAATAGCGAAATTTCGCAATTTTTTTTTATATATATATATAAAAATATATATATAAAAAAAATATATAAAAAAAAATATATAAAAAAAAATATATAAAAAAAATATATAAAAAAAAATATATAAAAAAAATATATAAAAAAAAATAGCGAAATTTCGCAATTTTTTTTTTTTTTTATAAAATATCACGAATATTCAAAATTAACGAATATTCGCGAATATTCTTCGAAATATTCGCGAAATATCGCGAAATCGAATATGGCGTATTCCGCTCATCACTAGTGAGGACTGGAGTTGAGAAACACTGCCCTAAACTGAGGAAAAAATGTTTTTTTAATATATTTTTTGGGGGATATTTATTTGTAGCAAAATGTAAAAAATATTGATTTTTTTTTCAAAATAGTCGCTCTATTTTTGTTTATAGCGCAACAAATAAAAACCGCAGAGGTGATCAAATACCACCAAAAGAAATCTCTATTTGTGGGGAAAAAAGGACGTCAGTTTCGTTTGGGAGCCATGTCGCACGACCGCGCAATTGTCAGTTAAAGCGACGCAGCGCCCAATCGCAAAAAGATGCTCTGGTCATTGGGCAGCAATATGGTCCGGGGGTTAAGTGGTTAAGTACATTTTCATTTTACATACATGCTCTGGTCCCGTTGTGTAGGTAAAAGTGGGGTATGCCTGTAAAATCCAAATATGCCCTATAATTGGAGATACATGGTTTTTATTATTTTTAGTTTGATATTAACCACTTCAGCCCCGGAGGATTTGGCTGCCAAAAGACCTTTCCCCTTTTTGCGATTCGGCACTGCGTCGCTTTAACTGACAATTGCGCGGTCGTGCGACGCGGCTCCCAAACAAAATCGGCGTCCTTTTTTCCCCACAAATAGAGCTTTCTTTTGGTGGTATTTGATCACCTCGGCGGTTTTTATTTTTTGCGCTTTAAACAAAAATAGAGCGACGATTTTGAAAAAAATGCAATATCTTTTACTTTTTGCTGTAATAAAAATCCCCCCAAAAATATATCATTTTTTCCTCCCTCAGTTTAGGGCGATACGTATTCTTCTACATATTTTTGGTAAAAAAAAAAAAAAAACGCAATAAGCGTTTATCGCTTGGTTTGCGCAAAATTTAAAGTGTTTACCAAATAAGGGATAGTTTTATGGCATTTTTATTCATTTTTTTTTTTTTACTCAGCGATTTTTATCGTGACTGCGACATTGTGGCGGACACACCTCATATGTGTTTCTAACTGTAGGGGGGCGGGGCTGCACGTGTGACGTCACTGATCACCTTTCCCTATATCAGGGAACAGACGATCAGTGACATTGCCACAGAGGAGAACGAGGAAGCTTTGTTTACACTCTCCCCGTTCTTAACCACTTCCTTACTGGGCATGTAAACCCCCTTCCTGACCAGGTGAAATTTCAGCTTGCGGCACTGCGTCGCTTTAACTGACAATTGCGCGGTCGTGCGACGTGGCTCCCAAACAAAATCGGCGTCCTCTTTCCCCCACAAATAGAGCTTTCTTTTGGTGGTATTTGATCACCTCTGCGGTTTTTATTTTTTGCGCTATAAACAAAAAAGGACGACAATTTTGAAAAAAAATACAATATTTTTTACTTGTTGCTATAAAAAATAGCCCAATTTAAAAAAAAAATTCAGTTTAGGGCGATACGTATTCTTCTACATATTTTTGGTTAAAAAAAAATAAAAAATCGCAATAAGCGACTGGTTTGCGCAAAAGTTATAGCACCTACAAAATAGGGGAGAGAATTGTTATTTTTTATTATTATTTTTTTTTTTACTAGTAATGGCGGCGATCTGCGATTTTTATTGCGACTGCGACGTTATGGCGGACACATCGGACACTTTTGACACCATTCCCATTTATACTGCAATCAGTGCTATAAATATGCACTAATTACTGTATAAATGTGACTGGCAGGGAAGGGGTTAACACTAGGGGGTGAGGAAGGGGTTAATGTGTTTCCTGCATTGTGTTCTAACTGTGGGGGGAGGGGGGGTGACCGATCTGTGTCCCTATGTACTAGGAACACAGATCGGTATGCTCTCTCCCTGACAGGAGGACGCTGTCATTGTGAGAGCCGGCAATGAGAGATGATCTCATATGTTTACATATGAGATCATCTCTCATTGGCCCATCAGATCGCATCGCAAACGGCCACTCTGATTGGCCATTCGCGGTGATCTGTGATTGGCTGTGTCCAATGGACACGGCCAGTACACAAGTTCCCCGCTGCACGCTCTGGAGCGCGCGCTGGGAACGAGGAAAGGGGCTGCCGTGAAAGCACGGCAGCCCGGAGATTTAGAACCACCCTGCGGCCGCATATAGTCGTACGGCCGTAGGGAAGTGGTTAAGCTCCGGGGACCGATTGCGGGACACCATCGGCAATCGGGTCCTGGAGGCTTGCGGGCGCGGTCACAGAGCTTCGGACCGGGTCGTGAGCGTGCCCGCTGGCGGCGCGCTCGCGACCCCACGGCTGGGCTCTTAAAGAGGACGTACAGGTACGTGATTGTGCCCAGGGGTCCTTAAGTGGTTAACTGTACTTCTGTCTCGGTCTGATTCATGGTTTCTGGGAGTCCAGGATTACACCTTGGTATGTGGGGGATGGGTTGATAGCTGTGCCATTGATCTTTAAAGAGAAATCAGGGCACCAATGACGAGGCACTATTTGGCTCTTTGTTTAGAAAGTTTTGGGGCCACGGCTTTAGAGAAACACTTGACCAATCGGATAGACTGTATCTTCAGGGAACGGAGCTCCTGAATGCTTTCTATTGAGACATGAGAGATCTCCCCTTCCTGTTCTATGACACGGTGATGAAGTCGCACTTTTCACACAGATTAATATAACGAGTCATTATTACAAATTACATCATTATTATTATTGGACAGGGAAATGTTGAGTTCTGGGGGTTTCCGGAACAATGAAGAACCGTCTTGTATGAGGAACTCCCGAAGGGAAGGCTTCCCGCTCGCTCCAGTGGAAGGCTAAACCTCCCGATCCTCGGTTGGGAACGTTTCAGGATTGTAACGGCCTCAGCGGGTGACCAGGCATGAAAAACGTGGCTCGTGGGACCGTTGCTCGAGTACAGCCCGAGGCTTCTTGCAGATTTCTTTTTTCTGCCAATGGCAAAAATCCATTCAGAACAATAAAAGAATTAAAGTGAGTTGACAGAAGGAGGGGTCGTTCGGGGGGCAGGATCATTTTGTAACACGGGAATTTTTAGATTACAACCTAGGAGCTGACTGCGCAGGCGCCGTATTTCTCCGAGTCCTATTTCGATCACTTGGGAGAGGTTATATTTAGGGCGAACCTCCTCTTTAAGGTGACCCCGGGTCCAACCCCCCCCCCCCCCCCCCCGCGTCCCCACAGAGCACATTTCACACTAAATAAAGGATCTAAAAGAAAACATTTCATACAAACCCCGGGTCCCGTTTCCTGTTTATTTGTTGCATAATAATCCCGTCGTCATTATTCTCTTATCTTTGACACTTCCAGGGGTGTCAGGGGCTCTCTGAAGCCAACATCCTGTAGATGCCCCCCCCCCACCCTTCTGATCTCTGCAAAGTTGTGTAGCACCCTCCTGGGTAGGCGCTAGGTTAGGTACATTTAGGGAGGGAACAAGAAAAAAGGGGTACTAGAGGAGCAGCCCTTAAAGTGAAAAGAAAAACAACGGAGAAGTAGAAAAAACATTACAATATTTATTTTAAAAAAAAGTACATTCAAAAGAATTCAAAATCATGTATAGTGATACAGAGTATACAGTGAGCCCTTGTGCGTCAACGCGTTTCACAGTTAGGCGGCGTACACACGACTGAGGTTCTTGCTGGAAGCTGCATTCCAGCGAGGACCTCGGCCGTGTGTACGCTCTCGGCGAGCTTCCCGTCGGGAATCCCGTCGAGCGAAAAGAGAGCACGCTCTCTATTTGCTCGACGGCCCGCCTGGAAGAATGGCTGGTTGCCATTCCCGACGGGCGGGTCACCGATTTCGACGGCCGGCAGGGAACCTCGACGGGCGGAACGATGTGTTCTGCCCGTCGAGGTTCTCTGCCGTGTGTACACGGCCTCAGGTTTCATCAGGACACGTTCAAGGTTCAGAGATAACAAAAGAGAAAACGGATCTCACTATTGTCAAGGCTAGCCCCTGGGGGAGTAAGGCTGCCTCCTAGGGGCCTATCCGTGACTTTCATAACTTTGCAATTCCCTTTGAAGGGCTTTCTTACTGTGATAACATAGTACTCTGTCTGAGTACATGAACCTGTACTTGTGTAGCCATCAAGTGGATTCGGGCCTAAAAGGGTTGTAAAGTGAAACGGAACATCCCACACTCCGCTTCCTATCAGTCTGGATATAGATATCAGATATTCCAGCTGCTCTCAACACACAACGAGACAAGACTTGTCTGTCTGCTGAACATGGAGTGTTTATTAGAACCAAGAATACAGCCTTATATACAGTTAGAGGAGGTAACCAGAACATAAATTACATGAGCTAATTAACTAATCATTTACCCAGACGAGGTGACTCTGAGGCCACGTACACACGATGAGACATGTCCGCTCAAACTTGTCCGACGGACCGTTTAGAGCAGACATGTCATTGGATAAAAATCCCCGCCGCCAGACAGCGTGGTGACGTGGCTGTGATGTTGACGCCGCCACGTCACCGCACCAGGAAGTAAAAAACGTCCACGCATGCGTCATGGAGTGTATATGACCTTTCAGGGTAGACATCACGTCTCCTCGCTCACCTGCTATACAATACACATTATCATAAGTGTAAACACAGGACAGCTTCACACAATAGCAGGGTCAATTAGCACAGAGAGATGGCTGGAGGGGACGGCATTAGCATCTCCTTACACTGTATGTCCCAACAGTATGAATCAGTCACTCTAATATGACATATACAGGGTCCCCAGGCTCACAAAGAGCACCGTTCCCCCAAATGCCAGGGCCCATGATCGCAAGGCAAGAGACGGGCATTCAGTCCCCTCCAAAAGCCTCTGTCCCGGGTGAATCTGCCATATAAAGGTAAAAGATGTTTTATCTTAATGCATTCTATGCATTAAGGTGAAAAAACATCTGAGGATTCGATTTTTTCAATAAATATTGTAATGTTTTTTTCTACTTATCCATTGTTTTTCTATGCCTTTAAAGTCCGACCCAGGGCCACTCCTCTAGTACCCCTTTGTTCTTGCTCCCTCCCAATCTACGCATGTGGTGATGTGAGTGCTTCCTCTCATTTTCCTTAGATACATTTAGTCATTAGTTCTCCTGTAATTAGCGGAGAGTCTTGTGATTATTTCGGTCTGTTTTGTACCTCACTGGCTGCAGGATTGACGGCTTCCCCGAATTTCAGGAAAGGGCCATGGTTTGGGAGGACTGTGATTTTGGGAGCCTTGTTTTGGGGGGCCATGCTTTGGGGAGGCTGTGATATGGGGGCATGGTCTGTAACACTTCCTTACTTGAAGATGCTGCTGGAGAAGAAACACATTGTGATCTAGAAGCAGCAGAAAGAGTGTTTCAGGAATGAGAAGTTTGGAGGGCCATGGTTTGGGAGGACTGTGGTTTGGGGGGCCATGGTTTGGCGAGTCCTTGTTTTTGGGGGCTGTGGTTTGGGAGGACTGTGGTTTGGGGGAGTCATGGTTTGGGGGAGTCATGGTTTGGGGGAGGACCGTGGTTTGGGGGAGGACCGTGGTTTGGAGTGCCATGGTTTGGTGGAGTCCTTGTTTTTGCGGGCTGTGGTTTGAAAGGACTGTGGTTTGGGGGAGTCATGGTTTGGGAGGACTGTGGTTTGAGAGGACCGTGGTTTGGGGGAGTCTTGGTTTGGGAGGACTGTGGTTTGGGGGCCATGGTTTGGGGTGCTGTGGTTTGGGGGAGTCTTGGTTTGGGAGGACCGTGGTTTGGGGGCAATGGTTTGGGGTGCTGTGGTTTGGGGCGAGTCTTGGTTTGGGAGGACCGTGGTTTGGGAGGACCGTGGTTTGAGAGGACCGTGGTTTGGGGGGCCATGGTTTGGGAGGACTGCGGTTTGGGAGGACCATGGTTTGGGAGGACTGGGGTTGGGGGGCCATGGTTTGTGGTGCCGTAGTTTGGCGGAGTCCTTGTTTTTGGGGGCTGTGGTTTGGGAGGACCGTGGTTTGGGGGAGTCATGGTTTGGGAGGACTGTAGTTTGGGGGGGCCGTAGTTTGGGGGGGCGTAGTTTGGGGGGGCGTAGTTTGGGGGGCGTAGGTTGGGCGGGCCGTAGTTTGGGAGGGCCGTAGTTTGGCGGGGTTCTTATTTTTGGGGGGCTGTGGTTTGGGGGAGTCATGGTTTGGGAGGACCGTGGTTTGAGAGGACCGTGGTTTGGGGGGGCCATGGTTTGGGAGGACTGCGGTTTGGGAGGACCATGGTTTGGGAGGACTGGGGTTTGGGGGGCCATGGTTTGTGGTGCCGTAGTTTGGCGGAGTCCTTGTTTTTGGGGGCTGTGGTTTGGGAGGACTGTGGTTTGGGGGAGTCATGGTTTGGGAGGACTGTAGTTTGGGAGGACTGTAGTTTGGGGGGGCGTAGTTTGGGGGGGCGTAGGTTGGGCGGGCCGTAGTTTGGGCGGGCCGTAGTTTGGCAGGGTTTTTATTTTTGGGGGGCTGTGGTTTGGGGGAGTCATGGTTTGGGAGGACTGTGTTTTGGGGGCCATGGTTTGGGGTGCCGTGGTTTGGGGGAGTCTTGGTTTGGGAGGACCGTGGTTTGGGGTGCTGTGGTTTGGGGGAGTCTTGGTTTTGAGGACCGTGGTTTGGGAAGACTGTGGTTTGGGAGGAGCCATGGTTTGGGAGGGCCGTGATTTGGGAGGGGGGGTTTGGGGAGCCATTGTTTGGGGCTGTGGTTTGAGAGGCCATGGTATGGGGGGGGGGCATGGTTTGTAACACTTCCTTACTTGAAGATGCTGCTGGAGAAGAAACACGTTGTGATGATCCAGAAGAAGCAGAAGGTGTGTTTCAGGAATGAGAACTCTGGAGGGAAAAGCTCCTCCCACTTTCATTCTTCTCCTCCTCATTTCATTCCATGAAGTATTATTAGAGAAAGTGATGTGAGATTTGTATGTTGGGTATTTGATTTCCTGTTATTTATTGGATGTATTATTATAATAGGAAGGTGCGGCTGATTACAGTGAAGTGTAAATTTAGTTTTATGTGATATTAATCTCTGTGATTGTTGTTGTGATCTTTGTATCTTTCCTGTGAGATGGAATCGGATCTCCGTCATTTCCTCCTGGGGGGTGAATAAAATATTCTGAGTCTTAAAGTGTTAATAATTTCATCACTCAAATAGGAAGATTTATATCAATAAAACAAGAAATATGACACAAAAGATACAAAGATCTCCATTTCATGTTCTCACACACACTGTAACATTACATACCGTTTAACACACATTGGTCCTAATAAAGGGGGTCCAACCCGCTACTAGCAAGGGGGATCTAATAAAGGGGGTCCAACCCACTACTAGCAAGGGGGATCTAATAAAGGGGGTCCAACCCGCTACTAGCAAGGAGGACCTAATAAAGGCGGTCCAACCTGCTACTAGCAAGGGGGATCTAATAAAGGGGGTCCAACCCGCTACTAGCAAGGAGGACCTAATAAAGGGGGTCCAACCCACTACTAGCAAGGGGGATCTAATAAAGGGGGTCCAACCCGCTACTAGCAAGGAGGACCTAATAAAGGGGGTCCAACCCGCTACTAGCAAGGGGGCCTAATAAAGGGGGTCCAACCTGCTACTAGCAAGGGGGATCTAATAAAGGGGGTCCAACCCGCTACTAGCAAGGAGGACCTAATAAAGGGGGTCCAACCCACTACTAGCAAGGGGGGCCTAATAAAGGGGGTCCAACCTGCTACTAGCAAGGGGGATCTAATAAAGGGGTCCAACCCGCTACTAGCAAGGAGGACCTAATAAAGGGGGTCCAACCTGCTACTAGCAAGGGGATCTAATAAAGGGGGTCCAACCCGCTACTAGCAAGGGGGGCCTAATAAAGGGGGTCCAACCTGCTACTAGCAAGGGGGATCTAATAAAGGGGGTCCAACCCACTACTAGCAAGGGGGGCCTAATAAAGGGGGTCCAACCTGCTACTAGCAAGGGGGATCTAATAAAGGGGGTCCAACCCGCTACTAGCAAGGAGGACCTAATAAAGGGGGTCCAACCTGCTACTAGCAAGGGGGATCTAATAAAGGGGGTCCAACCCGCTACTAGCAAGGGGGGCCTAATAAAGGGGGTCCAACCTGCTACTAGCAAGGGGGATCTAATAAAGGGGGTCCAACCCGCTACTAGCAAGGAGGACCTAATAAAGGGGGTCCAACCCACTACTAGCAAGGGGGGCCTAATAAAGGGGGTCCAACCTGCTACTAGCAAGGGGGATCTAATAAAGGGGGTCCAACCCGCTACTAGCAAGGAGGACCTAATAAAGGGGGTCCAACCTGCTACTAGCAAGGGGGATCTAATAAAGGGGGTCCAACCCGCTACTAGCAAGGGGGGCCTAATAAAGGGGGTCCAACCTGCTACTAGCAAGGGGGATCTAATAAAGGGGGTCCAACCCACTACTAGCAAGGAGGACCTAATAAAGGGGGTCCAACCTGCTACTAGAAAGGGGGACCTAATAGAGGGGATCCAACCAGCTACTAGCAAGGGGGACCTAATAAAGGGGGTCCAACCTGCTACTAGCAAGGGGGACCTAATAAAGGGGGTCCAACCAGCTACTAGCAAGGGGGACCTAATAGAGGGGGTCCAGCCAGCTACTAGCAAGGGGGACCTAATAAAGGGGGTCCAGCCAGCTACTAGCAAGGGGGACCTAATAGAGGGGGTCCAACCAGGTACTAGCAAGGAGGACCTAATAAAGGGGGTCCAACCTGCTACTAGCAAGGAGGACCTAATAAAAGGGGTCCAACCCGCTACTAGCAAGGGGGACCTAATAGAGGGGGGCCAGCCAGCTACTAGCAAGGGGGACCTAATAAAGGGGGTCCAGCCAGCTACTAGCAAGGGGGACCTAATAGACGGGGTCCAACCAGGTACTAGCAAGGAGGACCTAATAAAGGGGGTCCAACCCGCTACTAGCAAGGAGGACCTAATAAAGGGGGTCCAACCTGCTACTAGAAAGGGGGACCTAATAGAGGGGATCCAACCAGCTACTAGCAAGGGGGACCTAATAAAGGGGGTCCAACCTGCTACTAGCAAGGGGGACCTAATAAAGGGGGTCCAACCTGCTACTAGAAAGGGGGACCTAATAAAGGGGGTCCAACCTGCTACTAGAAAGGGGGACCTAATAGAGGGGGTCCAACCTGCTACTAGCAAGGGGGACCTAATAAAGGGGGTCCAACCTGCTACTAGCAAGGGGGACCTAATAAAGGGGGTCCAACCAGCTACTAGCAAGGGGGACCTAATAGAGGGGGTCCAGCCAGCTACTAGCAAGGGGGACCTAATAAAGGGGGTCCAGCCAGCTACTAGCAAGGGGGACCTAATAGAGGGGGTCCAACCAGGTACTAGCAAGGAGGACCTAATAAAGGGGGTCCAACCTGCTACTAGCAAGGAGGACCTAATAAAAGGGGTCCAACCCACTACTAGCAAGGGGGACCTAATAAAGGGGGTCCAACCAGCTACTAGCAAGGGGGACCTAATAGAGGGGGTCCAGCCAGCTACTAGCAAGGGGGACCTAATAAAGGGGGTCCAGCCAGCTACTAGCAAGGGGGACCTAATAGAGGGGGTCCAACCAGGTACTAGCAAGGAGGACCTAATAAAGGGGGTCCAACCCGCTACTAGCAAGGAGGACCTAATAAAGGGGGTCCAACCTGCTACTAGCAAGGGGGACCTAATAAAGGGGGTTCAACCAGCTACTAGCAAGGGGGACCTAATAGAGGGGGTCCAGCCAGCTACTAGCAAGGGGGACCTAATAAAGGGGGTCCAGCCAGCTACTAGCAAGGGGGACCTAATAGAGGGGGTCCAACCAGGTACTAGCAAGGAGGACCTAATAAAGGGGGTCCAACCCGCTACTAGCAAGGAGGACCTAATAAAGGGGGTCCAACCTGCTACTTTGCAAGGGGGACCTAATAAAGGGGGTCCAACCTGCTACTAGCAAGGGGGATCTAATAAAGGGGGTCCAACCCGCTACTAGCAAGGGGGACCTAATAGAGGGGGTCCAACCAGCTACTAGCAAGGGGAACCTAATAGAGGGGGTCCAACCAGGTACTAGCAAGGGGGACCTAATAAAGGGGGTCCAACCTACTACAGGAAAGGGGACATAATAAAGTTGCCGGTCAGTCTATATATATATATATACTGGGCCGGATTCTAGAGATAAGCCGCGTAACTTCTAATCTGCGCCGGCGTATCTTTTTTCTGTATTCAGAAGACAAGATACGCCGGAATTTAGCTAAGATACGAGCGGCGTACGTCTCTTATGCCGTCGTATCTTAGTTGCATATTTACGCTGGCCGCTAGGTGGCGCTTCCGTCGTTTTACTCGTAAAATATGCAAATGAGCTAAATACGCCGATTCGCGAACGTACTTGCGCCCGGTCGTCGTAGTTTACGTCGCTTGGGTAAGCATAATTGCGGCGTAAAGTTACCCCTGCTATAGGAGGCGCAGCGAATGTTAAGTATGGACGTCGGGACAGCGTCAAATTGTACGTCGTTTCCGTAAATCGTTCGGGAAAGGGGCTAGGCGTAAGTTACGTTCACGTCGTTTTCATTGACTACTTGCGACGTGATTTTGCGCATGCGCACTGGGATACGTCCACGGACGGCGCATGCGCCGTTCAGAAAAAGCGTAAATTACGTAGGGGTCATGATTCATTTATATGAATCACGCCCCCTACCTGCCTATTTTGAATTAGGCGCCCAATTTACGCTACCCCGCCGCAACTTACGGAGCAAGTGCTTTCTGAATAAGGCACTTGCCTGTAATAGTTGTGGAGGCGTGACGTAAATAGCATACGCTGCGCCGCCGGAAAGATACGCGATTGTATCTGAATCTGGCCCACTGTATTTAAACCTCATTAAACAAACACAGTTCAAGTCAGCTGAGTGATTGTAGTTCGATGTTTTCTATGCACCGCCCACTCTGCGTTTTCTGCGTCCTTTCACAGACCATAGAACAGTGAAATACGTTTAGCAGTGCCGTTTAGCAGTGCGGGATCGCTGATCGGAGGTCAGGTGACCCTCTACATTCGATATCTCTATACTCAGAACACACCTGCCTCTTCATCCAACTATTTGATGAGGAAAAATAACTTTCCTCACACCGGTGGAAGCCGCTAATTAACATGGCTGACGGCACTCATAGCGAACACGTTAACGAGGGAACAATAACTGGGGCACTGAGATTGCTGACTTCCCCTCCCCCCCCCCCCCCCCCCCCCCCGGTGGCACAGGTTGAGTGCGTAGATCAAAATCTAATTAGAAAACATTTTTCCTGTCTAATTGGCTCACCTTTTGTCCTCCAGAAATCTACGAAGTATTAATAATGTGAAGCCGAGGCACCCCCTTCAGATTAATCTAATTGACACATTGAAGCAACTATTGTTATAATTAGAGCGCCGATTTTCTTTAGCGCTCCGGTGATAATTGAGGAAAATAAGTGGAATTTGGGGGGGGGGGGGTGGGAAGACGTGACATTGTGCTTCCTGGATAAAGTAACAAAACCGCCATTATGAGGACGGAATGCGGATGATCATTGTGAGGACGGGATGCGGATGATCATTGTGAGGACGGAATGCGGATGATCATTGTGAGGACGGGATGCGGATGATCATTGTGAGGACGGGATGCGGATGATCATTGTGAGGACGGAATGCGGATGATCATTGTGAGGACGGAATGCGGATGATCATTGTGAGAACGGAATGCGGATGATCACTGTGAGGACAGAATGCGGATGATTATTGTGAGGACGGGATGTGGATGATCATTATGAGGACGGAATGCGGATGATCATTGTGAGGACGGAATGCGGATGATCATTGTGAGGACGGAATGCGGATGATCATTGTGAGGACAGGATGCGGATGATCATTGTGAGGACGGAATGCGGATGATCATTGTGAGGACGGGATGCGGATGATCATTGTGAGGACGGGATGCGGGTGATCATTGTGAGGACGGAATGCGGATGATCATTGTGAGGACGGGATGCGGATGATCATTGTGAGGACGTAATGCGGATGATCATTGTGAGGACGTAATGCGGATGATCATTGTGAGAACGGAATGCGGATGATCATTGTGAGGACGGAATGCGGATGATCATTGTGAGAACGGAATGTGGATGATCATTGTGAGGACGGAATGCGGATGATCATTGTGAGGACGGAATGCGGATGATCATTGTGAGGACGGAATGCGGATGATCATTGTGAGGACGGAATGCGAATGATCATTTTGAGGACGGGATGTGGATGATCATTGTGAGGACGGGATGCGGATGATCATTGTGAGGACGGGATGCGGATGATCATTGTGAGGACGGGATGCGGATGATCATTGTGAGGACGGAATGCGGATGATCATTGTGAGGACGGAATGCGGATGATCATTGTGAGAACGGAATGCGGATGATCATTGTGAGGACGGAATGCGGATGATCATTGTGAGGACAGAATGCGGATGATCATTGTGAGAACGGAATGGGGATGATCATTTTGAGGACGGAATGCGGATGATCATTGTGAGGACGGAATGCGGATGATCATTGTGAGGACGGAATGCGGATGATCATTGTGAGGACGGAATGCGGATGATCATTGTGAGGACGGAATGCGGATGATCATTGTGAGGACGGAATGCGGATGATCATTGTGAGAACGGAATGCGGATGATCATTGTGAGGACGGAATGCGGATGATCATTGTGAGGACGGAATGCGGATGATCATTGTGAGCAGGGCCGATCCTAGGCAGGGTGCGTGGGGTGCTCCGCACCCAGGCGCCGCAGGGATGGAGGCGCTAAAGTGCTTCCCTCCCTCCTCCTTGTATGTGTCCAGAGGCGGAGCGCATGTAGCGGGTGCTGCGGTTCCCCACCCCCGCTTGGTCTCTCCGCTAGCAACTGACGAGCGCATACCTCGCACTGTCTCCGGAATCCAGGTTGGGTACCACAGCGGAGCCTAGAACTGGAACACGTTCCGGCACTAGGCTCCACTAATTAAGTCTGTCCGGTGTGCATGGAGCAGTCTCCTGTCTGCCCCACCCCCTCTGCGTGTGTCGGCTCTTTTCCCATAGGCGGTGTGATGAGAGGGTTCTGGGTTGGCCGGAGCTGCTGCCAATCATCCCGTGCACTCCCAGAAATGCTCTCTGAGTGCCACCCTCCTAGTAACCAAAGATGCCACATATGCCCCGCCCCTGTAATGTGCTTCTGCTGCCAGCGCGCCCGAGCTACAGGGATCTATTGGACAAGTACTAATCTATGGGGACACATGCTGTGGGGGGCTCTGATGGGGGACACCTGCTGGGGGGGGCTCTGATGGGGGACACTTGCTGAGTGGCTCTGATGGGGACACTTGCTGGGTGGCTCTGATGCGGGACACCTGCTGTGGGGGGCTCTGATGGGGGACGATTGCTGTGGGGGGGGCTCTGATGGGGACACCTGCTGGGGGGCTCTGATGGGGACACCTGCTGTGGGGGCTTTGATGGGGACATCTGCCAGGGGGGGCTCTGATGGGGGACACCTGCTGTGGGAGCTCTGATGGGGATTCCTGCTGTAGGGAGCTCTGATGGGGACACCTGCTGTGGGGGGCTCTGATGGGGGACACCTGCTGTGGGGGGCTCTGATGGGGGACACCTGCTGTGGGGGGCTCTGATGGGGAACACCTGCTGTGGGGGGCTCTAATGGGGGACACCTGCTGTGGGGGGCTCTAATGGGGACACCTGCTGTGGGGGGCTCTGATGGGGACACCTGCTGTGGGGGCTCTGATGTGGGACACCGGATGTGGGGGGCTCTGATGGGGGACACCTGCTGTGGGGGGCTCTGATGGGGACACCTGCTGTGGGGGTGCTCTGATGGGGACACCTGCTGGGGGGGCTCTGATAGGGGACACCTGCTGTGGGGGCTCTGATGGGGGACACCTGCTGTGGGGGGGCTCTGATGGGGACACCTGCTGGGGGGGCTCTGATGGGGGACACCTGCTGTGGGGGCTCTGATGGGGGACACCTGATGTGGGGGGCTCTGATGTGGGACACCTGCTGTGGGGGGCTCTGATGGGGACACCTGCTGTGGGGGACACCTGCTGTGGGGGGCTCTGATGGGGACACCTGCTGGGGGGCTCTGATGGGGGACACCTGCTGTGGGGGCTCTGATGGGGGACACCTGCTGTGGTGGAGCTCTGATGGGGACACCTGCTGGGGGGGCTCTGATGGGGGACACCTGCTGTGGGGGCTCTGATGGGGGACACCTGATGTGGGGGGCTCTGATGGGGGACACCTGCTGTGGGGGGCTCTGATGGGGACACCTGCTGTGGGGGACACCTGCTGTGGGGGGCTCTGATGGGGGACGACTGCTGTGGGGGGCTCTGATGGGGGACGACTGCTGTGGGGGGCTCTGATGGGTGTCACCTGCTGTGGGGGGCTCTGATGGGGGACACATATGTAAAGGGGAGGATTTAGTAAGATGGCCACGCCATGTAGGGGGGGCCAGCAATATTTCTGCACCCAGGCGTCTGTGACCCTAGGATCGGCCCTGATTGTGAGGATGGGATACGGATGATCATTGTGAGGATGGGATGCAGATGATCATTATGAGGACAGGATGCTGTAAGGACGGGATGCGGATGATCATTGTGAGGATGGGATGCGGATGATCATTGTGAGGACGGAATGCGGATGATCATTGTGAGGATGGGATGCTGTGAGGACAGGATGCGGATGATCATTGTGAGGACGGAATGCGGATGATCATTGTGAGGATGGAATACGGATGATCATTATGAGGACAGGATGCTGTAAGGACGGGATGCGGATGATCATTGTGAGGACGGGATGAGGATGATCATTATGAGGACAGGATGCTGTAAGGACGGGATGCGGATGATCATTGTGAGGACGGGATGTGGATGATCATTGTGAGGATGGGATACGGATGATCATTGTGAGGATGGGATACGGATGATCATTGTGAGGATGGGATGCGGGTGATCATTGTGAGGATGGGATGCGGATGATCATTGTGAGGACGGGATGTGGATGATCATTGTGAGGATGGGATACGGATGATCATTGTGAGGATGGGATACGGATGATCATTGTGAGGATGGGATGCGGATGATCATTGTGAGGATGGAATGTGGATGATCATTGTGAGGAGGGGATGCGGATGATCATTGTGAGGATGGAATGTGGATGATCATTGTGAGGATGGGATGCGGATGATCATTGTGAGGACGGGATGTGGATGATCATTGTGAGGATGGAATACGGATGATCATTGTGAGGACGGGATACGGATGATCATTGTGAGGACGGGATGCTGTGAGGACAGGATGCGGATGATCATTGTGAGGAGGGGATGAGGATGATCATTGTGAGGATGGGATGCTGTAAGGATGGGATGCAGATGATCATTGTGAGGACGGGATGCGGATGATCATTGTGAGGACGGAATGCGGATGATCATTGTGAGGATGGGATGCTGTGAGGACAGGATGCGGATGATCATTGTGAGGACGGGATGTGGATGATCATTGTGAGGACGGGATGCGGATGATCATTGTGAGGATGGAATACGGATGATCATTATGAGGACAGGATGCTGTAAGGACGGGATGCGGATGATCATTGTGAGGACGGGATGTGGATGATCATTGTGAGGATGGGATGCGGATGATCATTGTGAGGATGGGATACGGATGATCATTGTGAGGATGGGATGCGGGTGATCATTGTGAGGAGGGGATGCGGATGATCATTGTGAGGACGGGATGCGGATGATCATTGTGAGGACAGGATGCTGTAAGGACGGGATATGGATGATCATTGTGAGGACAGAATGCGGATGATCATTATGAGGACGGGATGCGGATGATCATTGTGAGGACGGGATGCGGATGATCATTGTGAGGAGGGGATGAGGATGATCATTGTGAGGACGGGATGCGGATGATCATTGTGAGGACGGGATGAGGATGATCATTATGAGGACAGGATGCTGTAAGGATGGGATGCGGATGATCATTGTGAGGACGGGATTGTAACGGCTACCCAAG
Organism: Rana kukunoris; assembly: GCA_029574335.1. Classification (NCBI taxonomy): domain Eukaryota; kingdom Metazoa; phylum Chordata; class Amphibia; order Anura; family Ranidae; genus Rana; species Rana kukunoris. The sequence continues at coordinate 308,956 of CM056051.1, read as the reverse complement.
TAGGGAGAGGGTATGAGCCGTTGGCGACGTCCTTTTCCCTGGCAAGTTGCTATGCAAGTAAGTCCAGTATAAGCCCACCCACGAGATCCAGAGGGAGAGTCAGGTCCAGTTGTAAGAAACAGAAGGAATATCCCCTCGCATTCCCTCCTAAGAACGAGACGGTGCTACGTTTGGAAGGGTCAAGTAACACAACTTTAATGGTAAATTTCTTAGTTTATATCTTAGTTACAAACTGGTGAGTGCTCAAGGAACAATGAAAGTCTCCGCCCCCTCCCTCCACAGGGGGGCCCCAAGTTAGACACACTGTCACCAGGCCAAAAGAAACCACATTCCTTTCTCAATAGACTTCAATCACAGATAACCCCATCAATAGATAAGCATTTCGGCACCGCAAAGCCTGACAAGTTCTTCTGAACACAAATGACATGCTAATTCAATACACTGACAGGAGACTGGTAATTTGTAATACAATACACAAAAGAGAGAAGAGACATTTAGAATTCAACAGTGAAAGAGTCACTCTACAATTAACCTTCTAAATTCAGAACCAACAAACCCAAAACAGCCCTCCAGATATCTCAGAATATAATGTGGATAATCCATATCTCAGGTAGTCCCAGATATCATTCATCCTATTGTAACACGTCCTTCGGTTCCTTGTATGTCCCACTGCATGATTATTATAGATGGACAGGCAGAATACATAGTTCCGTTACACTGCTCCCCTTTTGTGGAACACTCCGGCAGACCCGGATTGATCCTTTTCGGGTCAACTTGGGGATGTCCGGTCTGCTGTTAGGGTAAAATTTCCGTTTGCCTGGACAGTCCATCGGCATTTCCATTGAATCTGCCAGGGCGGTATTGGATAGAAAAATTGTAGGGTTGTAGGGCCAAGCTCCATCTTAGCAAGCGTCCATTATCCCCAGCTACCCGGTTTCAGCCATACTAGTGGGTTATGGTCCGTGATCAGGGTGAATTCCTGCCCATACAGGTAGGGTGTGAGCTTCTTTAAAGCCCAAACCAGGGCTAAACATTCCTTTTCCACTGCCGCGTAGCTCACTTCTCTGGGTAATAATTTTCTACTCAGGTACGCGACAGGGTGTTCTCCTCCATCCTCCCCGATCTGGCTTAGAACTGCCCCCAGTCCGTACATGGACGCATCTGTATGAACGACAAATCTTTGGTTAGGGACGGGGGCAGATAGAACAGGTGCGTTGATCAATGCTTGCTTTAAGGTTTGGAATGCTGTTTCACAGGCGGGAGACCACAGGACTACTCTAGGCAAATTCTTTTTGGTCAAATCTGTCAACGGTTTAGCAATGGTACTATAGTCAGGGACAAACTTTCGGTAATACCCTGCTGTCCCTAAAAATGCCAGTACCTGGGTCTTAGTGTGAGGGGTTGGCCAATTGGCTACAGCCTCAACCTTAGCGGGTTCTGGTCGTTGTTTTCCACACCCGACTCTGTGTCCCAAGTATTGGACTTCTGCCATCCCGAAACTACATTTTTCTGGTTTCAGGGTTAGACCGGCGGCCCTAATTTGATCCAGTACAGCCTCAACATGTCTCAAGTGTTCCCCCCAAGTCTCACTATAGATCGCAATGTCGTCCAAGTACGCGCAAGCAAAATCCTGGAAGCCATCAAGGAGGCGGTCCACTAAGCGCTGGAATGTGGCTGGGGCATTCTTCATCCCAAATGGCATGACCTTGAACTGGTATAAGCCAAATGGGGTGACAAATGCCGACTTAGGGATAGCCTCCTTGGCCAGGGGAATCTGCCAATACCCTTTGCACAAATCGATCGTGGTCAGATAACGTCCCCTGGCGATCCGATCCAATAGCTCATCTACTCGGGGCATGGGGTAGGCATCTGTCACGGTTCTGTCATTGAGGCGTCGGTAATCGACACAGAATCGGGTTGTTCCGTCCTTTTTGGGGACTAGGACCACGGGCGAGGCCCAGGGGCTGTCAGATGGTTCTATAATCCCCAGCCTTAACATTTCTTGTATTTCCTTCCTCATCTCCTCTTTTACTGCCTCAGGGATTCTGTAGGGAGTCTGTCTGAGAGGGTTCTGTCCTGGGGTCTCTACGTGGTGAGTCGCTAAGAGAGTGTACCCGGGCTCCTGGGAAAATGTCAGCCCTTTCTCAGTTAGCAATTGTCGCATCTGTCCCTTTTCCGCGGGAGGTAACCGCTCCCCTAGCTGTATAGTATTGAGCAGAATTTTAGGTCCCGAGTCAGCTAATAGATCTGGGATGGGTAAGCTGTCAGGGTCTTCAGTGGCTGGGATACATATGGCTGCTACATCCTCTGGTCTTTCTTGATACTCTTTTAATAAGTTTACATGAAAGGATTTCTGGACCCTTTCGTCTTGGTTGCTGGCAATTACATATGTAGTATCGCAGACTTGTGCTACTACTTTGTAAGGGCCCTGCCATGAGGTCTGGAGCTTATTCCCTTTGACAGGTCTAAGCACCAGCACCTTCTGGCCCACTTGAAACGTTCTCTGACGGGCGCCCTGGTCGTACCAGTGTTTCTGCCGTCCCTGGGCCGCATGGAGATGGTCCCGTGCCATCCGAGCCAACTGTTCCATGCGGTCCCGCATTTCCAGTACATATGGCACAATGGGGACACCTTCGTGCTCTGTCTCGCCCTCCCAGTGCTCCCGGATGAGGTCGAGGGGGCCTCGCACCCTCCGTCCATAGAGCAGCTCGAAGGGAGAGAACCCTGTGGATTCCTGCGGTACCTCCCGATAGGCAAACAAGAGGTGCGGCAAAAATCGTTCCCAGTCTCTGTATTCCGCTGTAAAGGTCCGCAGTAATTGCTTGAGGGTACCATTAAAACGTTCACAGAGACCGTTAGTCTGAGGGTGATACGGTGAACTAAGCAGAGTTTTGATACCGCAGACCTTCCATAGCTGTTGGGTGAGGTCTGCGGTAAACTGGGTCCCTCGGTCGGATAGGATTTCCTGAGGAAACCCCACTCTGGTGAATATCCCGACGAGAGCACTGGCAACAGTGTCTGCCTGGATATTCGTCAGAGCGACGGCCTCCGGGTAGCGAGTGGCGTAGTCCACTACGGTAAGAATATATTTCTTACCAGCGGGGCTGGGGTTAGGTAGGGGTCCCACTAGGTCGACTGCTACCCTGCTAAAGGGTTCCTCGATCACGGGCATAGGCAACAGTCGGGCTTTAGGGTGATCCCCTCTTTTCCCTACCCGTTGGCATGTGTCACAGGTGCTGCAGTAACGTCGCACATCCTTCGAGATTCCCGGCCAAAAGAAGGTCTGGGTGATCCTGTAGGTGGTGCGGTTACCCCCTAGGTGTCCTGCCAACGGAATGTCGTGGCCGATTCGGAGAAGTTCCAACCGGTACTTTCTGGGTACTACCAGTTGGCGCTTCTGCGGCGAGACACCGCCTCTCTTTCTGCCCTCGGTCAATCTGTATAACCTGTCACCATCCCATATAAAACGTTCCCGCTCATCTCCTCTACTGTCGGCTAATTCTCGATACTTTTGGAGGGTGGGGTCCTCCCTAGTTTCCCTCCCAAATTCCTCTGGTGTGTCCCAAGCTATGGGTCCCTCTACTGTACTGGGGTTAAATGTCGGTTCCTGGCTTACCTGGGTCTCTCGGTCTGTTGTAGGATCATCTGTGATACGGGTCTGTGAGCGGGTGGTCATGGGACAAGCGGCATCAAGGGTAGGTAAATAAGCCGAAGTCAGAGGGCCAATGTCGTTGCCCAGTAAAACCTCGGCAGGTAGGTTGTCCATGATCCCAACTGTGGTCTTTCCTGACCCGACTCCCCAGTCTAAGTGCACCCGGGCGGTGGGTAGGCGGAATACAGCACCCCCTGCGACCCGGACGGCCACTGTGCGAGTTGACATGTTCTCTGGCTTTACCAGATGTTTTTGAATCAGAGTGATAGTAGCCCCGGTATCTCTTAGGCCTTGGGCTACTTGTCCATTCACCCGTACCTCCTGACGGTGATGCTGACGGTTATCTGGAGAGGCCGCTTGTATTGGGTCTGCTTCATACAAAATTCCCAGACATTCCTCAGGGCCCACCTCGGTCTCTAGGCAGTGGGCCACAGCGGGCCGTGATGGAGTGACCTCTGTGTTGGATGTTGGGCGTCTCCAGTTGTTATTTGTAGCTCTCAAAGGACAAAAACGAGCAATATGTCCCGTGTTCCTGCAGTGATGGCACGTCACCCTAGACGAATCCCGGGGGTAGTTGTTAGGCCCCTGAGGTCGTGGTGGTCCTGGTGGGACTGGAGCCCGAAATTCTGGGCGTGGGGTGCCGGTTGGAGTACGCGGTTCTACCTTATGAGCCAGCCGTGTAGTACCCTGGCTTACTTTCCTTGTTTCCGCGTACTCATCTGCTAGCCGCGCCGCCTCATTTAAGTTAGCGGGACGGCGATCTCGTACCCAGTCCTGTATGTCTGCGGCCAGGTCTTGGAAGAAATGTTCCATTAGGAATAGCTGCAATACTTTCTTCCCGGTGTTGGCCTTGCACCCTTGGACCCAATGGGATGCCACTCTTTGTAACTGGTTGGCCCATTCCATGTGGGAGTCCACAGCCTTCTTCTTGGATTCCCGAAAGCGACGGCGGTAGGTTTCTGGGGTTACGGCATATCGGTTAACAGCGCCTTTTTCACTTGCTGATATTGTAAAATATCCTCTGGAGCAAGTGCCCGAAAAGCTTCATTGGCTTTGCCCGACAATTTCCCAGACAAAATAGTGACCCATTGGTCTGGTGGTACCTGGTGCAGTGAGCACTGTCTCTCAAAATCCGCCAAATATCCATCTATTTCCTCCTCACTTTCTACAAAAGCTTTAAATGCAGTGAACGGTATTTTCTTTCCTGTCGCAGCGGGTGGGGAAGTAGGAGCTGCGTGTGTAATGGGCTGTCTAGCTCTTACCAGTTCCAGTTCTTGTCCCCTCTTGGTTTGAATCTCCTCTCTTGCTTCCCGGAAACAGCTGGTTTATTAGTTCCGTGGACGTTTCTGGATACAAGGATAATCTCCGCTGTACAATATCCGTAATTACATCTTCCTCGCTGACAGGTGCTAGGGGCTCCCGTTCCTTCCATGGATCCATCCATTTGGTCCAGCTCCAATAAATCTGCTATCAGCTCCCTCCGTGGCCTGTTACTGGCACTCCTACCACGACTCTCCAATAAATCTTTTAGTGTGGTTCTTTTCAGCCTGGCGTACTGGGACTCCATTCAGAACTTGCTCCTTGGATAAAAGGACCATCCCACCGCTGCCAACCAATGTAACGGCTACCCAAGTAGGGAGAGGGTATGAGCCGTTGGCGACGTCCTTTTCCCTGGCAAGTTGCTATGCAAGTAAGTCCAGTATAAGCCCATCCACGAGATCCAGAGGGAGAGTCAGGTCCAGTTGTAAGAAACAGAAGGAATATCCCCTCGCATTCCCTCCTAAGAACGAGACGGTGCTACGTTTGGAAGGGTCAAGTAACACAACTTTAATGGTAAATTTCTTAGTTTATATCTTAGTTACAAACTGGTGAGTGCTCAAGGAACAATGAAAGTCTCCGCCCCCTCCCTCCACAGGGGGGCCCCAAGTTAGACACACTGTCACCAGGCCAAAAGAAACCACAATTCTTTCTCAATAGACTTCAATCACAGATAACCCCATCAATAGATAAGCATTTCGGCACCGCAAAGCCTGACAAGTTCTTCTGAACACAAATGACATGCTAATTCAATACACAGACAGGAGACTGTTAATTTGTAATACAATACACAAAAGAGAGAAGAGACATTTAGAATTCAACAGTGAAAGAGTCACTCTACAATTAACCTTCTAAATTCAGAACCAACAAACCCAAAACAGCCCTCCAGATATCTCAGAATATAATGTGGATAATCCATATCTCAGGTAGTCCCAGATATCATTCATCCTATTGTAACACGTCCTTCGGTTCCTTGTATGTCCCACTGCATGATTATTATAGATGGACAGGCAGAATACATAGTTCCGTTACAGGGATGAGGATGATCATTGTGAGGATGGGATGTGGATGATCATTGTGAGAACAAGATGCGGATGATCATTGTGAGGACGGGATGCGGATGATCATTGTGAGGACGGGATGCGGATGATCATTGTGAGGACGGAATGCGGATGATCATTGTGAGGATGGAATACGGATGATCATTATGAGGACAGGATGCTGTAAGGACGGGATGCGGATGATCATTGTGAGAACAAGATGCGGATGATCATTGTGAGGACGGGATGCAGATGATCATTGTGAGGAGGACGGGATGTGGAGATCATTGTGAGAATGGGATGCGGATGATTTTTATGATTATGGGATGCGGATGATCATTGTGAAGACAAGATGCTGTGAGAACGGAATGCAGATGATCATTGTAAGGACGGGATGCGGATGATCATTGTGAGGATGGGATGTGGATGATCATTGTGAGAACAAGATGTGGATGATCATTGTGAGGATGGGATGCTGTGAGGACAGGATGCGGATGATCATTGTAAGGACGGGATGCGGATGATCATTGTGAGGACGGAATGCGGATGATCATTGTGAGGATGGAATACGGATGATCATTATGAGGACAGGATGCTGTAAGGACGGGATGTGGATGATCATTGTGAGGATGGGATACGGATGATCATTGTGAGGACGGGATGTGGATGATCATTGTGAGGACGGGATGCGGATGATCATTATGAGGACGGAATGCGGATGATCATTGTGAGGACGGGATGCGGATGATCATTATGAGGACGGAATGCGGATGATCATTGTGAGGATGGGATACGGATGATCATTATGAGGACGGAATGCGGATGATCATTGTGAGGATGGGATACGGATGATCATTGTGAGGATGGGATGCGGATGATCATTGTGAGGATGGGATGCGGATGATCATTGTGAGGACGGGATGCGGATGATCATTGTGAGGACGGGATGCGGATGATCATTATGAGGACGGGATGCGGATGATCATTGTGAGGATGGGATGCGGATGATCATTGTGAGGATGGGATGCGGATGATCATTGTGAGGATGGGATACGGATGATCATTGTGAGGATGGGATGCGGATGATCATTGTGAGGATGGGATGCGGATGATCATTGTGAGGACGGGATGCGGATGATCATTGTGAGGACGGGATGCGGATGATCATTATGAGGACGGAATGCGGATGATCATTGTGAGGATGGGATACGGATGATCATTATGAGGACGGAATGCGGATGATCATTGTGAGGATGGGATACGGATGATCATTGTGAGGATGGGATGCGGATGATCATTGTGAGGACGGATGCGGATGATCATTGTGAGGACGTGATGCGGATGATCATTATGAGGACGGGAATGCGGATGATCATTGTGAGGATGGGATGCGGATGATCATTGTGAGGATGGGATGCGGATGATCATTGTGAGGAGGGGATGCGGATGATCATTGTGAGGAGGGGATGCGGATGATCATTGTGAGGACGGGATGCGGATGATCATTATGAGGACGGGATGCGGATGATCATTGTGAGGACGGGATGCGGATGATCATTGTGAGGAGGGGATGAGGATGATCATTGTGAGGACGGGATGAGGATGATCATTGTGAGGACGGGATGTGGATGATCATTGTGAGGAGGACGGGATGTGGATTTACTATCCGCTTTTGTTACTCTGTTTATTTGCTGTGATACGTTACATTCTCTCCTCATAGCAGGCATTCTTATATGGGGGGGATCTGTACCCCTGAGGGCTGGAGAACCAAATGATGGGGTACTATGTTTAGTGTCGGGGTGAGTGAGGCCTCCTGTCTCTTGACTCCTGGCTGGGGCAGTACTCATGCAGCCAAGATATAAGTGACCACAGAAGGACACTGCACCACCATTTGTCACAGTAGGTACCATGCATTGTTCTTTGAACTCCTCACCTTAGGGATTCCATACAGTTCTGAAGCCATTAGTTCCAAAAACATTTATATTGGTACTCATCACCCAGAGTGCAGAGTGCCAGCAGTCTTCTTCTTTTTCAGCATGGCCCTGGCAGAGATTCTAGGCGGGCGCTTTTTTTTGTGAGGAAGGGATGGTCTTAGAAGAGGCTTCCTTCTTCGATGACACCCATGCATGACATTCCTCTGCAGGTACCCTGTATTGTGTCACTTTCTTTATCCAGATACACCACATTCTACGGACCTTCCTTTATCTAGATACACCACATCTACGGACCTTCCTTTTCTATCATTTAGTACATACATCTACGGTTCCTTTATAATATGATACACCACATCTACGGACCTTCCTTTATCCAGATACACCACATCTACGGGCCTTCCTTTATCCAGATACACGCGTCTACGGACCTTCGGCTTTATCCAGATACACCACATCTACAGACCTACCTTTATCTATAATAGATACACCACGTCTACGGACCTTCCTTTATCCAGATACACCACGTCTACGGACCTTCCTTTATCTAGATACACCACATCTACGGACCTTCCTTTATCTAGATACATTACCACATCTACGGACCTTCTATATCCAGTACGGACGTCCGTTTATTTATCTAATATAGATACACCACGTCTACGGGCCTTCCTTTATCTAGATACACCACAATCTACGGCCTTCTCTTTATCCAGATACACCACGTCTACGGGTCTTCCTTTATCCAGATATTAGTACACCACATCTACGGGCCTTCCTTTATCCAGATACACCACGTCTACGGACCTTCCTTTATCCAGATACACCACATCTACGGACCTTCCTTTATCCAGATACACCACGTCTACGGACCTTCCTTTATCTAGATACACCACGTCTACGGGCCTTCCTTTATCCAGATACACCACGTTAGGTACGGACCTTCCTTTATCTAGATACACCACGTCTACGGGCCTTCCTTTATCCAGATACACCACATCTACGGACCCTTCCTTTATCTAGATACACCACATCTACGGACCTTCCTTTATCCAGATACACCACGTCTACAAGACCTACCTTTATCTAGATACACCACGTCTACGGACCTTCCTTTATCTAGATACACCACATCTACGGACCTTCCTTTATCTAGATACACCACATCTACGGACCTTCCTTTATCTTAATAATAGATACACACACGTCTACGGGCCTTCCTTTATCTAGATAATACACCACATCTACGGGCCTTCCTTTATCCAGATACACCACATCTACGGGCCTTCTTTTATCCAGATTTTACACCACATCTACGGACCTTCCTTTATCCAGATACACCACATCTACGGGCCTTCTTTTATCCAGATTACACCACGTCTACGGACCTTCCTTTATCCAGATACACCACGTCTACGGACCTTCCTTTATCTAGATACACCACATCTACGGACCTTCCTTTATCCACATACACCACGTCTACGGACCTTCCTTTATCCAGATACACCACATCTACGGGCCTTCCTTTATCTAGATACACCACATCTACGGACCTTCCTTTATCCAGATACACCACGTCTACGGACCTTCCTTTATCCAGATACACCACGTCTACGGACCTTCCTTTATCTAGATACACCACGTCTACGGGCCTTCCTTTATCCAGATACACCACGTCTACGGGCCTTCCTTTATCCAGATACACCACATCTACGGACCTTCCTTTATATAGATACACCACATCTACGGACCTTCCTTTATCCAGATACACCACGTCTACAGACCTACCTTTATCTAGATACACCACGTCTACGGACCTTCCTTTATCTAGATACACCACATCTACGGACCTTCCTTTATCTAGATACACCACATCTACGGACCTTCCTTTATCCATCCAGATACACCACGTCTACGGGCCTTCCTTTATCTAGATACACCACATCTACGGGCCTTCCTTTATCCAGATACACCACATCTACGGGCCTTCTTTTATCCAGATACACCACATCTACGGACCTTCCTTTATCCAGATACACCACATCTACGGGCCTTCTTTTATCCAGATACACCACGTCTACGGACCTTCCTTTATCCAGATACACCACGTCTACGGACCTTCCTTTATCTAGATACACCACATCTACGGACCTTCCTTTATCCACATACACCACGTCTACGGACCTTCCTTTATCCAGATACACCACATCTACGGGCCTTCCTTTATCTAGATACACCACATCTACGGACCTTCCTTTATCCACATACACCACGTCTACGGACCTTCCTTTATCCAGATACACCACGTCTACGGGCCTTCCTTTATCTAGATACACCACGTCTACGGGCCTTCCTTTATCTAGATACACCACATCTACGGACCTTCCTTTATCCAGATACACCACGTCTACGGGCCTTCCTTTATCTAGATACACCACGTCTACGGGCCTTCCTTTATCCAGATACACCACGTCTACGGGCCTTCCTTTATCCAGATACACCACATCTACGGGCCTTCTTTTATCCAGATACACCACGTATACGGACCTTCCTTTATCCAGATACACCACATCTACGGGCCTTCTTTTATCCAGATACACCACGTCTACGGACCTTCCTTTATCCAGATACACCACGTCTACGGACCTTCCTTTATCTAGATACACCACATCTACGGACCTTCCTTTATCCAGATACACCACATCTACGGGCCTTCCTTTATCTAGATACACCACGTCTACGGGCCTTCCTTTATCCAGATACACCACATCTACGGACCTTCCTTTATCCAGATACACCACGTCTACGGGCCTTCCTTTATCCAGATACACCACGTCTACAGACCTTCCTTTATCTAGATACACCACGTTTACGGACCTTCCTTTATCCAGATACACCACATCTACGGCCTTTCCTTTATCCAGATACCCACGTTCAGACTTTATCTAGATACACCACATCTAACGTGGCCTTCCTTTATAGATACCCCACCGTCTACGGACCTCTACAGACCCACGTTCGGGCTTTATCTAGATACACCACACGGGTCTTCCTTTACGATACACCACGTCTACGGGTCCTTTATCCAGATACACCACATTACGGGTCCCTTTATCCAGACACCACACGTACACCTTCCTTTACCAAATACACCACAACTATGGACCTCTACGATACACACCATGTCTACGGGCTTCCTTTATCTAGTACACCACGTCTAGATTCCTTTACAAATACCACAACTATGGACCTCTACGATACACCACGTCTACGCCTTCCTTTATCTAGATACACCACATCTACGGGTCTTCCTTTATCCAGATACACCACGTCTACGGGTCTTCCTTTATCCAGATACACCACATCTACGGGTCTTCCTTTATCCAGATACACCACGTCTACGGACCTTCCTTTATCCAAATACACCACAACTATGGACCTTCCTTTATCTAGATACACCATGTCTACGGGCCTTCCTTTATCTAGATACACCACGTCTACGGACCTTCCTTTATCCAAATACACCACAACTATGGACCTTCCTTTATCCAGATACACCACGTCTACGGGTCTTTCCTTTATCTAGATACACCACGTCTACGGGCCTTCCTTTATCCAGATACACCACGTCTACGGACCTTCCTTTATCCAGATACACCACATCTACAGACCTTCCTTTATCCAGATACACCACGTCTACGGACCTTCCTTTATCCAGATACACGAACACGTCTACGGACCTTCCTTTATCCAGATACACCACGTCTACGGACCTTCCTTTATCCAAATACACGACAACTATGGACCTTCCTTTATCTAGATACACCACGTCTACGGGTCTTCCTTTATCCAGATACACCACGTCTACGGACCTTCCTTTATCCAGATACACCATGTCTACGGGCCTTCCTTTATCCAGATACACCACGTCTACGGACCTTCCTTTATCCAGATACACCACGTCTACGGACCTTCCTTTATCCAAATACACACAACTATGGACCTTCCTTTATCCAGGATACACCACGTCTACAGACCTTCTTTACAGATACCACGTCTACGGACCTTCCTTTATCCAAATACACGACAACTATGGACCTTCCTTTATCCAGATACACCACGTCTACGGACCTTCCTTTATCCAGATACACCATGTCTACGGGCCTTCCTTTATCCAGATACACCACGTCTACGGACCTTCCTTTATCCAGATACACCACGTCTACGGACCTTCCTTTATCCAAATACACGACAACTACGGGCCTTCCTTTATCCAGATACACCACGTCTACAGACCTTCCTTTATCCAGATACACCACGTCTACGGACCTTCCTTTATCCAAATACACGACAACTATGGACCTTCCTTTATCCAGATACACCACATCTACGGGCCTTCCCTTTATCCAGATACATCACGTCTACGGACCTTCCTTTATCCAGATACACCACATCTACGGGCCTTCTTTTATCCAGATACACCACATCTACGGACCTTCCTTTATCCAGATACACCACGTCTACGGACCTTCCTTTATCTAGATACACCACGTCTACAGACCTTCCTTTATCCAGATACACCTCTTCTACGGACCTTCCTTTATCCAGATACACCACGTCTACATACCTTCCTTTATCCAGATACACCACGTCTACAGACCTTCCTTTATCCAGATACACCTCTTCTACGGACCTTCCTTTATCCAGATACACCACGTCTACGGGCCTTCCTTTATCTAGATACACCACATCTACAGACCTTCCTTTATCTAGAAACACCACGTCTATGGGCCTTTCCTTTATCTAGAAACACCACGTCTACGGACCTTCCTTTATCCAGATACACCACGTCTACGGACCTTCCTTTATCCAGATACACCACGTCTACGGACCTTCCTTTATCCAGATACACCACGTCTACGGGCCTTCCTTTATCTAGATACACCACAACTACGGACCTTCCTTTATCTAGATACACCACGTCTACGGACCTTCCTTTATCTAGATACACCACGTCTACGGGCCTTCCTTTATCTAGATACACCACGTCTACGGGCCTTCCTTTATCCAGATACACCACATCTACAGACCTTCCTTTATCCAGATACACCACGTCTACGGACCTTCCTTTATCTAGATACACCACGTCTACGGGCCTTCCTTTATCTAGATACACCACGTCTACGGGCCTTCCTTTATCTAGATACACCACATCTACGGACCTTCCTTTATCCAGATACACCACGTCTACAGACCTTCCTTTATCCAGATACACCACGTCTACGGGCCTTCCTTTATCCAGATACACCACATCTACAGACCTTCCTTTATCCAGATACACCACAACTATGGACCTTCCTTTATCCAGATACACCACATCTACAGACCTTCCTTTATCCAGATACATCACGTCTACGGACCTTCCTTTTATCCAGATACACCACATCTACGGGCCTTCTTTTATCCAGATACACCACATCTACGGACCTTCCTTTATCCAGATACACCACGTCTACAGACCTTCCTTTATCCAGATACACCACATCTACGGACCTTCCTTTATCTAGATACACCACGTCTACAGACCTTCCTTTATCCAGATACACCACATCTACGGGTCTTCCTTTATCTAGATACACCACGTCTACAGACCTTCCTTTATCCAGATACACCACATCTACGGACCTTCCTTTATCCAGATACACCACGTCTACGGACCTTCCTTTATCTAGATACACCACATCTACGGACCTTCCTTTATCCAGATACACCACGTCTACGGACCTTCCTTTATCCAGATACACCACAACTATGGACCTTCCTTTATCTAGATACACCACGTCTACGGACCTTCCTTTATCCAGATACACCACATCTACGGACCTTCCTTTATCTAGATACACCACGTCTACGGACCTTCCTTTATCTAGATACACCACAACTATGGACCTTCCTTTATCCAGATACACCACGTCTACTGGCCTTCCTTTATCCAGATACACCACGTCTACGGACCTTCCTTTATCCAGATACACCACATCTACGGACCTTCCTTATCTAGATACACCACGTCTACGGACCTTCCTTTATCTAGATACACCACCACTATGGACCTTCCTTTATCCAGATACACCACGTCTACTGGCCTTCCTTTATCTAGATACACCACGTCTACAGACCTTCCTTTATCCAGATACACCACATCTACGGTCTTCCTTTATCTAGATACACCACGTCTACAGACCTTCCTTTATCCAGATACACCACATCTACGGACCTTCCTTTATCTAGATACACCACGTCTACGGACCTTCCTTTATCCAGATACACCACGTCTACGGACCTTCCTTTATCCAGATACACCACGTCTACGGACCTTCCTTTATCTAGATGGCAACTCACCTCCTCATAGAAGGTAATCGATCGGTGTGGGAAGAACGATTCTTCATGAATCCATGCTGATTACTGCTAATGATACCGTTCTCATTACTAAAATCTTGTCTCACATCCCCCCTCCAAGAGCTTACATACTATTGATGTCAGGCTAACTGGTCTGTAATTCCCAGGGATTTATCTTGGGCTCTTAAGTTCCCTTGGTCATGGCCGTGCAGCTGAGCAGCTCATTCTTAGCAGTCCTCAGGGGGGCAGTGCTACAATTTATTTTGCGGGGACAGCAAATTTACACTGTTATGCCCGCGAATTTCCGACAACAAATGTTCGAAGTGAGCTTGTTGTTTGGAAATCCGACCGTGTGTAGGCTCCATCGGACATTTGCTGTCGGAATTTCTGACAACAAAAATTTGAGAGCTGTTTCTCAATCTTTCCGACAACAAAATTTCTGACCGTGTGTACACAGTTCAACGCACAAACATTTTACGCATGCTCGGAATCACTGGACTTAACCTTTCATCGTAGTTTTGCACGACTCCGCGTTCTATGACGTTTCGGAATGTTCCGACCGCTTGTGTGACCGTGTGTATGCAAGACAAGTTTGAGCCAACATTCCGTCGGGAAAAAATCCACGGTTTTGTTGTCGGAATGTCCGATCATCTGTACGCAGCATAAGGCTCCTTTCACACGGGAAGGCGGACCTGAACGGGCGCTCCGTTCATCTCTATGGAGCCACGGATGTCAGCTTGTATTGTATTTTTATTATTTTATTTTTATTTATTTTTTTGCATTATACCTATAAGGGGCCCAATAGCCCCCTCCCATTTTAATTTTTTGTAATATTTTTTTTTATCATTTTTTTTTTGCATTTCACCTGTAAGGGGCCCAATGGTCCCCAGTGCCCCTTACAGGCCCAGCTGGCCCCCCTTCAGTTTTTTATTTTTTTTGCATTACACCTGTAAGTGGCCCGATGGTCCCCAGGGCCCCTTACATGCCCGGCTGGCCCTCCCCCCAAATAGATTTTTTATTTTTATTTTTTTATATGCATTACACCTGTTTAGGGGCTTGGCTGCCCCCCCCCCCCCCCTCACTTCAGGAGAGAAGAGATTACACTTGTTCTTTTTTGTCAGCATCCGGTTCTCCAGGGGGGCCTTGCCTAAAGCTGAATAAGGGGCCCCAAAACTTGTGATGGCTGCCCTGCCCTTATATCAAGCTGTACAATCACTACTTTACATTGTAACAAAGTGTCATTTCTTCAGTGTTGTCACATAAAAAGATACAATGTGGCGTCCTCTCACTTCTTATCAGATAAATATATACACAGTGCCATGTGAAAGTATTCATACCCTTCTATACACAGTGCCATGTGAAAGTATTCATACCCCTCTATATACAGTGCCTTGGGAAAGTATTCATACCCCTCTATATACAGTGCCTTGGGAAAGTATTCATACCCTTCTATATACAGTGCCTTGGGAAAGTATTCGGCCCCCTCTATATACAGTGCCTTGGGAAAGTATTCATACCCCTCTATATACAGTGCCTTGGGAAAGTATTCATACCCCTCTATATACAGTGCCTTGGGAAAGTATTCATACCCCTCTATATACAGTGCCTTGGGAAAGTATTCATACCCCTCTATATACAGTGCCTTGGGAAAGTATTCATACCCCTCTATATACAGTGCCTTGGGAAAGTATTCATACCCCTCTATACACAGTGCCTGGGGAAAGTGTTCATACCCCTCTATATACAGCGCCTTGGGAAAGTATTCATACCCCTCTATATACAGTGCCTTGGGAAAGTATTCGGCCCCCTCTATATACAGTGCCTTGGGAAAGTATTCATACCCTTCTATATACAGTGCCTTGGGAAAGTATTCGGCCCCCTCTATATACAGTGCCTTGGGAAAGTGTTCATACCCCTCTATATACAGTGCCTTGGGAAAGTATTCATACCCCTCTATATACAGTGCCTTGGGAAAGTATTCATACCCCTCTATATACAGTGCCTTGGGAAAGTGTTCATACCCCTCTATATACAGTGCCTTGGGAAAGTATTCATACCCCTCTATATACAGTGCCTTGGGAAAGTATTCATACCCCTCTATATACAGTGCCTTGGGAAAGTATTCGGCCCCCTCTATATACAGTGCCTTGGGAAAGTATTCATACCCTTCTATATACAGTGCCTTGTGAAAGTATTCATACCCCTCTATATACAGTGCCTTGGGAAAGTATTCATACCCTTCTATATACAGTGCCTTGGGAAAGTATTCATACCCCTCTATATACAGTGCCTTGGGAAAGTGTTCATACCCCTCTATATACAGTGCCTTGGGAAAGTATTCGGCCCCCTCTATATACAGTGCCTTGAGAAAGTATTCGGCCCCCTTGAACTTTGCGACCTTTTGCCACATTTCAGGCTTCAAACATAAAGATATAAAACTGTCATTTTTTGTGAAGAACCAACAACAAGTGGGACACAATCATGAAGTGGAACGAAATTTATTGGATATTTCAAACTTTGTTAACAAATAAAAAACTGAAAAACTGAAGTGAGTCACCCACCTTCAGGGTGTCTGCACCACGCGCCCCGGCGTTATGGCCTACCAGGCCGAGATGCGCGTGCCACGCGGAGCTCTCGGTTCTGATACCATGTTGGTTAGGGACATTGGAGTAGTGGCTCGGCCCCAGTGATCGACTGGGGGTCGAGGTACCGGATAGACATGTGCATTTCGTTTCGTTACGAATTTGAATTCGGACAAATTTTTCATTATTCGGAGATTCGGATGCATCCGAGTTTCCGAATTACAAAATTAACGAATTTAAACAAATTCGAATGAAATTTGAAAGCAAATTTGAATCAAAATCTAAAAAATATGAATCGATTTCTAAAAAAGAATACAATAAAATAGAATATAAAATAATAAAAACAATAGAATGAAAATCAAAGAATAGTAAAGAACAGAATAGAATTTAACCACTTAAGACCCGGACCAAAATGCAGGTAAAGGACCTTGCCCCTTTTTGCGATTCGGCACTGCGTCGTTTTAACTGACAACTGCGCGGTCGTGCGACGTGGCTCCCAAACAAAATTGGCGTCCTTTTTTCCCCACAAATAGAGCTTTCTTTTGGTGGTATTTGATCACCTCTGCGGTTTTTATTTTTTGCGCTATAAACAAAAATAGAGCGACAATTTAAAAAAAAATGCAATATTTTTTACTTTTTGCTATAATAAATATCCCCCAAAAATATCTAAAAAAACATTTTTTTTTCCTCAGTTTTGGGTGATACGGATTCTTCTACGTATTTTTGGTAAAAAAAAATCGCAATAAGCGTTTATCGGTTGGTTTTCGCAAAATGTATAGCATTTACAAAATAAGGGATAGTTTTATTGCATTTTTATTAATTTTTTTTTTTACTACTAATAGCGGCGATCAGCGATTTTATTCGTGACATTATGGCGGACACTTCGGACAATTTTGACACATTTTTGGGACAATTGTCATTTTCACAGCAAAAAATGCATTTAAATTGCGTTGTTTACTGTGGAAATGACAGCTGCAGTTTGGGAGTTAACCACAAGGGGGCGCTGTAGGGGATGTGTGACCTAATGTGTGTGTTTACAACTGTAGGGGGGTGTGGCTGTAGGTGTGACGTCATCGATCGCGTCCCCCTATTACAGGGATGACGCGATCGATGCTACGGCCACAGAGAAGCACAGGGAAGCCGCGTGTACACACGGCTCTCCCCGTTCTTCCGCTCCAGGGACCGATCGCCGCACTGCAGCGGCGATCGGGTCCGCGAATCCCGCGGTCCCGGTCCTGGAGCTTCGGACCGGGTCGCGGGCGCGCGCCCGTGACCCACGGCTGGGTAATAAAATCAATGTATATATACGTTGATGTGCCCAGCTGTGCCATTCTGCCGACGTAAATGTGCAGTAGGCGGTCCTTAAGTGGTTAATAGAATGTAATCAAATACAATAATACAAATACAATCAAATTTGGTTGAAAAAATTTCCAATCCGGTTGAAATATCATCGAATTTGGTTGAAATATTAACCAAAACGGATGAAATATTATTGAATTCTGTTGAAATATTTTCGAATCCGATCAAAATATGATCGAATTCGAATCCGGTAGAAATGTTTGCGAATTCGACCGGGTTTTTTCGAATTCGGTCGAAAACGATCCAACTCCGAAAACGAATTTAACAAATTTAACGAATCTAACTTAACGAAATTAATTAAATAACGAATTAAAACGAAACAAAAGAAATGTTTTCCTTTCGCACATGTCTAGCGCCGGACACGGAAAGGCTGGGCGTCGGTCGGTAACTGAAATCTACCCGAAGTCACTCAAAGTTTACTGAGGAGAATTGTCTCCGTGATCGAATTTCTACGAAGGGGCCTGTGGCAGACGCCGTCATAATTCGGAGCATGCGCACTGGGAGTCCCTCCCCTCAAAGTTTCCGAGTGATACTCTGGCTGGCGGGTCTGTGGCAGGGGCCGGTCCAGGTACGCTACGCCCACTCTGGCGCAGAAAATAAGGGGCCAGATTCAGAAAGGCCGCGTGCAAAGTTTAGTCTCGCGTAAAGTTCCAGCAGCGTAGCGTAAACTGGGGCGGCCTAATTCAAATTCGGCGGGTAGGGGGCGTCTCCTATTTAAATTAGGCGCGTCCACGCGCCGAACGTACTCCGCAATTGTCGACCATTGTAAAATCCCAGTGGTCCGAATTATGACGGTGTTTTCGACGTGAACGTAATCAACGTAAATCCCCATTCACGGACGAGTTACGCAAACGACGTAAACATTTTCAAATTTCCCGCGGTCACGACGTCCACACTTAACATAGGATGCGCCTGCTATGGGCAGCTTTATCTTTACACCGGGAAAACCCATTACGTAAACGGCGTAAAGTGACTGCGTCGGGCCGGGGTACGTTCGTGAATTGGCGTATATCGCTGATTTACCTTTTTATCGGCGTAAATCAGCGGGAACGCCCCCGGCAGCCATTTAAAACACTTAAGGACCGCCTCCTGCACATATATGTCGGCAGAATGGCACGGATGGGCACATCCACGTACAGGTACGTCCTGTACTAGTAGTACCCAGCTGTGGGTCACGGGCGCGCTCCCGTGACCCGGTCCGAAGCTCCGTGACCGGGACCGTGGGACTCGCGGACCCGATTGCCGCTGGAGTGCGCCGATCGGTCCCTGGAGCTGACGAACGGGGAGAGCCGTGTGTAAACACACCTTCCCCGTGCTTCACTGTGGCCGCAGCATCGATCGCGTCATCCCTGTTATAGGGGGACGTGATCGATGACGTCACACCTACAGCCACACCCCCCTACAGTTGTAAACACACACAGGGAACACACAAATCCTACAGCGCCCCCTTGTGGATAACTCCCAAACTGCAACTGTCATTTTCACAGTAAACAATGCAATTTAAATGCATTTTTTGCTGTGAAAAAGACAATTGTCCCAAAAATGTGTCAAAATTGCCTGAAGTGTCCGCCATAATGTCGCAGTCACGAAAAAAATCGCTGATCGCCGCCATTACTAGTAAAAAAAAAAAATAATAATAAAAATGCAATAAAACTATCCCTTATTATGTAAACACTATAAATTTGGCGAAAACCAACCGATAAACGCTTATTGCGATTACGCCTGTCGGATCTTCAATGCAAACCGGCGTATCTTGTTTTCTGAATACAGGAAAGAGATACGCCGGCGCAAAGTGTGAGTTATACCGGCGTGCCACTGATACGCCGGCGTAACTGTCTCTGAATCCGGCCCGGAGTGTTCTCTGAGAAGCAGGATTGCTTCTCCTGTCTGCGCCTGAATCTGCTGTTTCCTTCTTCTGATTCACCTCTACTCTTCACTAAAAGTTGTACTGTTTTATCGTGTTTGGATAAATAAAAGCACAAGATAAAAGACACCGGCTGTTTGGACGTTCCATCATTGCCGCTCTCATCTACGACCCTAGACGGCGGAGCCACAGAGGTAACATGCCATCCCAATTCTAACCAGCAGCTCCTTGGGGGGTGAGTGCTACATACACTATATTACCAAAAGTATTGGGACGCCTCCCCTCCCCCATTATATATATAAGGGAACCCTATTGGCATAACTCACCATAATTACGTAGTTTTGATTTTCGCACCGCGGGAGGTAATGATGGCAGATAGTAATTAAATGGATTTTAAAATAGATTGCATGCCATTGGCATAAGAAATGGTCCATGTCACTATAATTGGTAGATTACATTATAGAAGTGATTCATCTGAAGGATAATCTCATTTTCATTACGGGGTCACAAAGGTTTTTCTGTTTCCTGCTGGAATTAAATTAGCTGCTACCTTGAAGTAACGTCGTTTTGCATTTCTCTGGATCAACGTAATTATTAAAAAAAATGTAGGGCTGCGAAAATTAACGATTAAATCCTCAATCAATCCTTATTTCTCTGATCGATCAAAATAATTTTGATCGGGGACGATCGTGGATTGAGCTCCGTCTCGCCCATAGGAAAGGACCGGCTTCGGCCTGAGCACCGGAGCCGCGCCATCTTGGTACACCCGGTGCCGCCTAGTAACAGTGCGAGCGGGAAATGTGGATATTACTGTAGGGAGGGCAATGTGGACATTACTTATGGGGGGAGGATGTGGACATTACAGTGTATGGGGAGGGGCAATGTGGACATTACAGTATGGGGGGAGATGTGGACATTACAGTATGGGGGGGAGGGCAATGGGACATTACAGTAATGGGGGGGAGATGGTGGATATTACAGTATGGGGGGGGGGATGTGGATTAGTACAGTATGGGGGGGGTGTGGATATTACAGTATGGGGGGGGGGAGATGTGGACATTACAGTATGGGGGGGAGAGATGTGGATATTACAGTATGGGGGGAGAGATGTGGATATTACTGTGTGTGGGGGGGGGAGATGTGGATATTACAGTATGGGGGGGATGTGGATATTACAGTATGGGGGGGATGAGATGTGGATATTACAGTGGGGGGGGGAGATGTGGATATTACAGTGGGGGGGGGGAGATGTGGATATTACAGTGGGGGTGTGTGGATATTACAGTATGGGGGGGAGATGTGGATATTACAGTATGGGGGGGGGGGAGATGTGGATATTACAGTATGGGGGGGAGATGTGGATATTACAGTGGGGGGGGGGAGATTTGGATATTACAGTGGGGGGGATGTGAATATTACAGTATGGGGGGGGAGATGTGGATATTACAGTGGGGGGGGGGAGATGTGGATATTACAGTGGGGGGGGGGATGTGAATATTACAGTATGGGGGGGAGATGTGGATATTACAGTATGGGGGGGGAGATGTGGATATTACAGTATGGGGGGGGGATGTGGATATTACAGTATGGGGGGGGAGATGTAGACATTACAGTATGGGGGGGGGGAGATGTGGATATTACAGTTTGGGGGGAGATGTGGATATTACAGTATGGGGGGGAGATGTGGATATTACAGTATGGGGGGGGGATGTGGATATTACAGTATGGGGGGGGAGATGTAGGACATTACAGTATGGGGGGGGGGAGATGTGGATATTACAGTTTGGGGGGAGATGTGGATATTACAGTATGGGAGGGAGATGTGGATATTACAGTATGGGGGGGAGATGTGGATATTACAGTGGGAGGGGAGATGTGGATATTACAGTATGGGGGGAGATGTGGATATTACAGTATGGGGGGGACGTGGATATTACAGTGGGAGGGGAGATGTGGACATTACAGTATGGGGGGGATGTGGATATTACAGTGGGGGGGGGGAGATGTGGATATTACAGTATGGGGGTGTAACAGAATGGCCTGTGACACCCAGAGACGTTGGAAGGATGAGAGATACTCCTGTGCCAGCAGCAACAATAACTCTTGGGTCGAAATTCACCCTGTGCCCTTTTGGGTGTAGGGTGGCTAATAGTGAATTATAATTCCTTTACTAACAGGTGGGACATTATTAATACTTCATATTTCAGGACTGAGATATCACAAGGAGTTCATGATGACATGACCAGGTCAGCCAGACAGTGACTCATACCTTTGTATAATAGGCTATTGAAATATCTTAAGGTGTTGGCTATTCACTGTAAAGACATTCCGTTGAAGGTGTGGATTGCACCCACTCTCACAAGACTCTGCCATTGTGTGACAAAGCTGTATAGAGAACTTATTCAACTAGATGTCTGTGTTACTATTCAAGGTTAATTGAACCCTATTGATAATACGGTGCCGTCATGTCTAGCTACCAATTAAAGAATTATCCTCAGTGAGTGAATAGGGGGGTGGAGATTACATTGTCCTGTGATTAACTGTATTATGTTGTACTGGATATAAGCAAGCTAAGAACCAATAAAGATATTCATACATTTTGGAAGCGAGAACGGAGCGCAGTCTCGTTTATTCTGGGAAATGGAATGGATCATGTCTGCCTGGTTGTTGGTGTGTCGGATAAGCTTGTCGTGGATGGATGGAGGTTGTAAGCGGTGGTGACCGTTACAGGGGGGGACGTGGATATTACAGTGGGAGGGGAGATGTGGATATTACAGTGGGAGGGGAGATGTGGATATTACAGTGGGGGGGGGGAGATGTGGATATTACAGTATGGGGGGGGGATGTGGATATTACAGTATGGGGGGAGATGTGGATATTACAGTATGGGGGGATATGGATATTACAGTATGGGGGGGATGTGGACATTACAGTATGGGGGGGATATGGATATTACAGTATGGGGGGAGATGTGGACATTACAGTATGGGGGGGAGATGTGGATATGACAGTATGGGGGGGGAGATGTGGACATTACTGTATGGGGGGGTGGATTTTACAGTATGGGGGGGATATCTGAATATTACAGTATGGGGGGATGTGAAATATTACAGTTTGGGGGGGATATGGATATTACAGTATGGGGGGGATATCTGAATATTACAGTATGGGGGGATGTGGATATTACAGTTTGGGGGGGAAGATGTGGATATTACAGTATGGGGGGGGGATGTGGATATTACAGTATGGGGGGGAGATGTGGATATTACAGTATGGGGGAGATGTGGATATTACAGTATGGGGGGGAAGATGTGGATATTACAGTATGGGGGGGGGATGTGGATATTACAGTATGGGGGGGGAGATGTGGATATATACAGTATGGGGGGGGGGGAGATGTGGATATGACAGTATGGGGGGAGATGTGGACATTACTGTATGGGGGGGTGGATATTACAGTATGGGGGGGGGATATATGAATATTACAGTATGGGGGGGATATGGATATTACAGTATGGGGGGATGTGGACATTACAGTATGGGGGGGGATATGGATATTACAGTACGGGGGGGGAGAAATGTGGATATGACAGTATGGGGGGGGAGATGTGGACATTACTTTAGGGGGGGGGTGGATATTACAGTATGGGAAGGGAGATGTGGACATTACAGTTGGGGGGGAGATGTGGATATTACAGTATGGGGGGGGGAGATGTGGATATTACAGTATGGGGGGATGTACAGTATGGGGGGGATGTGGATATTACAGTATGGGGGGAGATGTGGATATACAGTATGGGGGGGGAGTTGTGGATATTACAGTATGGGGGGGGGAGATGTGGACATTCCAGTATGGGGGGGGGGGAGATGTGGATATTACAGTATGGGGGGGGGAGATGTGGACATTCCAGTATGGGGGGGGGGAGATGTGGATATTACAGTATGGGGGGGATGTGGATATTACAGTATGGGGGGATATGGATATTACAGTATGGGGGGGATGTGGACATTACAGTATGGGGGGGGAGATGTGGATATGACAGTATGGGGGGGAGATGTGGACATTACTGTATGGGGGGGTGGATTTTACAGTATGGGGGGGATATCTGAATATTACAGTATGGGGGGATGTGGATATTACAGTTTGGGGGGGATATGGATATTACAGTATGGGGGGGATGTGGACATTACAGTATGGGGGGGATATGGATATTACAGTATGGGGGGGAGATGTGGATATTACAGTATGGGGGGGATGTGGACATTACAGTATGGGGGGGGATATGGATATTACAGTTTGGGGGGGATATGGATATTACAGTATGGGGGGGATGTGGACATTACAGTATGGGGGGGATATGGATATTACAGTATGGGGGGGGAAGATGTGGATATTACAGTATGGGGGGATATGGATATTACAGTATGGGGGGGAGATGTGGACATTACAGTATGGGGGGATGTGGATATTACAGTATGGGGGGGGGAGATGTGGATATTACAGTATGGGGGGGGGGGAGATGTGGATATGACAGTATGGGGGGGAGATGTGGACATTACTGTATGGGGGGGGTGGATATTACAGTATGGGGGGGGGGATATATGAATATTACAGTATGGGGGGAGATGTGGATATTACAGTATGGGGGGATGTGGACATTACAGTATGGGGGGGGGGATATGGATATTACAGTACGGGGGGGGAGAAATGTGGATATGACAGTATTGGGGGGGGGGAGATGTGGACATTACTTTAGGGGGGGTGGATATTACAGTATGGGGAGGGAGATGTGGACATTACAGTTGGGGGGGAGATGTGGATATTACAGTGGGGGGGGGGGGGGAGATGTGGATATTACAGTATGGGGGGGATGTACAGTATGGGGGGGGGGTGTGGATATTACAGTATGGGGGATGTGGATATTACAGTATGGGGGGGAGATGTGGATATTACAGTATGGGGATGTGGATATTACAGTATGGGGGGGATGGGATGTGGACATTACAGTATGGGGGGGGGGGGGAGATGTGGATATGACAGAATGGGGGGAGATGTAGACATTACTGTATGGGGGGGTGGATATTACAGTATGGGGGGGGGATATATGAATATTACAGTATGGGGGGATATGGATATTACAGTATGGGGGGATGTGGACATTACAGTATGGGGGGGGATATGGATATTACAGTACGGGGGGGAGAAATGTGGATATGACAGTATGGGGGGGGGGAGATGTGGACATTACTTTAGGGGGGGGTGGATATTACAGTATGGGGAGGGAGATGTGGACATTACAGTTGGGGGGAGATGTGGATATTACAGTATGGGGGGGGGGGAGATGTGGATATTACAGTATGGGGGGATGTACAGTATGGGGGGGATGTGGATATTACAGTATGGGGGGAGATGTGGATATTACAGTATGGGGGGGAGTTGTGGATATTACAGTATGGGGGGGGGGAGATGTGGACATTCCAGTATGGGGGGGGGAGATGTGGATATTACAGTATGGGGGGGATGTGGATATTACAGTATGGGGATATGGATATTACAGTATGGGGGGGATGTGGACATTACAGTATGGGGGGGATATGGATATTACAGTATGGGGGGAGATGTGGACATTACAGTATGGGGGGGGAGATGTGGATATGACAGTATGGGGGGGAGATGTGGACATTACTGTATGGGGGGGTGGATTTTACAGTATGGGGGGGATATCTGAATATTACAGTATGGGGGGATGTGGATATTACAGTTTGGGGGGGATATGGATATTACAGTATGGGGGGGATGTGGACATTACAGTATGGGGGGGATATGGATATTACAGTATGGGGGGAGATGTGGATATTACAGTATGGGGGGATGTGGACATTACAGTATGGGGGGGATATGGATATTACAGTTTGGGGGGGATATGGATATTACAGTATGGGGGGGATGTGGACATTACAGTATGGGGGGGATATGGATATTACAGTATGGGGGGGAAGATGTGGATATTACAGTATGGGGGATATGGATATTACAGTATGGGGGGATGTGGACATTACAGTATGGGGGGATGTGGATATTACAGTATGGGGGGGGGGGAGATGTGGATATTACAGTATGGGGGGGGGAGATGTGGATATGACAGTATGGGGGGGAGATGTGGACATTACTGTATGGGGGGGTGGATATTACAGTATGGGGGGGGATATATGAATATTACAGTATGGGGGGGATATGGATATTACAGTATGGGGGGATGTGGACATTACAGTATGGGGGGGGGGGGATATGGATATTACAGTACGGGGGGGAGAAATGTGGATATGACAGTTATGGGGGGGAGATGTGGACATTACTTTAGGGGGGGTGGATATTACAGTATGGGGAGGGAGATGTGGACATTACAGTTGGGGGGGAGAGATGTGGATATTACAGTATGGGGGGGGGGAGATGTGGATATTACAGTATGGGGGGATGTACAGTATGGGGGGGGTGTGGATATTACAGTATGGGGGATGTGGATATTACAGTATGGGGGGGAGATGTGGATATTACAGTATGGGGGATGTGGATATTACAGTATGGGGGGGGATGTGGATATTACAGTATGGGGGGGATGTGGACATTACAGTATGGGGGGGGGAGGGGGAGATGTGGATATGACAGAATGGGGGGGAGATGTAGACATTACTGTATGGGGGGGGGTGGATATTACAGTATGGGGGGGATATCTGAATATTACAGTATGGGGGATGTGGATATTACAGTATGGGGGGATGTGGACATTACAGTATGGGGGGAGATGTGGATATTACAGTATGGGGGGGAGATGTGGATATTACAGTATGGGGGGGGGGGGAGATGTGGATATGACAGTATGGGGGGGGTGGATATTACACTATGGGGGGGAGATGTGGATATTACAGTATGGGGGGGGATGTGGATATTACAGTATGGGGGGGGAGATGTGGATATGACAGTATGGGGGGGAGATGTGGACATTACTGTATGGGGGGGTGGATATTACAGTATGGGGGGGGGATATCTGAATATTACAGTATGGGGGGGATGTGGACATTACAGTATGGGTGGGGGATGTGGACATTACAGTATGGGGGGGGGAGATGTGGATATTACAGTATGGGGGGGGAGATGTGGATATGACAGTATGGGGGGGGGAGATGTGGACATTACAGTATGGGGGGGTGGATATTACAGTATGGGGGGGAGATGTGGACATTACAGTATGGCGGGGGAGATGTGGACATTACAGTATGGGGGGGGGGAGATGTGGACATTACAGTATGGGGGGGAGATGTGGACATTACAGTATGGGGGGGGAGATGTGGATATGACAGTATGGGGGGGAGATGTAGACATTACTGTATGGGGGGGTGGATATTACAGTATGGGGGGGGGAGATGTGGATATGACAGTAAGGGGGGGAGATGTAGACATTACTGTATGGGGGGGTGGATATTACAGTATGGGGGGGAGAGTTTAATAAAAAATAAAAAAATTGTAAAAACTGCGTTATAATTGATGGAAATTAGTCGATTAATCGATTAAAAGAAAACGATTAATTGAACACGAATATTGTAATCAGTAACATCCCTAATAAAAAGCATTTTTTCTTTCATTTCTCCTCCTAATTTCCTTTAATAAGGAGCCTTATAGGAGACACTCTGCAGCTTGCCGTCCTCTCCGGATCCGCGCGTTCCTGAGACGAGGCGGCGGGAGAGAAATGAGCTGAAGGTTTGTTATTTCTGACATTTTAAATTGAATGAATAAAATGTCAGAAAGTGCGTTATAAAGTACAATTTCTACACTTCCACTTATTGGACGATCCCCTACGAAGCCTCCACCCGCCATTCAGCGCTACAAAGCGAGTCGCGGCCCTGAAGACGCTCAGCGTTTTCCTTTTCTCACCAAACTCACCAAAACGGTTTTCATCTTTTCCTTGATTAATAAAAAAATGAAAAAAATCAGCGGCGTGACATTTCCTTTTCCTCTTGTATTTAAATGCTGTAAATACGACAGCGATCCCGTCATGTCAGACAGCCGGCCCGACATTACCGACGAAAGAACGCGGAGAAGCGGGTCGGCGGCGGTGACATTGGTATTTCTGGAAGTAAACAGCGACGTGACTCTTCCGGCAGAGGAAATATCCGTCTAATGAAGAGCAGAAAACACGGGACGATGACGCCTCATAGAAGAAACGATCCTCCGATCCCTCTGTCCCTCCCCAGTTGTCCCATGTGACCCGCAAGATAGACCTTGTGACAGCGCAGGGACCTCCATAGGAGGAAATGACAGAGGAGGCACATGAAGGGTTAATGTGAGGTTCCGGACCCTCGTTTCTGTGCTGAGGAAGTTGTGTTTTTGGTTTTCTCCGGGTTCCCTAAACCTGGAGGATCGGGGCCTAGAGCTTGAAGGCTCCAAAGTGTCTTGGGTGGGACGGAGCCTCGATCCCATGTCCCGATTTTACTGGATGCCGGCAGAGTACACAGGTGTGGGGGTCATTATATACTCCGGCCCAGGGGTGTACTGACAACTCATGGGGCCCCGGGGCAATAGAAGATTATGGGGCCCCCGGGCTTACAGATGGCCACCATGCCAGGTGGCAGTGCAGAGGCGGGGCAGCTAAAATCTCGGGATTTTCACATCAAAAGCATGTCGGTTTCGGACATATCAGGGACAGATGTAAAAAAAACACACAGATGTTTACATACTGTCCCTGGTTTCACTGAGCCTGGCAATCCTGATGGGGCCCCCTAGTGGCATGTGGCCCTCGGGCAGTGCCCAAGTGACTCAATGGTCAGTCCGCTCCTGCTCTGGCCTGAGGATAGCTCTGGAGACAGCTCCTATATTAGAGACGGGAGGTCTCACCCAGGGGTCAGAGGAGCCCCAGCCAGGAGACAGGAGGTCACAACCAGGAGACAGAGGTTCTCCAGCCAGGAGACAGGAGGTCACAACCAGGGGTCAGAGGAGCCCCAGCCAGGAGACAGGAGGTCACAACCAGGAGACAGAGGTTCTCCAGCCAGGAGACAGGAGGTCACAACCAGGGGACAGAGGTACTCCAGCCAGGAGACAGGAGGTCACAACCAGGAGACAGAGGTACTCCAGCCAGGAGACAGGAGGTCACAACCAGGAGACAGAGGTTCTCCAGCCAGGAGACAGGAGGTCACAACCAGGAGACAGAGGTTCTCCAGCCAGGAGACAGGAGGTCACAACCAGGGGACAGAGGTACTCCAGCCAGGAAAAAGGAGGTCACAACCAGGGGACAGAGGTACTCCAGCCAGGAAAAAGGAGGTCACAACCAGGGGACAGAGGTACTCCAGCCAGGAGACAGGAGGTCACAACCAGGGGACAGAGGTACTCCAGCCAGGAAAAAGGAGGTCACAACCAGGAGACAGAGGTACTCCAGCCAGGAGACAGGAGGTCACAACCAGGGGACAGAGGTACTCCAGCCAGGAGACAGGAGGTCACAACCAGGGGACAGAGGTACTCCAGCCAGGAGACAGGAGGTCACAACCAGGGGTAAGAGGAGCCCCAGCCAGAGGTCTCATCCAGGGGACAGAGGAGCC
Source organism: Rana kukunoris (assembly GCA_029574335.1). Taxonomy (NCBI): domain Eukaryota; kingdom Metazoa; phylum Chordata; class Amphibia; order Anura; family Ranidae; genus Rana; species Rana kukunoris. The sequence continues at coordinate 279,224 of CM056051.1, read as the reverse complement.
CCAGCCAGGAGTTAGGAGACAGGAGGTCACAACCAGGGGACAGAGGTTCTCCAGCCAGGAGACAGGAGGTCACAACCAGGAGACAGAGGTTCTCCAGCCAGGAGACAGGAGGTCACAACCAGGGGACAGAGGTACTCCAGCCAGGAGACAGGAGGGTCTTTTCCTGGGACTCAGAAGGGCTCCTGTTGGGGTGTCCAGAGGCCAGGAGTGGGCCGTGCAGCGTAGCCCTGCAACTAAACGCTGAGCGAGCCAAGAGAATCCGGAGAGGGGGACAACAATCAGAGGGACTGGTAAGAAGAGACGAGGGAGCCGCGTGGCATTATCAGTTGACTGTTGATGGAAATTCCCGCCGGGCAAACTGATTTCTATGAGAACGGTTTCATTCTGTTTCATAAAAGTGAGTCTGCCACAACCTAAAATGCTGGGACTGGCATAACTCCTTGGAAAACGCATCTGCCGCACGAGTATAATCACCCCATCTATACACGATAACCTCTCTGATGGTCCCCTGTATATAAATTATTCGGAAACCTTTTCCTCGATCGTCTGTTTCCACTGGATGGCAGCCAGAGAAGATGAACGGGAGGGGCAGACAGAGGGAGAAATGGCAGCGAATGTTCCCGGGGGAAAAAATATCGCAGACCAATCGCACCAAGACACGGAAAACATTTATTCGCTTATAATGATGTGTGAAATGTTTAAAATGTGTGAATTTATTCTCTTGTAGGTCATAACGATGTCATTCCGAGTATGAAGAGCGTGCTTCAGACACGTCAACACCATTAGCCGTTCACTCACACCGCCGGGTTCTGATTGGTCCTGGAAGTGGCCGGTCTCTCTGTATATTACCAGCATGCCAGGTATGGGGGGCCTGGGAGCCGATGGGACTCATAGAGGGGGGCCTGGGAGCCGATGGGACTCATAGAGGGGGGCGGCTACAGATGGGAACCAAATTCCATGGAAATGGCAAGGGAGGAAATCTTCTATACCGATCAGCCACAACATTATGACCACTTAATATTGGGTGGGCCCATCTTCCTGACCTGTGGAGGTATGGACTCCCCTAGACCTCTGTGATATCTGCCACCAATCCACCACTAGAAGATGCTTTAAATCCTTTAAAGCGGATGGTTCACCAAAACAATATTAAAAGCCAGCAGCTACAAATACTGCAGCTGCTGACTTTTAATATTAGGACACTTACCTGTCCTGGAGTCCAGCGACGTCCGCAGCAGAGGATGAGTGATCGCTCGTCTCCCTGCTGCTCCCCCCTCCATCCACGGTGAGGGAACCAGGAAGTGAAGCGCTCCGGCTTCACTGCCCGTTTCCCTACGGCGCATGTGCGAGTCGCGCTGCGCCCGCCGATTGGCTCCCGCTGTGTGCTGGGAGCCGAGAGTTCCCAGCACACAATGGGAAAAGCCCGTCTTTTGCCCGAGACTGCGGGCCGGAAGTGGGTGCAGATACCTGTCTTTAGACAGGTATCTGCACCCCCCTCCCCCCTGAAAGGTGTCAAATGTGACGCCGGAGGGGGGGAGGGTTCCGATCAGCGGATCTTCACTTTAGGATGGAGATCCGCTTTAAATTGTGAGGTGGAACCTCCATGGATTGGACTTGTTTTTACAGCACATCCCACAGATGTTCCATTGGATGGAGATCTGAAGAATTTGGATTTTGAGTTCCTCAAACAATTCTTGGGTTCATCAGCCCAAGCCACCAGTTATGATCGATATTGAGCCTTTCCTCCCCCACCTCCATCAATGATCCTTCCCTCCCCACCTCCATCAATGAGCCTTCCCTCCCCACCTCCATCAATGAGCCTTCCCTCCCACCTCCATCAATGATCCTTCCCTCCCCACCTTCATCAATGAGCCTTCCCTCCCCACCTCCATCAATGAGCCTTCCCTCCCCACCTCCATCAATGAGCCTTCCCTCCCACCTCCATCAATGATCCTTCCCTCCCCACCTTCATCAATGAGCCTTCCCTCCCCACCTCCATCAATGATCCTTCCCTCCCCACCTCCATCAATGAGCCTTCCCTCCCCCACCTCCATCAATGATCCTTCCCTCCCCACCTCCATCAATGAGCCTTCCCTCCCACCTCCATCAATGAGCCTTCCCTCCCACCTCCATCAATGATCCTTCCCTCCCCACCTTCATCAATGAGCCTTCCCTCCCCACCTCCATCAATGAGCCTTCCCTCCCCACCTCCATCAATGAGCCTTTCCTCCCCACCTCCATCAATGAGCCTTCCCTCCCCACCTCCATCAATGAGCCTTCCCTCCTCATCACCATCAATGAGCCTTCCCTCCCCACCTCCATCAATGAGCCGTCCCTCCCCACCTCCATCAATGAGCCTTCCCTCCCCCACCTCCATCAATGATCCTTCCCTCCCCACCTCCATCAATGAGCCTTCCCTCCCCACCTCCATCAATGAGCCTTCCCTCCCACCTCCATCAATGATCCTTCCCTCCCCACCTTCATCAATGAGCCTTCCCTCCCACCTCCATCAATGATCCTTCCCTCCCCACCTCCATCAATGAGCCTTCCCTCCCCACCTCCATCAATGAGCCTTCCCTCCCACCTCCATCAATGATCCTTCCCTCCCCACCTCCATCAATGAGCCTTCCCTCCCCATCTCCACCAATGAGCCTTCCCTCCCCACCTCCATCAATGAGCCTTCCCTCCCCACCTCCATCAATGAGCCTTCCCTCCTCATCACCATCAATGAGCCTTCCCTCCCCACCTCCATCAATGAGCCGTCCCTCCCCACCTCCATCAATGAGCCTTCCCTCCCCATCTCCATCAATGAGCCTTCCCTCCCCACCTCCATCAATGAGCCTTCCCTCCCCACCTCCATCAATGAGCCTTCCCTCCCCACCTCCATCAATGAGCCTTCCCTCCCCACCTCCATCAATGAGCCTTCCCTCCCCACCTCCATCAATGAGCCTTCCCTCCCACCTCCATCAATGATCCTTCCCTCCTCCACCTCCATCAATGAGCCTTCCCTCCCCATCTCCATCAATGAGCCTTCCCTCCCCACCTCCATCAATGAGCCTTCCCTCCCCACCTCCATCATCGAGCCTTCCCTCCTCATCAGCATCAATGAGCCTTCCCTCCCCACCTCCATCAATGAGCCTTCCCTCCCCACCTCCATCAATGAGCCTTCCCTCCCCACCTCCATCAATGAGCCTTCCCTCCCCACCTCCATCAATGAGCCTTCCCTCCCCACCTCCATCAATGAGCCTTCCCTCCCCATCTCCATCAATGAGCCTTCCCTCCCCACCTCCATCAATGAGCCTTCCCTCCCCACCTCCACCAATGAGCCTTCCCTCCCCACCTCCATCAATAATCCTTCCCTCCCCACCTCCACCAATGAGCCTTTCCTCCCCCACCTCCATCAATGAGCATCCCCTCCCTCACCTCCATAAATGTGCCTTCCCTCCCCACCTCCATCAATGAGCCTTCCCTCCCCACCTCCATCAATGAGCCTTCCCTCCCCACCTCCATCAATGAGCCTTCCCTCCCCATCTCCATCAATGAGCCTTCCCTCCCCACCTCCATCAATGAGCCTTCCCTCCCCACCTCCACCAATGAGCCTTCCCTCCCCACCTCCATCAATAATCCTTCCCTCCCCACCTCCACCAATGAGCCTTTCCTCCCCCACCTCCATCAATGAGCATCCCCTCCCTCACCTCCATAAATGTGCCTTCCCTCCCCACCTCCATCAATGAGCCTTCCCTTCCCACCTGGTGCTCAAATTTTTTGGGGGGTGCAAACAAACTGAAAAAAAAATCATCAATTGCAGCCACTGTGCCCATTAAACGCAGCCACTGTGCCCATCAAGCGCAGTCACTGTGCCCATCAATTGCTGCCAGTTTGCCCCATCGATTGCCGCCAATTTGCCCCAATTGCTGCCAGTTTGCCCCATCAATTGCCGCCAATTTGCCCCAATTGCAGCATTGCAATGCATGAATCTATCTATTGGTGAGTGATGGGTGCAGAAGAGAGGGGGCGGCACTCCTGCGCCCTCTATGGACGCACCCCCACTAAATCTCTCCGTAATAGGGAAGCCTCTTCCTAACAGAGGAGTCTCTCCAGCTGGGTCACCTCCATCCAGGAGGACACTTTCACTATCAAGGGGGGTCTTGCACTAACAGGGAAGCCCCTCTTCCATAGAGCAGGGGGTCTCCTGTTACCTGGGCCACCTCCACACATGAGCAGGAAGATCTATTCACTCCACAACTTGCAAAGTCCACCATTGATTGGCTGCTGGGAGTTTGCAGTTACTCCACATTCAGAGCCACTTCATTTTCCCATTTGGTTCTTTGTAATCGGATCTGAAGAGAATTAAAAGTTAAAATATTAGATTAGAAAACACTTTGAAGTGTATTATTTAGCTTGATAAAGACACGGTTTCACCTAAGTGTGCGACGCCATTACCAGGCTGCTGACTACCAGTCCATCAGAGCGGTCCAAATCCGAAGATTTCCCTCGCTGCCGGGGTATCATGTCCACTTATCTCATAGAGAGTCCTGAAAAGAAAATGATATCTATTAAAAGGCAAGCCGATCTGCAAGGAAGAAGATTCTTTACCTCCAGTAATGAGTTCCGTCTCCTCAATGGTCGGAGGAAATAAGGCGGGTGGGGTGCGTTTTGTATCTCGCAGATTCACGCTTTTCTGCAGAGGATGTATTAAAGGAAGACCATAATGCGCGTTCATTGAATGCCGCTCATTAGAGATATGATTGCAGAGTACGGCTCAAGGTAATTTTCACCCAATTTTCACATTTATCCATGAGAATTTCTCAGTGAGGCCGGGGGGCTACGACATCACAACGAGGGGGCTTATCAGCCAGGTCAATGCAAAAATCCAATTAAGAGGACTACAAGCCAGTCACCGACTACAGTGTGGGCCTAACCCTAACCCCTGACCCCTAACCCATAGGGGCCAGATTCAGGTAGAGTTAGGCTTTAGTTTCCAGTGATCCGCCAGCCTAACTGTCACTTTAAGCCGGCGTCTCTGTTTTCTGTAAGCAGAAAACAAGAAACGCCGGGTTAGAGTTCCGATGCGATCGGCGCAATTGAATTTCGCCATCGCATCGCAACTTTAATTTAAAAATGGCGCCGGGGGCGTTCCCGCTGATTTACGCTGAAAAAAAATGTTAATCAGCGTGAATCGGCAATTCACGATCGTATTGGGGCGCGACGCAGTGACTTTCCGACGTTTCCGTAAGCGATACGCGGCGTAAAGATAAAGCAGCCCCCTAGTGGAGTATCCTATGTTAAGTATAGGCGTCGTCATCGCGTCGGAAAAAAAAAAATCGCGTCGCTTGCGTAAAACGTTCATGAATGGGGATGTGACGTCATTGACGTTCACTGACAGAATTTGGAGCATGCGCACTGGGATGCATTGACACTCGACGCATGCGCAGTACGTTCGCCGCGGGAGCGCGCCCAATTTGAATTCCGCCGGCTCATTTGCGATGCGCTGCCGCAACTTTAGGAGCAAGTGCTTCATGAATAACAGCACTTGCTCCTAAAATTTCGGCAGATGAGAAGCGTTACTCCAGCGCAAAGAAGCTCCCATCTACCTGAATCTGGCCCGTAGTCTATAGTCTCTCATTTTTTTTTTTTTTTAAAGATATTTTTATTGAAAAGTTTTACAAAACCAACAATACAACACATACAAAAACAAAACAACACGGAACATACATCGGGAGTGGATTGCTCCTTAATCACTCCATACTATTATCAACAGCAAAGTTATACAAAAGTCAAAAGTCAGAGTAGAAAGGTGCATACAACAAAGTATACAGGTAGTATTACCCCTTTGTGGGGTTGCATATTAAGGTTACTCTAGCAGAGGGAGACTGCACCACCAACATCCCTATTTACGGCTGTATAGGAGATAGGGTCAGGGGGCTAGCCAACCACCTGCCCCAAATCTTATCAAAGGACTTATTTATTTTCCTAATTTAAAAAGTGAGCTTGTAAAGCGGGAGGGCGTCATTTACTAGTTTCAACCATAGGCCCCTTGTCGGGGTCGCCGCTCCCTTCCAGGTCTCTAGGATGGATTTCTTAGCATAGAAATATAGGATTTGAAGCAATTTTTTGACCCGGGAGGGAAACGCGAGGTCACCAAAGACCCCCAACAGACAGTTTTTAGGGTCCAGTATATTGGGGAGTCCCAAGGCAGAAGAGAGGAAGGATCCTATATCTCTCCAGAAGTCTCGTATAGCTGGGCAACTCCAAAAGCAGTGGATAAAATCAGCCACCTGCCCACAACCGCGGAAACAATCCGCCGAGGCCAGTATGCCCATTCTGTGCATCCTGGCCGGGGTCAAGTGCGATTGGTGAAAAATTTTTAGTTGGATCACCCTGTCTCTGGAGGCTATAACGGAGGTCCTAAAGGTATCACAGAACTCAGTCCAGTCATCTTCCGTCATGGTAATATCTAAGGATTCCCACTTGCTCTGCGCTGCCTTAAATCTGGGATCGGAGTTCACCGTTAGGGCTAAGTAATAGGTAGAGATGAGTTTTGTTCGGTCCGGGGAACGCAAAAGCTTTTCTAGGTCAGGAATCGCAAGTGGGTTGTTCAAGGAGCCAAACTGGGCTCCTTGAATAAATAATTTGGCGGAAGATTAAAGTCATCCCTCAACTGGGAAAAGGACTTAAAGCCTTCTGGGGTATATAAGTGGCATAGGTACTTAATCCCCTTAGATATCCATCTCTGAGGGTCAGGTAAAGAATTAAATTCTGGGAGTGATATATTGAACCATATTGGATTATTTGGAGAGGTCACCCAGGATCCCGGGGGCATGTTTAAGAGTCGCTGTTTTGAACAGGGACAGTGATGTTTGCAGTACAGTCAGTCCCGGTCCTGGGGGGGTACGCCCGCGGTAGACAATGTTGTGTAAGGTCTCGAACAATGTGACCATAGCCCCTTCAGTGGTAGTACACGCATTATTGGAGTCAGGGTGTAACCAATCATGAACATTTACCAGTTGGCAGGCTTGATAATAGAGGTAGAAGTCAGGGAAAGCCAGTCCTGCCAAATGGGAGGGTAGTCTAAGTGTTTCCATTGCCACTCTAGGGGCCTTACCGTTCCACAGGAATGTTATACAGATTGAGTCGATGCTCTTAAATAATGTTTTGGGGATTTTGCATGGGGCATTAGCTAGGACATACAGTAATTTAGGTAGGTATATTACAGATCTAATTGGCCCTTCCCATTAGATCTAGAGGTAAGTCTTTCCACTGTTTAGTCTGAGACTGCAGCTGTAGTAGCACAGGGCTCAGATTATTGGCAATGTACAGGGACAGGGGCAACTGGACCACAACTCCCAGATATCTAAACGAGGTGGCCACCATCAATTTAGAGTCTGAATGAATGTGAGGAGTAGGTGATTGATCTATGGGATAGATAGTGGATTTCCCCCAATTCACTCTGAATCCCGAGAAGTCCCCGAAGTCAGACGCCATTTTCAACACATTAGCTAGTGAGTCCTGGGCATCTGCCAAATACACCAGCGTATCATCAGCATATAGCGAGATTCGCTCCTCTATACCATTGATGGGCAATCCCCTAAGAAGTGGGGAAATGCGTATCCTGATAGCGAGGGGTTCCATGGCCAAAGCGAAAAGCAGGGGTGACAGCGGACACCCCTGCCTGGTTCCCCTAGTAATTCGGAAGTTCTCCGTAATTTGTGAGTTGATCCGAATACGAGCAAGCGGCATGGTATAGAGGGGTCTAATCCAGGCGACCATACGGGGGCCAAAACCATACCTCTGCAAGACCCGGAACAGGTATGGCCATTCCACACTGTCAAAGGCCTTGCAAGTGTCCAGGGACACCACGACCCGAGTCGGGAGGCAGTCATGTACATAGGACAAGTTATGAAACAGTCTACGTATGTTCATTCTGGTTGACCTGCCCGGGATAAAGCCACCCTGATCACTCCCCACCAAGCGAGCAATCACTTTGTTCAGACGATTTGCCAGGGCCTTAGCCAGAATTTTGGCATCCACATTTATGAGGGATATAGGGCGGTATGAATCACACTTCAACGGGTCCTTTCTGGGTTTAAGGAGTAGAACAATCAGAGCTTCCCTCATCGAGGGGGGTAGCACCCCCTCCCTTAATGCTGCATTATAAGTCTTAAGTAGTAGAGGGGCAAGAAGATGCTGGAACTGCCTATACCATTCCATTGGGAACTCGTCTAATCCTGGTGATTTATGAGCCGGCATCTGTGAAATTGCAAGTGACAGTTCTTCCACAGACAGCGGCTCATCTAGTTCCTCCCTCGTCCTGGCTGTCAGTTTTGGAAGGGGTACCTGAGTCAAGTAGTCATCAAGCTGCGCGCCTGAGTAGTTAGCCCTGGAGGTATAAGGGTCACGGTAAAAGGAAAGAAAGGCCTCCGCTATATCCTGAGGGACATCACTAATGTGGTTTGCTGCGGTTAATATCCTGGGGATAGAGATAGGGGTACTCTCCGCTCTTGTAATATACGCGAGTAGACATGTTACCATGTTCAAATGTCTTATGTGTAACATAGAGCATGCGTTTTTTAGTCAGGTCTAACAGCCGAAGTTTGTACTTTCTACGATCATGGAGCCATGAGGCCAATGTATCTCCAGCCTCTGATAACACCATACCCTGTTCAAGTTCATCAGTGTGTATTTGATTGTTCTTACGCAATATACCCGTGATTGACATAAAGGATCCTCTCAGCACTGCCTTGGAGGCCTCCCAGGCGTTGCTGATACCAGTTGAGTCCTGATTGAGGGTCCAGTAGTCAACCATAGCTGATTGACACTCAGCCTGTACCAGCTCGTCCTCGAGCCAATAGGAGTTCAACCTCCAGGCCCTAGGGCCTGATTTTGGCAGGAGGAGGAGACTGACCATTAGGGGGGCATGGTCTGATATACCTCTGGGCAGGTACGTGGCCGAATGCACCAAAGACAGTACATCCGATGGAGCAAATGCCATATCTATGCGTGACATGGTGTGGAATGAGTCCGAATGACAGGAAAATTGCCTGTCATCCGGGTGTTTCCACCGCCACAGTTCCGTAAGAGAATAAACCTGAGTCCAATCAACAAATGAGGGGTACGGTCTGCCCCCACCCCACAGGCGGTCCACAGATGGGTCAAGCACAGCGTAAAGTCACCCACAAAAAGTAGGGGATCAGGAGACCTAGGTAAAAGCATCAGTGACAATTTAGAAAGAACCTCCGGTGAAAACGGTGGGGGGATATATACATTCACCAACGTAAAAATTAAAAGAGCTATAAAAAGAGTAAGTATAACAAAACGAGCCGCTGGATCTGTTTGTACACTCAGAGTCTCGGCCCCCAGAGTCTTAGCTATCAAGACCGAGACCCCTCTCGAGTAATTGGAGTAAGTGGCATGGTACAGAGAGGCTAACCAGGGACGTTTAAGATATTTCAACGTAGGGCCCATAAGGTACGTCTCCTGAAGACCGATAATATGAGGCTTGTGTTTTTTCAGATAGGAAAACATCAGGGACCGCTTGTGAGGTGAATTCAGCCCCCTAATATTCCAGGAAATAATTTTAACCGTGTCAGCCATGAGCATGTACAGGTAGTATATGAGCATAGCAGTAGTGAACAGTCATTATAGCACCCCACTCATTGCAATACTCACAAGATGGAGGACATATTCAGCATATCAATAATAAAAAATAACAGTAGTAACAAACAGGAGCAAACTTATCCTTCACCTGCTACCATGGGCAGACATATTCTGCCAAACTATCCTGTGGGAAAGCCTCCCAAACCCCCACCCCTACCCACCCCCCTCCCAGCTCTGCCAACCCCAACATAGTGAGCATTGGATCCCAAAACAGTGTCCCACTCCCTTCAGCAACTGTCTTGGAATGGAGCCTAAAGTCCTGTGGCCGCGCTACCTATTGGTAATGGGGAGAGTGGCAGTTCCATATAAGCTCACAGGTGTATTATAATCGTCCCTGAGGTAGGATCAAAAAAATAAAAATAAAAAATGAGGACATTTCTCAAAAGGCACAACAGTGAACAGTGCATGTGGCAGTATATCAACAGTACCTTACATGTAATGCAACCAGCATTACCGACCTGGATCACAGCAGAATCAACTAGCAAGCAGTGGTTTGGGTTCCTCCTGTGGGACATACCACCGACATAGGGGAAATGCAAAGGAGATTTAAAGGGCATGTCCCCCCCCCCCCTCCTCCCGCAGAACAACCGAGCAACCTAGGCCCAGCTCGCCAGAGTCCGTCTCCCAAGCGATCACTCAGGAAAAAGAAGGAGAGAGGGAAAAATAAAAAAAAGGGGGGGGGGTGTAAATAAGAACTTCCAGGCCTTCGCAGGATCAATTGGGACGGTGCCGGGGGCGTTTTCCAAATCTTATATGTAAAAGAAGGGGGTGTTGTCTGCGCTGAAAGTGAACAGGGGGGGAGGAGGGGGGGTGTGGGTGATAGGGGTGAATGGATGGGACGGGTGGCTGGATGGGTGGATGCAGGTGGGTTTAGGACAACATGATAACCAACATAATCGAAACAATGATGTGAATGAATATACACATAAGGGTGATACCAATAAATACAAAAATTATTATTACAATAAGGAAAAACCCAACACACTAGCCAGTGTAATGTGAAACCAGTGAAAAACAATCCTAAATCCAAACTATAAGACCAGAGAAAATTCCATGAGGAAATGCCTCTGGATGGAAAAAATGTGAAATAAATAAAGTCTCTAGTGAAAAAACCCAAGAGTCCAGATAAGTCCAAATTGAAATGGTGGTGCCAGGAAAGGGTGACAGCAGAAAGCACCTCAGGTGGTCCCCAGCTCCTCACCTCAAGGCTATAGCTCGGATAGCCTGCAACAGCACCTCCCGGTGGAGGACAATGATCCCTCGGCAGGGCAAGCAGCAGAGGCACTCCTCACGGGGTGATGGATGATGGGCCTATCTCCCACGAACAGCGAGTTCGTACTTCTAATGGCAGATATCCTCTTCTAAGCTGGCCAGATGGTCACTCACAACAAGGGATCTCTCAGATGGCATACATGATAAAAGAAACAGACCATAGCGCAATCCCGCAAGGTAAAAAACACATTTAATAAAAAAATAAAACTCACATTTAAAACGATCCAAAAGGCACAAAACAAACAGACGTCAGGAACACACTGCGTCAGGCGTGTGGACTCTGTGGCTCCTAGGATCCCTACGCGTCTCGTCACACCTCGTGACTTCCTTAGGGCTTGATCCCCTAAGGAAGTCACGAGGTGTGACGAGACGCGTAGGGATCCTAGGAGCCACAGAGTCCACACGCCTGACGCAGTGTGTTCCTGACGTCTGTTTGTTTTGTGCCTTTTGGATCGTTTTAAATGTGAGTTTTATTTTTTTATTAAATGTGTTTTTTACCTTGCGGGATTGCGCTATGGTCTGTTTCTTTTATCATGTATGCCATCTGAGAGATCCCTTGTTGTGAGTGACCATCTGGCCAGCTTAGAAGAGGATATCTGCCATTAGAAGTACGAACTCGCTGTTCGTGGGAGATAGGCCCATCATCCATCACCCCGGGAGGAGTGCCTCTGCTGCTTGCCCTGCCGAGGGATCATTGTCCTCCACCGGGAGGTGCTGTTGCAGGCTATCCGAGCTATAGCCTTGAGGTGAGGAGCTGGGGACCACTGAGGTGCTTTCTGCTGTCACCCTTTCCTGGCACCACCATTTCAATTTGGACTTATCTGGACTCTTGGGTTTTTTCACTAGAGACTTTATTTATTTCACATTTTTTCCATCCAGAGGCATTTCCTCATGGAATTTTCTCTGGTCTTATAGTTTGGATTTAGGATTGTTTTTCACTGGTTTCACATTACACTGGCTAGTGTGTTGGGTTTTTCCTTATTGTAATAATAATTTTTGTATTTATTGGTATCACCCTTATGTGTATATTCATTCACATCATTGTTTCGATTATGTTGGTTATCATGTTGTCCTAAACCCACCTGCATCCACCCATCCAGCCACCCATCCCATCCATTCACCCCTATCACCAGGGCCGCCATCAGGGGGGTACAGGCATTACACCTGTAAGGGGCCCGGGGGTCCCCAGGGGCCCGGATGGGAACAACCCTAAAAAAAAAAAAAAAAAAAAAAAAAAATTTTTTTTTTTTTTTTTTTTTTTTTAGGGGTCCAAAGGTCCCCAGGGCCCCGGAGGCCACCAAGGGCCCCAGATGACAAGCCCTTTTTTTAAAAAAATATATATTTTTTTATAAAAAAAATATATTTTTTTTTAATATATTTCTATTTTATTTTTTATTAAAGGGCCAATTTTTTTTCTTTTATTTTTTTTAGAGGTCCGGAGGTCCCTAGGGGCCCGGAGGCCACCAGGGCCCCAGATGGCAAGCCCTTTTTTTTTTATAAAAAATATATATTTTTTTTTATAAAAAAATATATTTTTTTAATATATTTTTCTTTTATTTTTTATTAAAGGGCCAATTTTTTTTTCTTTAATTTTTTTTAGAGGTCCGGAGGTCCACAGGGGCCCGGAGGCCCCCAGGGCACCGGATGGCAACCCCCCTTTTTTTTATTTATTTTCTATAAAAAAATATATATATTTTTTAATATATTTTTATTTTATTTTTTTATTAAAGGGCCATTTGTTTTAGGGGTCTAGGGGCCCGTAGGCCACCAGGGCCCCAGATGACAACCCCCTCTTTTTTATTTTTATAAAAAAACATATTTTTTTAATATATTTTTCTTTTATTTTTTATTAAAGGGCCAATTTTTTTTCTTTTATTTTTTTAGAGGTCCAGAGATCTCCAGGGCCCCAGATGACAACCCCCCTTTTTTTATAAAAAAAATATATATTTCTTTTATTTTTATATTTATATAATATTATTATTATTAAAGGGCCCCCGGATGACAATCCTGCTTTTTTATATTTTTTTTTTTTACTTTTTTATATTATTTTATTTCTTTTTTTTTTAATATATAGATGTATTTTTATTAAAGGGCTCAGGGTCCCCAGGGCCCCACGTGTCAAACCCCCTTTTTTATAATTGTATTTTTTATTTTTGTTTATATATTTTTTTTATATTTTTATTTTTTATTAAAGGGCCCAGAGGTCCCAGGGCCCTGGAAGGCAACCCCCTTGTTTTTTTCTATATAAATGTTTATTTCTTTTTTATATATATATTTTTTTATTTTTTTTTTAAAGGGCCCAGAGGTTTCTTTTTATTAAAGGGCCCAGAGGTCCCGAATGGAAAGCCCCCTTTTTTTGTAATTTCCTTTTATATAAAAAAAATTAGGTCCCCGGGGCCCAAGTTGGCAACCACCCTTTTTAAAAAAAAAATATATATATATTATATATATATATATATATATATATATATATATATATATATATATTTTTTTTTCTTTTTATTAAAGGGCACAGAGGTCCCCAGGGCCCCGGATGGCTACTCCCCCCCCCTTTTTTATATATATTTTACTTTATTTCTTCTTTTTGTAAAGGGCCCCCCCGCTTCTCAATTCGCGGCAGCAGCCCCCCCCCGCTTCTTAATTTCATGCGACAGCACCCCCCCCCCCCCCCCCCCGGTTCTCTGCTCCAGGGGGCCCATGCCTGAAGCTGTGTAAGGGGCCCCAAAATTCCTGATGGCGGCCCTGCCTATCACCCACACCCCCCCTCCTCCCCCCCTGTTCACTTTCAGCGCAGACAACACCCCTTTCTTTTACATATACATTTTTCTCTCTGCCCTGGACAGAGTGTCAGGAGTCTGCTGCAGAATCCCCAGTCCACCTTCCAGCCCAATTCCACTCCCACCCATCCCCCTTGGTAGCGCAGGAGTCTTTCCATATATCCGTTTTCCAAATCTTGCATCCAGCCAGGCCATAGCTTCTTTACAGTAGGACATGAGCAAAACTGAGCCTTTCCTTCATGGATGATTCTTTTTTTATCCTTTTCTTTTTTATTGATATTATTCAATGTTTACAATTATCATACATTTTGTGCAATTATACAAGTATAGGATACAAACCATATTGACATTTAATAAATATGTGAGGGTACTCTTCCCATCCTTGCACCCTTTCTATACTATATTCTTTTTGTGCATTATTTGTGCGTTTTTCTGTTAACCCCCCTCCCTCCCTCCCTTCCCTCCCTTCCCTGCTCACGCTACCTTATCGTATTTATTATATTTTGCGTCACTTTATTTTTCTTATTTTTATACTCTACTCTATTCCTTGTATTTAATTCTGTAGTCTGTCCCTTATCGGCTGTGGCGGGGATAGTCTGTCGTCACATAACCATGTGTGCCATATCTGATCAAATTTCCCCATATCCCCCCTACGGCTATATGTTAATCTCTCTCTAGGGAGTGAGGAGTTTACTAGTGTAACCCACTGCCTTACTGTAGGGACCTCTGATGCCATCCAGTATCGTGCTATAAGTTTTCTTGCTAGATACATTACTCTGGTTAGCATTATATAGATCCCTTTTGGAAATGTTTCCGCCTCTATGGCCCCCAATATATACAGTATACCAAGGGGTCCAATGGGATAGGTGTCTGTATAAGTCTACTTATACATTGGGAGATCTCCTCCCAATATCGGTGTAATTTTGGACATCTCCAGATCAGATGTATAAAGTCACCCTGGTGTATTTTGCATTTCGGGCATAACGGTGAGTCTCTTCCTCCCCACCTGTGCATCTGCTCTGGTGTTCTATATGCCCGATGCAAAATAAATAGCTGTGACAGTCTATGTGACGCTGATATCGATACAACAGGGATACAGTCCACGGCTCTTTTCCAAATGCTTTCGTTTATATTCCCTACATCTTCGGCCCATTTACTGCGACATTTTAAAGAGGTATAATCCTGAGCTCTGGATAGCAGTTCACTGTATATTTTCGATATTAGACCTTTCCGTTCCTCTGTTCCAAGAACTGCCTGAACTAAGGGGGGTGCGGTTATGGTTAGAGATTGTGTTTTTTGTTGTACCTGTAGCGCATGCCGAAGTTGGAGGTATTGAAAGAATCCCTTTGAGTTCAGCTTATATTCCCGACACAACTGTTCATATGTCTTCAATACCTCCCCTTCGTATAGCTGCTCAATGAAATGTATCCCTTTCTCCCTCCACACAGCAAATCCCCCTAGTTCCTGCAGTTCCGGGTATCTTGGGTTGTGCCATATCGGGGTGTAGGGCAGCGGTCCCCCTATTTCCAAGATTTTCCTAACCTCCCCCCAAATCCTTCATGGATGATTCTTAGTTTAGCCGGGAACAACATTGCATAGGGGAGACCTTCGTTGCGAAGACGGTCTTTCACTGCAGCAAAGGATACACGTTGGCATTGCACTTCAGCTGAAAAGTCAGGATAAATGGAGATGTTGTTGCCATTGAACTGGAGAGAGCCTCTTTCTCTTGCCAAGCGTAGAATAGCCACCTTATCCCTGAAGTTTAGAAATTTGGCAATGAGGGATCTTGGGGGGGCCCCAGGTTGCGGAGCACGTGGTGGGGTGCGATGTGCCCGCTCAATTTCGAAGGTTCTGGAGAATTCCTTCATCCCAAAAAACGTCACGCAGCCATTGGTGCAAGAACCTTTCAGGACGGGACCCCTCTGATTTTTCTTGGAACCCCACAAAAGGAAGATTGTTCCTTCTGGAACGGTTCTCCAAATCGTCCAGCTTGGCCCTCAGGGCCCCCAACTCATCTGTGGCCGTGCGCATAGTGGCAGACAGGGGATGCACTACATCTTCCAGTGTATAGTCTCTCATTTAAAGTCTCTAACCCCTAGTCCATAGTCTATAGTCTCTAACCCCTAGTCCATAGTCTATAGTCTCTAACCCCTAGTCCATAGTCTATAGTCTCTAATTTAAAGTCTCTAACCCCTGGCCGATAGTCTATAGTCTCTAACCCCTGGCCTCTAGTCTGTAGTCTCTAACCCCTAGTTCATAGTCTGTAGTCTCTAACCCCTAGCCTCTAGTCTATAGTCTCTAACCCCTAGTTCATAGTCTGTAGTCTCTAATCTATTGTCTCTAACCCCTAGTGTATAGTCTCTAACCCCTAGTTCATAGTCTATAGTCTCTAATTTAAAGTTTCTAACCCCTAGCGTCTACTCTATAGTCTCTAACCCCTAACCTCTACTCTATAGTCTCTAACCCCTAGCCTCTACTCTATAGTCTCCAACCCCTAGCCTCTACTCTATAGTCTCTAACCCCTAGCCTCTACTCTAAAGTCTCTAACCCCTAGTCCATAGTCTCTTGTCTCTAATCCATACTCTCTAACACCTAGCCTTCTCAGGAAGGCCGGGGGCTACGACATCACAACGAGAGGGCTTATCAGCCAGGTCAATTCAAAATCCTATAAAGTGGACAACAAGCCATTCACTGACTATAGTGTGGGCCTAACCCTAACCCCTAATCCCTAACCCCTAACCCTAGTGTAGAGGGGGAACCAATGTGTAAGAAAATAAATATGTGCTAAGATTAGGCATGTGCATTTCGTTTCGTTCCGAATCGAAATTCGGACGAATTTTCCATTATTCGGACATTCGGATGCATACGAATTCCCGAATTGCTATATTAGCGAAAAATTTCGACCGTTTTCGGAATTCGTTCATTTTCGACCGAATTTCGAAAAAAAAAAAAAAAATGGTCGAAATCAATTTTTTTTTTTTCGAATTCCGAATCGAATACCCGCGGACTAAATTCGATCGGAATTCGAAAAAAAAAAAAAAAAAAATATTTTCGAATTTAATTCGAAAAAAATTCTATGCGAAAAGAGACTATTTGTTTTCTAATCTGGTTGAAATATTTTCGATTTCGACCGTTTTTTTCGAAATTCGGTCGAAAACGAACGAATTCGAAAAACGGTCGAAATATTTTCGATTTCGACCGTTTTTTTCGAAATTCGGTCGAAAACGAACGAATTCCGAAAACGAATTCAACACATGTAACGAACCTAACTTAACGAAATTTATTAAATGACGAATTGAAACGAAACGAAACGAAACAAATTTTTCACTTTTGCACATGCCTAGCTAAGATGAGAAGACCATTGAATGAGGGCAGAAGCTCACTACAAGGCGTGTATTAGCATGCCCACCCAAACATAAGTGTGCATAGGCACATGTGCATGCTAGGCGCTGGTATTGGTGCCAATAGGCCTAGTTAGGCTGGGTTGTGACATAGAGAGATTACAGAGTGGTCTCCAGCTAACACCCAACCGAACATGAAGTGCCGATTCAAGCTCCACTGACAGATCAAGCCGGTGTTTCACTCCTTGTCAAGTGCGGCTCCCAAAGGCTCCTCTTAGCCGATCACCGGAAGAGTGAAGAGAAGAGATGGCAGTGCACACCGAGAGCCGCTTCAAATATAACAGAAAGGCTTCAGCTTTGTTCCCTCATGTACCACTTCCCTCTAAGGCGTTACACCCAAGAGCTTAGTCCCTGACTTACCTGTGATCTGACCTGCTATGTTTGCCTTCCCATGTGTGACCTGCATTGCCTTTGACTCGTCTTTGGATTCGTGTCTTTCTGTTGTGACCTTGACTGGTGTTTGACCCTCTATCGTTCTTCCTGCTTCAGTACCTTGCTGCCCATTTTTCAACTGGCTTTAGCTTGTATTCTGACCTTGCCCTGTGTTCCTGTACCTCACTGCCTAGGGTGAGACTGACCTTGGCTTGTATCCTAATACCTAGTCCATAGTCCGTAGTCCCATATTTTTTTAGTCTCTAGTTCATAGTCTATAGTCTCTAACCCCCAGCCTCTAGTCTATAGTCTCCAACCCCTAATTCATAGTCTGTAGTCTCTAATCTATAGTCTCTAACCCGCAGCCTCTAGTCTATAGTCTCCAACCCCTAGTCCATAGTCTGTTGTCTCTAATCCATAGTCTCTAACCCCTAGCCTCTAGTCTATAGTCTCCAACCCCTAGTCCATAGTCTGTAGTCTCTAATCTATAGTCTCTGACAGCTAGCCTCTAATCTATAGTCTCTAACCCCTAGCCTCTACTCTATAGTTTCTAATCCCTAGTCCATAGTCTGTAGCCTCTAATCTATAGTCTCTAACCCCTAGCCTCTAGTCTATAGTCTCCAACCCCTAGTCCATATTCTGTAGTCTCTAATCCATAGTCTCTGACAGCTAGCCTCTAATCTATAGTCTCTAACCCCTAGCCTCTAGTCTATAGTCTCCAACCCCTAGTCCATAGTCTGTAGTCTCTAATCTATAGTCTCTGACAGCTAGCCTCTAATCTATAGTCTCTAACCCCTAGCCTCTAGTCTATAGTCTCCAACCCCTAGTCCATAGTCTGTAGTCTCTAATCTATAGTCTCTGACAGCTAGCCTCTAATCTATAGTCTCTAACCCCTAGCCTCTAGTCTATAGTCTCCAACCCCTAGTCCATAGTCTGTAGTTTCTAATCTATAGTCTCTGACACCTAGCCTCTAGTCAGGCCTGTCACTACAGGACAGGCAAGACAAACAATTGCTTGGGTCCCCGAGCTGGCCTGGGGCCCCCAACTTCCCCTTCCCAGGCTGTAGCATGGCCGAGCTCCTGGAGTCCTGTCAGTCCAGCCAGGTACCGTGCGTTGTACAGGAGATTCAGTTTCCTGTTCCCAGCCGGACTGACAGGAAGTGCACACTGAGTGCTCACTTCCTTTCAGTCCGGTGACGTGTCATATTCGGCTCCCTATCACACAATGCTCCGGAAGTGTCGTAGCGGCAAAATGTGCATGCGCGATCCGTTCCAAACGCAATTGTGATCCGTTCCAATGGATTTACGACAGTACACACCAGCGAAGCCGTCATTCAGGGCGACGTGGACTTAGAGGTAAGTGGCCAATCGGCCCTGACGTCCTCGCTTCGCTTGGACAGCTCGCTCCGCTCGCTCGGCCTCCTGGCTCTTTTTTTAACATCCTCCAATCCCCGGGGATGTTAAGGGAAGAGCCTGGATGCCGAATGAGGTTTCGCTGGTGTGCACTGTCGTAAAGTCATTGGAACGCATCGCGCATGCGCAGTTGCCCGCCACAGCACTTCCGTAGCATTCTGCGATGGGGAGCGGAGTATGACAATACACCGGCCAGAAACACATGAAACTGAATCTCCTGTACCACGCGGTACTCAGCCCAGCCCGGGCACTATCTGATTGGGAACTGGGGACCCATAATGATAGAACACCAGACTGACAGGAGGAAGAGGGGCTCGGCCACACTACAGCGGCACTACAGGGAAGAAGGGGAGGTAAGAATAGAAAAACATAGGGACTAGGGTAAGGTGACCAGCTTTTTTAAATGAAATCCGGGGACATATTTTTTTCTTTACTAGTAATGGCGGCAATCAGCGACTCTCTGCCCGTTGCCGCCGCCTCACAGCCTCTCAAGTCTTACTCTTTGGGCCCCGCCTACTACTGGGTGGGGAGCGGAGGAAGATCACTCCTCCAGGGAAGGCAAGGAGACAGGCAGGAGGCTGGCCGGGATTTGAGCCAAGGCAGAAGAACATGCGAGAGGAGCTGAATGGGCACCCGAAACTGAAGAAATATTCCTCCCGCTCCGACCAGCACATGATCATCAGAAAGAGGCTCAGATAATGGGGAAAAATACACCCCCCTATGCTAGTAGGCACGGCGGAGCGGGGGGGTGTAATTCTATTTTTTTTATTGTAATTCTGCACTGGCTTTCTTTGAAATTGCCCCCGCCCCTTATTAAATCCAATCTGGGGACAAAACCGGGGACAGACTTGGTCCAGGGACAGTGTCCTCAATCGGGGGACTGTCCCCTGAAACTGGGGATGTCTGGTCATCCTAGACTAGGGAGGGGGGAGGAGTAAGAACATGGGTGTAAAAAATGAGTGTAGCGTTAACGTAGGCTTTGCGTGTGGGGGGTGCTTGGGGGGCCCCCATTTTGCTCAAGACACCCAAATTCCTTCAAACGGCCCTGCCTCTACAATCACTTCTTGTCGATCTTCACTTCACCGAGCTCCCGATCTCTCTCACTAGACTTGCTGATCCACTGCCACTGGATCTCCCGGGCTCCTCCAACCTCTTCCTCAAGCGTCTCTGCTGGTTCCCTGGCTTGGCACACACAGATACTCCTCAAGCGTCACCCCACTGGCACTCTCAGTCCCTGGCTTGGCACACAAGCATCACCTCCACTTGGCTGGGTCCCTGGCTTGGCACCTGCTGAAGTCTCCTAACTCTTCACCGCCGCCGATTGGTGAGAATACTGCTCTGGTACTTGGTTCAGTTACTCACTGTGGTCCCTGGTAATGAGGTGGTTGGGCCCTTAGTTTCCCCTCTACCTTCGACCACAACAGCTTCCCCTCTACATCCGACCACAACAGCTTCCCCTCTACCTCCGACCACGACAGTTTCCCCTCTACCGCCGACCACGACAGCTTCCCCTCTACCTCCGACCACGACAGCTTCCCCTCTACCTCCGACCACGACAGTTTCCCCTCTACCGCCGACCACGACAGCTTCCCCTCTACCTCCGACCACGACAGCTTCCCCTCTACCTCCGATCACGACAGCTTCCCTCTACCTCCAACCACGACAGCTTCCCCTCTACATCTGACCACGACAGCTTCCCCTCTACCTCCGACGACAACTTCCCCTCTACCTCTGACCACGACAGCTTCCCCTCTACATCTGACCACGACAACTTCCCCTCTACCTCCGACCACGACAGCTTCCCCTCTACCTCCGACCACAACAGCTTCCCCTCTACATCCGACCACGACAGCTTCCCCTCTAACTCCGACCACGACAGCTTCCCCTCTACATCCGACCACGACAGCTTCCCCTCTAACTCCGACCACGACAGCTTCCCCTCTAACTCTGACCACGACAGCTTCCCCTCTACCTCCGACCACGACAGCTTCCCCTCTGCCTACGACAACTTCCCCTCTACCTCCGACCACGACAGCTTCCCCTCTACATCCGACCACAACAGCTTCCCCTCCAGGGCCGATCCTAGGGTCACAGGCGCCTGGGTGCAGAAATATTTCTGGCGCCCCCACAAAGGGGGCGTGGTCATCTTACCAACTCCTCCCCTTTACAAATGTTTCTATGGCAATGACTCAAACACAGAGATGCTCCTCTAAGAAGTCTTTGTTGCCCTGGGATGTACACTAATGAGACCTGGAGGGGAACCTCTCTGATACTGTTAGAAAGTGCCCCAAATCATAGTACAGGAGATGGTCAGACTGTAGACATGATACAAGCAATGGTCAGAGACTGCAATCATAGTACAGGAGATGGTCAGAGAGTGTAGACATATTACAGGAGACAGTCAGGGACTGGAGAAATAATACAGGAGACAGTCAGAGACTGCAGATATAATACAGGAGATGGTCAGAGACTGCAGTTCCTATTGACATAAGTAGATAATGGCCGATCGGCTCTCACCTGACCAACAACAACAGTTCCTCTGATCAGGAGTCAGCTCACTCTGATTTGCCCATGGATACTCCACTGGGTAGAGCCCAGATCTGTATCCTGGCAATGACTCCATTCCTTTCTCCGCCAGGGATGGCACTAGGCTGTGTGGCTTTCCATCTGGTGGCGCACGGCAGCGGGGTTCTCTCTCAGCACTGTCCTCTCCCTCTGGAGTCCTGGCTCTCTCTCTCTCTCTGCCATTCAGTACAGACTCCCCCAGGACAACCCCCCATTAGTACAGACCCACATAGGACAACCCCCCATTAGTACAGACCCACCCAGGACAACCCCCCATTAGTACAGACCCAGCCGAGGACAACCCCCCATTAGTACAGACCCAGCCGAGGACAACCCCCCATTAGTACAGACCCAGCCGAGGACAACCCCCCATTAGTACAGACCCACCCGAAGACAACCCCCCATTAGTACAGACCCACCCGAGGACAACCCCCCATTAGTACAGACCCACCCGAGGACAACCCCCCATTAGTACAGACTCCCCCAGGACAACCCCCCATTAGTACAGACCCACCCAGGACAACCCTCCATTAGTACAGACTCCCCCAGGACAACCCCCCCATTAGTACAGACTCCCCCAGGACAACCCCCTTAAGTACAGACCCACCCAGGAAAAACCCGCCATTAGTACAGACTCCCCCAGGACAACCCCCCCATTAGTATAGACTCCCCCAGGATAACCCCCCATTAGTACAGACCCACCCAGGACAACCCCCCATTAGTACAGACCCACCTAGGACAACCCCCCATTAGTACATACCCCCCCAGGACAACCCCCCCATTAGTACAGACTCCCCCAGGACAACCCCCTTAAGTACAGACCCACCCAGAACAACCCCCCCATTAGTACAGACTCCCCCAGGACAACCCCCCATTAGTACAGACCCACCCAGGACAACCCCCCATTAGTACAGACTCCCCCATGATAACCCCCCATTAGTACAGACCCACCCAGGACAACCCCCCATTAGTACAGACCCACCCAGGACAACCCCCCATTAGTACAGACCCACCTAGGACAACCCCCCATTAGTACAGACCCACCCAGGACAACCCCCCATTAGTACAGACCCACCCAGGACAACCCCCCATTAGTACATACCCCCCCAGGACAACCCCCCTATTAGTACAGACCCCCCCAGGACAACCCCCCATTAGTATAGACACCCCCAGGACAAACCCCCCATTAGTACAGACCCACCCAGGACAACCCCCCATTAGTACAGACCCACCTAGGACAACCCCCCATTAGTACATACCCCCCCAGGACAACCCCCCCATTAGTACAGACTCCCCCAGGACAAACCCCCCATTAGTACAGACACCCCCAGGACAAACCCCCCATTAGTACAGACCCACCCAGGATAACCCCCCTATTAGTACAGACTCCCCCAGGACAACCCCCCCCCCCATTAGTACAGACCCCCCCAAGGACACCCCCCATTAGTACAGACCCACCTAGGACAACCCCCCATTAGTACATACCCCCCCATTAGTACAGACTCCCCCAGGACAAACCCCCCCATTAGTACAGACACCCCCAGGACAAACCCCCCCCATTAGTACAGACACCCCCAGGACAAACCCCCCATTAGTACAGACCCACCCAGGACAAACCCCCCTTTAGTACAGACCCACCCAGGACAAACCCCCCTTTAGCATAGACTCCCCCAGGATAACCCCCCCCATTAGTACAGACTCCCCCAGGATAACCCCCCATTAGAACAGACCCCCCCAGGACAACCCCCCATTAGTACAGACCCCCCCAGGACAACCCCCCATTAGTACAGACCCCCCCAGGACAACCCCCCATTAGTACATGGCAGGCTGTGGCAGAGGCGCTCAATCTCAGCTGGATCAGGCGGCAGCGCAGCTGTATTAGTGTCTGTTGTGTATGCTCTGCTCGGCTCTCGCTCCCCCACGCTGTCTGAAGATGGCAGTGGCAGAGGTCACGGTGGGTGGAGCCGAGCGGCCGTGTGACGTCACGTCGTCACATCCCGCTCGGGTCTCTGATTGCTTCGGCGGCTCGGCGGCTCGGCGGCTCGGATTAAAAAAAAAAATTTGGCGGCTCGCTCGGCGCCTCGCGGATGACAGCGCTGGGTGCGGGGCACCCACTGCACCCCGTGTAGGATCGGCCCTGTTCCCCTCTACCTCCGACCACAACAGCTTCCCCTCTACCGCCGATCACGACAGCTTCCCCTCTACATCTGACCACGACAGCTTCCCCTCTACCTCCGACCACAACAGCTTCCCCTCTACATCCGACCACGACAGCTTCCCCTCTACCGCCGATCACGACAGCTTCCCCTCTACCTCCGACCACGACAGCTTCCCCTCTACCTCCGATCACGACAGCTTCCCTCTACCTCCAACCACGACAGCTTCCCCTCTACATCTGACCACGACAGCTTCCCCTCTACCTCCGACGACAACTTCCCCTCTACCTCCGACCACGACAGCTTCCCCTCTACATCTGACCACGACAACTTCCCCTCTACCTCCGACCACGACAGCTTCCCCTCTACATCTGACCACGACAGCTTCCCCTCTACCTCCGACCACAACAGCTTCCCCTCTACATCCGACCACGACAGCTTCCCCTCTAACTCCGACCACGACAGCTTCCCCTCTACATCCGACCACGACAGCTTCCCCTCTACATCTGACCATGACAGCTTCCCCTCTACCTCCGACCACGACAGCTTCCCCTCTACATCCGACCACGACAGCTTCCCCTCTAACTCCGACCACGACAGCTTCCCCTCTACCTCCGACCACGACAGTTTCCCCTCTACCGCCGACCACGACAGCTTCCCCTCTACCTCCGACCACGACAGCTTCCCCTCTACCTCCGATCACGACAGCTTCCCTCTACCTCCAACCACGACAGCTTCCCCTCTACATCTGACCACGACAGCTTCCCCTCTACCTCCGACGACAACTTCCCCTCTACCTCTGACCACGACAGCTTCCCCTCTACATCTGACCACGACAACTTCCCCTCTACCTCCGACCACGACAGCTTCCCCTCTACATCTGACCACGACAGCTTCCCCTCTACCTCCGACCACAACAGCTTCCCCTCTACATCCGACCACGACAGCTTCCCCTCTAACTCCGACCACGACAGCTTCCCCTCTACCTCCGACCACGTCAGCTTCCCCTCTGCCTACGACAACTTCCCCTCTACATCTGACCACGATAGCTTCCCCTCTACCTCCGACCTAGACAGCTTCCCCTCTACCTCCGACCACGACAGCTTCCCCTCTACCTCCGACCACGACAGCTTCCCTTCTGCCTACGACAACTTCCCCTCTACATCTGACCACAATAGCTTCCCCTCTACCTCTGACCACGACGGCTTCCCCTCTACCTCCGACCACGACAGCTTCCCCTCTGCCTCCGACCTAGACAGCTTCCCCTCTACATCTGACCACGACAGCTTCCCCTCTACCTCCGACCACAACAGCTTCCCCTCTACATCCGACCACGACAGCTTCCCCTCTACCTCCGACCACGACAGCTTCCCCTCTGCCTCCGACCTAGACAGCTTTTCCTCTACATCTGACCACGACAACTTCCCCTCTACATCTGACCACGATAGCTTCCCCTCTACCTCCGACCTAGACAGCTTCCCCTCTACCTCCGACCACGACAGCTTCCCCTCTGCCTCCAACCACGACAACTTCCCCTTTACATCTGACCACGATAGCTTCCCCTCTACATCCGACCACAACAGATTCCCCTCTACGTCTGACCACGACCATTGGCTGAGATACCCCATATACCCCTAATCTGTCATTGTATTGCCCTTGCCTTAGCCAATATCACCAGATACCCGGCCACCTAGTGACAGAAGAGAGAAGTGCAGAAATGCCAGACATAGGATGAAATCAATTGATCACTAGAAATTAGCCAAGGCATCTATACCTGGCAGGTAAATTTAACCACTTAAAGACCGGCTCACACCGATACAGGGGACCTGGTCCCCTTACAGGTGTAATGCAAAAAAAAACAGAGGGGGGACAAGCTGGGCCTGTAAGGGGCCCTGGGGACCATCGGCCCCTTACAGGTGTAATGCAAAAAAAAACAGAAAAAAGGGAGGGGGCACGGCCGGGCCTGTAGGGGGCCCTGGGGTCCATTGGGCTCCTTTCAGGTGTAATGCAAAAAAAACAGGAGGGGGCCGGCCGGGCCTGTAAGAGGCCATTGGGGCCATTGGCCCCCTTACAGGTGTAATGCAAAAAAAATTTAAATAAATAAATGGGAGGGGGCCAGTTGGGCCTGTAAGGGGCCCTGGGGACCATCAGGCCCCTACAGGTGTAATGCAAAATAAAAAAAATTAAAACAAAAATTAAAATAAAAAAAATTAAAATTTTAAAATAAAACAATAAAAATAAAAACAGGAGGGGGGCCAGCTGGGCCTGTAAGGGGCCCTGGGGACCATCGGGCTCTTTACAGGTGTAATTCAAAAAATAAAAATAAACGGGAGGGGGGCCAGTCGGGCCTGTAAGGGGCCCTGGGGACCATCGGGCCCCTACAGGTGTAATGCAAAAAAACAAATTTTTTTTTTTTTTTTTTTAATTATTAAAATAAAACAATAAAAAAAAAACAGGAGGGGGCCAGCCGGGCCTGTAAGGGGCCCTGGGGACCATCGGGCTCCTTACAGGTGTAATGCAAAAAAACAAAAATTAAAATTACATTTTTTTTAAAAATTATTAAAATAAAACAATAAAAAAAAACAGGAGGGGTTCAGCCGGGCCTGTAAGGGACCCTGGGGACCATCCGGCTCCATACAGGTGTATTGCAAAAATTAAATAAATTAAAAAATAAGTAAATAAAAAAATAAACGGGAGGGGGGCCAGTCAGGCCTGGAAGGGGCCAAGGGAACCATCGGGCCCCTTACAGGTGTAATGCAAAAAAAACTTGGAAAAAAACGAGAGGAGGGCCAGCTGGGCCCCTGGGTACAGGTGTAATGCCTGTACCCCCAGATAACGGCCCTGATTGCTTCACCACTATACCACTGCCCTTCCCGCAAAGCTGCTCCTGCCAGCATGCCACTCGCGGCTGTGCTTCTATACATCCAATAGGAGGGGGTGGAGGAAGTATAGAGAGTCGCCGGCGTCGTGTTGTGGACTTTCCGCTGTCAGTTGCTATTAGTTGTAAACATTCAATGTGAAGAATCCCCGACACCTGGCTACAGATGTAATCGGCGTCAGATGAGTCTCTAATGACCTTTTAGGACGCACGCTAATTTTCTAATCTTCACTCAGGAATCCAATGCTAATTGCTGATTGGTTACAGATTACTGCGCCCTCCACAATGGCGTTTGCCGTCGTTGATAAGCTTGACATCTATGCTTTGCAATCATTCCACACACGTGGCACCTCCCTGTCTGATTGTACTCGGCGGGTATCAGATCCGAGTAAATGATACTAATTAGTGGATACGTTCCTCTTCAGGTAAGCAGGCTAAATATAACATTGTAATCTCCCCGCAATTATATCTGCGCTCCTGCGACTCGGAAAATCCAACACTTCCATTCATGTGAGTGCTTCTGGTTGAAAATAAAGGTCTTCTTTTATTTAAGGGGTCGCGCTGCGAGCTGAGCCGCTGTTACCGACGGAAACGCCAGGATCTGTTCTTCACAATGGAGGTTTTTTTTGTTAATCTCACGGAACAAATGAGAAGAGAAACCCATAGATGTCTCCACAGTGGCCCGGGTGGACCGGCGGTGAAAGGGTTACACCACAATGAACGTATACAATGTATTCTTCTATATGCCGTTCATGGAATTAAGTGATTCTGAGAGGAGCGCGTCACCCAGCGAACGGCGAGAACACGCAGTAAGGACGCGGAGGATCCGAGTGTGCCCGTTCACCTTGGGAGTTGGAGGGCAATCCATCAAATGCTGCGTTTTGTCGCTCGGCTATTTGGACCTGACAAGGCTTCATCCTGGAATATAACAAAGTATCCGGATGGGCCGCTTCGCCGGAGCGTGGAAATGTGCCAATGAAGGTTAGGAGAGCCTTTTACTTTCGTTTGACAAATAGAATGGCTAAAAGTTTGTAGAGAAATATAGTTCTGTGCGCGGAACTTGCCAGACTTTTGTCTCCGCCATTAATGTAAACCTGTCACAGACCAAGGCGAGGAAGAACAATGGAGCCAACCAAGGCAAAGAAGAATAAAGGAGCGAACCAAGGTGATGAACAACAATGGTGCCAACCAAGGTGATGAACAACAATGGAGCCAACCAATGTGATGAACAACAATGGAGCTAACCAAGGTGAGGAAGAACAAAGGAGCGAACCAAGGTGATGAACAACAATGGTGCCAACCAAGGCGATAAAGAACAAAGGAGCCAACCAAGGCGAGGAAGAACAAAGGAGCCAACCAAGGCGAGGAAGAACAAAGGAGCCAACCAAGGTGATGAACAACAATGGTGCCAACCAAGGCGATAAAGAAAAAAGGAGCCAACCAAGGCGAGGAAGAACAAAGGAGCCAACCAAGGTGATGAACAACAATGGTGCCAACCAAGGCGATAAAGAACAAAGGAGCCAACCAAGGCGAGGAAGAACAAAGGAGCCAACCAAGGTGATGAACAACAATGGTGCCAACCAAGGCGAGGAAGAACAATGGAGCCAACCAAGGCGAGAAAGAACAAAGGAGCGAACCAAGGTGATGAACAACAATGATGCCAACCAAGGTGAGGAAGAACAAAGGAGCGAACCAAGGTCATAAACAACAATGATGCCAACCAAGACGAGGAAGAACAAAGGAGTGAACCAAGGTGATGAAGAACAAAGGAGCCAACCAAGGTGATGAACAACAATGGTGCCAACAAAGGCGATAAAGAACAATGGAGCCAACCAAGGCGAGGAAGAACAAAGGAGCGAACCAAGGTGATGAACAACAATGATGCCAACCAAGGTGATGAACAACAATGGTGCCAACCAATGTGATGAACAACAATGGAGCTAACCAAGGTGAGGAAGAACAAAGGAGCGAACCAAGGTGATGAACAACAATGGTGCCAACCAAGGCGATAAAGAACAAAAGAGCCAACCAAGGCGAGGAAGAACAAAGGAGCCAACCAAGGCGAGGAAGAACAAAGGAGCCAACCAAGGTGATGAACAACAATGGTGCCAACCAAGGCGATAAAGAACAAAGGAGCCAACCAAGGCGAGGAAGAACAAAGGAGCCAACCAAGGTGATGAACAACAATGGTGCCAACCAAGGCGAGGAAGAACAATGGAGCCAACCAAGGCGAGAAAGAACAAAGGAGCGAACCAAGGTGATGAACAACAATGATGCCAACCAAGGTGAGGAAGAACAAAGGAGCGAACCAAGGTCATAAACAACAATGATGCCAACCAAGACGAGGAAGAACAAAGGAGTGAACCAAGGTGATGAAGAACAAAGGAGCCAACCAAGGTGATGAACAACAATGGTGCCAACAAAGGCGATAAAGAACAATGGAGCCAACCAAGGCGAGGAAGAACAAAGGAGCGAACCAAGGTGATGAACAACAATGATGCCAACCAAGGTGAGGAAGAACAAAGGAGCGAACCAAGGTCATGAACAACAATGATGCCAACCAAGACGAGGAAGAACAAAGAAGTGAACCAAGATGATGAAGAAAAATGGTTCCAACCTAGGCATTGAAGAACAATGGTGTCAACCAAGGCGAGAAAGAACAAAGGAGAGAACCAAGGTGATGAACAACAATGGTGCCTACAAAGGCGATAAAGAACAAAGGTGCCAACCAAGGTGATGAAGAACAATGGTGCCAACAAAGGCGATAAAGAACAATGGTGCCAACAAAGGTGATGAAGAAAAAAGGAGCAAGCCAAGGTGATGAAGAACAATGGTGCCAACCAAGGTGATGAAGAACAATGCAACAAACTAAGGCAATGTAGAATAATGGAGCGAACCAAGGAGATAAAGAACATTGGAGCCAACCAAGGCAAGGAAAAACAAAGAAGTGAGCCAAAGCGATGAAGAACATTGGAGCGATCCAAGATGATGAACAACAATGATGCCAACCAAGGCGAGGAAGAACAAAGGAGCCAACCAAGGCGATGAAGAACAATGGTGCCAACCAAGGCAGTGAAGAACAATTGAGCGAACCAAGGCAATGAAGCACAATGGAGGTGATGAAGAACAACGGAGCAAAATGAGGCGATAAAAAACAATAGAGCCAACCAAGGCGATGAAGAAAAATGGAGTGAAGATGATGCTGAAGACCACTTGTTAGTGTTAGATCTGTAGATCTGGAAACTGGTGAGGTTGCCTTGCCTCCTCTCACCTCTTCTGCTTTCATATTGGTCCTTTAATTTAATTGGCAGCCTCTATGACCAATAGAAAGGTGTTGGAGGTAATTGGAGCCACATTTTGTGCACTCAATTTGTATCTAATCATGTACGCCTTGCACTGTATAGTTATGGTGAAACAATTTGATTGTAATGAGTGTGATTAGCTTAAATCGGAACACCATAAAAGGGAAAAAATCCTGTGCTGCAGTGGGTCTGCAAGGGCTAAATGCTCATTTAGGTCTAGGGGCCTGCAAAAAAAGCAATTTCCTTACCTGATCCTCTGCCACAGTGGAGCAGTGCTGTGTTTTGTCCTAGGCTGACAAGACCAAGGCCTAGGGTGGCACTTTGTGGGGGGGCAAAAAAAGGCACCGCACGCAGGGCCATCATCAGGGGAGTACGACTGGAGCCCAGTGCAACTACAAGTTTGGGCACTGAGCTCCAGCCAGACAGGGGTGTGCTAGCATGGGCACTCAGGAGATCTGACGCTCAGGGTCCCGCAAGCAGCGATCAGCTTTCTGTAACAGTCGACACCTCTCTCCCCACTGAGAGCAGCACACGCTCCTCAGATCCAATGCTCTAGCTCAGTGATTGGAGGAGAGCCGCAGTGCTCATTTACAAGGTGACCCTTTGTTTCAGTGGTCACAACACTGATCCCCACATTTGGGATCAGTGTAACGGTCAGGCAACCAGCATTTTTTAAGATGAAAATGATGGGTGATGGGTTTCTTCCTGTGGCCGTGTTCTTTCACACGTATGGCTTTCTATCATTCGGGAAGTAATAGAGAATTCAGAGCGTGTTCTCGTGTTTATGTGCCTCCGATAATGTTTTCCTAGCTGGAGAGGAAAGTGGATGATTTCACATGAGGGAATTCAAATTCAAAAATTATAGTGGAAAGTTAACAATATTTTATATGTAATGATCTGCTATTACATTTCCTGAAAGAGACGCCGGCAATTTCCTTCTGCATGGTGAAACAAAATATAGACAGCTGTACGGCACACATCAGTGCTCCCCGGGCTTTCATCAGCTCAGGGCCACCAACATGACCCTTGTACTGTATGAGAGTCACCAACATGACCCTTACTCTATATTAGTGGCACCAACATGACCCTTGTACTGTATGAGTGGCACCAACATGACCCTTGTACTGTATGAGTGGCACCAACATGACCCTTACTCTGTATGAGTGGCACCAACACGACCCTTGTACTGTATGAGTGGCACCAACACGACCCTTGTACTGTATGAGTGGCACCAACATGACCCTTGTACTGTATGAGTGGCACCAACATGACCCTTACTCTATATTAGTGCCACCAACACGACCCTTGTACTGTATGAGTGGCACCAACACGACCCTTGTACTGTATGAGTGGCACCAACACGACCCTTGTACTGTATGAGTGGCACCAACACGACCCTTGTACTGTATGAGTGGCACCAACACGACCCTTGTACTGTATGAGTGCCACCAACATGACCCTTGTACTGTATGAGTGGCACCAACATGACCCTTACTCTATATTAGTGCCACCAACACGACCCTTGTACTGTATGAGTGGCACCAACACGACCCTTGTACTGTATGAGAGTCACCAACATGACCCTTACTCTATATTAGTGCCACCAACACGACCCTTGTACTGTATGAGTGGCACCAACATGACCCTTACTCTGTATGAGTGGCACCAACACGACCCTTGTACTGTATGAGTGGCACCAACACGACCCTTGTACTGTATGAGTGGCACCAACATGACCCTTACTCTGTATGAGTGGCACCAACACGACCCTTGTACTGTATGAGTGGCACCAACACGACCCTTGTACTGTATGAGTGGCACCAACATGACCCTTACTCTGTATGAGTGGCACCAACACGACCCTTGTACTGTATGAGTGGCACCAACACGACCCTTGTACTGTATGAGTGGCACCAACACGACCCTTGTACTGTATGAATGCCACCAACATGACCCTTACTCTGTATGAGTGCCACCAACATGACCCTTGTACTGTATGAGTGCCACCAACACGACCCTTGTACTGTATGAGAGTCACCAACATGACCCTTACTCTATATTAGTGGCACCAACATGACCCTTGTACCGTATGAGTGCCACCAACACGACCCTTGTACTGTATGAGTGCCACCAACACGACCCTTGTACTGTATGAGAGTCACCAACATGACCCTTGTACCGTATGAGTGCCACCAACATGACCCTTGCACTGTATGAGAGTCACCAACATGACCCTTACTCTATATTAGTGGCACCAACATGACCCTTGTACCGTATGAGTGGCACCAACATGACCCTTACTCTGTATGAGTGGCACCAACATGACCCTTGTACCGTATGAGTGGCACCAACATGACCCTTGTACTGTATGAATGCCACCAACACGACCCTTGTACTGTATGAGTGGCACCAACATGACCCTTTCTCTATATGAGTGACACCAACATGACCCTTGTAATGTATGAGTGGCACCAACATGACCCTTGTACTGTATGAGTGGCACCAACATGACCCTTACTCTATATGAGTGGCACCAACATGACCCTTACTCTGTATGAGTGGCACCAACATGACCCTTACTCTATATGAGTGGCACCAACATGACCCTTACTCTGTATGAATGCCACCAACATGACCCTTGTACTGTATGAGTGGCACCAACATGACCCTTGTACTGTATGAGTGGCACCAACATGACCCTTACTCTATATGAGTGGCACCAACATGACCCTTACTCTGTATGAGTGGCACCAACATGACCCTTACACTATATGGCTGTATGGATCCTCAGTGGCCGGTGGCTGTATAGATCCTCAGTGGCCAGTGGCTGCATGGATCCTCAGTGGCCTGTGGCTGTATAGATCCTCAGTGGCCGGTGGCTGTATAGATCCTCAGTGGCCAGTGGCTGTATGGATCCTCAGTGGCCGGTGGCTGTATAGATCCTCAGTGGCTGGTGACTGTATGGATCCTCAGTGGCCGGTGGCTGCATTGATCCTCAGTGGCCTGTGGCTGTATAGATCCTCAGTGGCCGGTGGCTGTATAGATCCTCAGTGGCCAGTGGCTGTATGGATCCTCAGTGGCCGGTGGCTGTATAGATCCTCAGTGGCTGGTGACTGTATGGATCCTCAGTGGCCGGTGGCTGCATGGATCCTCAGTGGCCTGTGGCTGTATAGATCCTCAGTGGCCAGTGGCTGTATAGATCCTCAGTGGCCTGTGGCTGCATGGATCCTCAGTGGCCGGTGGCTGTATAGATCCTCAGTGGCCGGTGGCTGCATGGATCCTCAGTGGCCGGTGGCTGTATAGATCCTCAGTGGCTGGTGGCTGTATAGATCCTCAGTGGCCGGTGACTGTATGGATCCTCAGTGGCCGGTGGCTGTATAGATCCTCAGTGGCCAGTGGCTGTATAGATCCTTAGTGGCTGGTGGCTGCATGGATCCTCAGTGGCCGGTGGCTGTATAGATCCTCAGTGGCCGGTGGCTGCATGGATCCTCAGTGGCCGGTGGCTGTATAGATCCTCAGTGGCCAGTGGCTGTATAGATCCTCAATGGCCGGTGGCTGTATGGATCCTCAGTGGCCGGTGGCTGTATAGATCCTCAGTGGCCGGTGGCTGTATGGATCCTCAGTGGCCGGTGGCTGTATAGATCCTCAGTGGCCGGTGGCTGTATAGATCCTCAGTGGCCAGTGGCTGTATGGATCCTCAGTGGCCGGTGGCTGTATAGATCCTCAGTGGCCGGTGGCTGTATGGATCCTCAGTGGCCGGTGGCTGTATGGATCCTCAGTGGCCGGTGGCTGTATGGATCCTCAGTGGCCGGTGGCTGTATGGATCCTCAGTGGCCGGTGGCTGTATGGATCCTCAGTGGCCGGTGGCTGTATGGATCCTCAGTGGTCGGTTGGAATTTACTAAACATCCCTCATTAGCAGATTGGAGTGTTTAGGGCCCTCAAATGGCGGTGAGATCCTGTGACAGGCAGTTGGATGATATTGTGGGACCCCAGGCTCATCAGACACGTCCCCCGTTCCCCCGTTCCTCTGCCGTGGCCCCCCTCCCCTCCAATGTAGATATCAGATGGAATCCAATTACAAGGCTATAAGCACACATATTAGGGATGTAATGGACGGCGTTACCGGTGCTGGTTGGCGGAGAAGCTCATTTCATGGCAAATAAATATTCACTCACCGGCATTAGTGCGCCGAGCGGCTCCGCGGACCCCTGACCCATGATGGAGCGCTAAAAATCATCTCCCTATACATGTTCACCCTCATAAATCACGTTTCCCCTCCCCCGCCCCGCACCCGGATGACAGCCACACTTTTCATTTTATAAAGGACGGGAAAAGCCGGCCAGACATATTTCTTTGACTTTCTAATGTGAGATAAGAGGCCCACGCTTCATGGAGTGATGTCTCCGGGGGGCCATCGATCTTCTCCGGGAATGGCCCCTTAATATTCAATGATGAGGAATACAAGGTGTGTGCGGGGGAGGGGGTCCTACAGAGACCACATCGTCCTCAATATGGGAGGTGAGACCGGGAGCACAGCTTTCATGGCCCAGGTCTATTATGATGTCATCATGATAATGTCACCAACCTCTACTCAGTAACCATGAATGGAGAACCTTCTTAACCCCTTTAATACCGGGAACTTTCACCCCCTTCCTGCCCTCCAACCCCTCAATACAGGGCACTTTCACCGCCTTCCTGCCCCCCTATACAGGGCACTTTTACCCCTTCCTGCCCTCCACCTCAATGCAGGATACTTCCACCCCCTTCCTGCCCTCCACCCCCTCAATACAGGCCACTTTCACCCCCTTCCTGCCCTCCACCCCCTCAATACAGGCCACTTTCACCCCCTTCCTGCCCCCCTATACAGGGCACTTTTACCCCTTCCTGCCCTCCACCTCAATACAGGATACTTCCACCCCCTTCCTGCCCTCCACCCCCTCAATACAGG
Source organism: Rana kukunoris (assembly GCA_029574335.1). Classification (NCBI taxonomy): domain Eukaryota; kingdom Metazoa; phylum Chordata; class Amphibia; order Anura; family Ranidae; genus Rana; species Rana kukunoris. Next base: position 244,485 of record CM056051.1, on the reverse strand, counting down.
GCACTTTCACCCCCTTCCTGCCCTCCACCCCCTCAATACAGGGCAATTTGACCCCCTTCCTGCCCTCCACCCCCCTCAATACAGGGCAATTTGACCCCCTTCCTGCCCTCCACCCCCTCAATACAGGCCACTTTCACCCCTTCCTGCCCTCATTCCCTCAATAGAGGGCACGTTCACCCCCTTGCTCTCCTCCCCCTCAATACAGGGCACTTTCACCCCCTTCCTGCCCTCCACCCCCTCAATACAGGCCACTTTCACCCCTTCCTGCCCTCATTCCCTCAATACAGGCCACTTTCACCCCTTCCTGCCCTCCACCCCCTCAATACAGGGCACTTTCACCGCCTTCCTGCCCCCCTATACAGGGCACTTTTACCCCTTCCTGCCCTCCACCTCAATGCAGGATACTTCCACCCCCTTCCTGCCCTCCACCCCCTCAATACAGGGCACTTTCACCCCCTTCCTGCCCTCCAACCCCTCAATACAGGCCACTTTCACCCCCTTCCTGCCCTCCACCCCCTCAATACAGGCCACTTTCACCCCCTTCCTGCCCCCCTATACAGGGCACTTTTACCCCTTCCTGCCCTCCACCTCAATACAGGATACTTCCACCCCCTTCCTGCCCTCCACCCCCTCAATACAGGGCACTTTCACCCCCTTCCTGCCCTCCACCCCCTCAATACAGGGCAATTTGACCCCCTTCCTGCCCTCCACCCCCTCAATACAGGCCACTTTCACCCCTTCCTGCCCTCATTCCCTCAATAGAGGGCACTTTCACCCCCTTCCTCTCCTCCCCCTCAATACAGGGCACTTTCACCCCCTTCCTGCCCTCTACCCCCTCAATACAGGGCACTTTCACCCCCTTCCTGCCCTCCACCCCCTCAATACAGGCCACTTTCACCCCTTCCTGCCCTCATTCCCTCAATAGAGGGCACTTTCACCCCCTTCCTCTCCTCCCCCTCAATACAGGGCACTTTCACCCCCTTCCTGCCCTCTACCCCCTCAATACAGGGCACTTTCACCCCCTTCCTGCCCTCCACCCCCTCAATACAGGGCACTTTCACCCCCTTCCTGCCCTTCACCCCCTCAATACAGGGCACTTTCACCCCCTTCCTGCCCTCCAACCCCTCAATACAGGGCACACCCCCTTCCTGCCCTCATTCCCTCAATACAGGGCACTTTCACCCCCTTCCTGCCCTCCTCCCTTCAATACAGGCCTTTTTCACCCCCTTCCTGCCCTCCAACCCCTCAATACAGGGCACACCCCCTTCCTGCCCTCCACCCCCTCAATACAGGGCACTTTCACCCCCTTCCTGCCCTCCTCCCCTCAATACAGGCCTTTTTCACCCCCTTCCTGCCCTCCACCCCCTCAATACAGGGCACTTTCACCCCCTTCCTGCCCTCCTCCCCTCAATACAGGCCTTTTTCACCCCCTTCCTGCCCTCCACCCCTCAATACAGGGCACTTTCACCCCCTTCCTGCCCTCCTCCCCTCAATACAGGGCACTTTCACCCACTTCCTGCCCCCCCTCCCCCAAAACAGGGCACTTTCACCCACTTCCTGCCCCCCAATACAGGGCACTTTACCCCCCTTCCTGCCCTCCTCCCCTCAATACAGGGCACTTTCACCCCCTTCCTGCCCTCCTCCCCTACAGGGCACTTTCACCCCCTTCCTGCCCTCCTCCCCTCAATACAGGGCACTTTCACCCCCCTTCCTGCCCTCCTCCAGGGCACTCAATGCCCTCCTCCCCTCAATACAGGGCACTTTCACCCCCTTCCTGCCCTCCTCCCCTCAATACAGGGCACTTTCACCCCCTTCCTGCCCTCCTCCCCTCAATACAGGGCACTTTCACCCCCTTCCTGCCCTCCACCCCCTCAATACAGGGCACTTTCACCCACTTCCTGCCCCCCAATACAGGGCACTTTACCCCCCTTCCTGCCCCCCTCCCCCAATACAGGGCACTGTATTGGGGGAGATTTCTATTGGTGGTATGTAATCACCTCGGGGGTTTTATTTATTGCTCAGCAGATGAAAAAAGAACCAAAAATGTGTGGAAAATTGTTTTTTTCTTTGTTTCTGTTATAAAATTTTGCAAATAAGTATTTTTTTTTCTTTAATGACGAGCCGGCATTGATGAGCACTGATAAGCTTCACTGGCACTGGTTAGATGGCAATAATGAGGCTGCACTGATGAAATGGCACTGATGGGTACTGATAAGATGCATTGATGGGAACTGATGAGGTGGTACTGATGAGGCTGCACTAATAAGCTGCACTGATTAGCAGTGATGAGGTTGCACTGATGGACACTAATAAGGTACACTGATAGGAACTGCTAAGGCTACACTGATAGACACTGATGAGGCTTTTTTCTTTCTTTCTGTTATAAAATTTTGCAAATACGTATTTGATAGGAACTGATAAGGTGGTACTGATGAGGCTGCACTGATAAGGTGGCACTGATTGGCAGTGATGAGGCTGCATTGATGATTCTGAAATGGCACTAATAAGGTGCAGTGGTGGAAACTGATAAGGTGGTACTGGTGAGGCAGTGATTGGCAGTGATGAGGCTGCATTGATGGGCACTGATAAGGTACACTGATAGGAACTGATGAGGTGGGACTGGTGAGGCTGCACTGATAAGGTGGCACTGATTGGCAGTGATAAGGTGGCACTAATAAGGTGGCACTGATTGGCAGTAATGAGGCTGCAGTGATAAGGTGGCACTGATTGGCAGTGATGAGGCTGCACTGATGGGCTCTAATAAGTTGCACTGATAGGAATTGATGATTTCACCCCACTGCCACTCTGATCACCCCTCTCACAATATGACCCCCCTCCTGTAGCCCCAATCCCATGTGTGCCCCCCCCCCAGCACTGTCGACTTCTCTTGCTTCCCAATGGCTGCCAGCTGCTGCTGGGTACAATGTCAGGCTAGAGAGCCGGGGGGGGGGGGTTGGGAGGGAGAAGTGAACATGTGATTACCGACCCCTTTCTTCCCTGTGTTCCTTCATAACTGAAGTAAAGTAAATTGTGTTTAATAAGCTCCAGTATGTGTGTGAACAGGGAGCCTCTGTGCAGAGAGCTTCCTGTTCATTCTGAGGCTGCAGAGAAGGGATTGGGGATCTGTGTCCTCTCAAAAATGAGACATCAGGGGTCTGTTTAAACCCCACATTGTTCACCAATCCCCCCCCCCCCTCACAGGGCTGTAAAATAAAGGGTGAACAATAAAAATATAATATTCCAAGAAAACAAAATGAACTAGGGATTCATTTTCACAGGTGGCCATATGAATGAAGTGGTCTCTTCATGTGTCGGGGGGTCGCCGTGGGTCCTAATCAGACAGGTGCACAGCTGCAGGTGAGAAGCCTCAAAAGCCAGAAGCCACTCCCCTTGGGGGCCCCTGCCAGGCAAGACGCTTACCCCGACTTGTTCATTCCCCGACTTAGTTTGGGTAGGCGGTACACTTTGGTGGGGGTGGGTCAGCCATGCCTTGTGACCTTTGACCTCTTGGAACCCGCCTTCTGACCTTTGACCTCTGGGGGAGGTCCCTGTTCCAATTCCTGAGTCCTAGCCATATTCTTCAATGGGAAACCCAAACCCCTAACCCTATCCCTATCCCTAACCCCTAACCCTATCCCTAACCCCTACCCCCGAACTCTAACCCTAACCCTTACCCTATCCCTAACCCCTAACGCTAACCCTGACCCCTATCCCTAACCCCTAACCCTATCTCTAACCATAACCCTAACCCCTATCCCTAACCCTAACCCTACCCCCTAACTCTAACCCTTACCCTATCCCTAACCCTATCTCTAACCATAACCCTAACCCTAACCCCTAACCCTACCCCCTAACTCTAACCCCTAACCCTATCCCTAACCCTATCTCTAACCATAACCCTAACCCCTATCCCTAACCCTATCGCTACCCCCTAAGTCTAACCCCTAACCCTTACCCTATCCCTAACCCTATCCCCTATCCCTAACTGTAACCCCTATCCCTAACCCTAACCCTTACCTTATCCCTAACCCCTATCCCTAACCATAACCCTAACCCCTATCCCTAACCCTAACCCCTATCCCTAACCCCTATCCCTAACCCTACCCCCTAACTCTAACCCCTAACCCTATGCCTAACCCCTAACCCTATCCCTAACCCTATCTCTAACCATAACCCTAACCCCTATCCCTAACCCTAACGCTACCCCCTAAGTCTAACCCCTAACCCTTACCCTATCCCTAACCCTATCCCTAACCGTAACCCCTATCCCTAACCCTAACCCTTACCTTATCCCTAACCCCTATCCCTAACCATAACCCTAACCCCTATCCCTAACCCTAACCCCTATCCCTAACCCTACCCCCTAAGTCTAACCCTTACCCTAACCCCTATCCCTAACCCTTACCCCTATCCCTAAACCTAACCCTAACCCTATCTCTAACCATAACCCTAACCCCTAACTCTAACCCCTAACCCCTAACTCTAACCCTAACCCTTACCCTATCCCTAACGGTAACCCTATCTCAAACCATAACCCTAACCCTAACACCTAACCCATACGGGGCCCCTGTGATTTCTAACAGCAGCCCAGCCTGCAGACCTTGAAACCGCTGCAATGGCGTTCTCTGCAGAGGACGGAAGGTCCGCAGAGCTCAGTTCTCACTCTTCCCTATAAAGATATGAAGATATCGGAAGACGAGGAATAAAACTGTCGCTTTTTACGAGAAGATTTTACTCTGCTGGGCAAAAAATACACCAATAAAACCCGCGAATCGAACTTATTCCAGCTCAAGCGCGACTCCCAGTCCTCAAGATGCAGCAAATAAATGCGGAGAGATGGCGACACGCCGGCAGAAACTCCAAATTCTAATTTAGTTTTAATGTATTTAATTTGAAACTTAGGAGACGATGATGAAGGGCAAAGATCGGGGCTCAGTGACAGGAAGACGATCCGCGCTCAGTGATCGGGTGATGGGCCGGGGGGGGGGGGGCGGGATGGTAAATGGAGCAATCAGTACTCAGGCCATCGATCGATGTCTCTGGACGGGCCGAGCCTCCCTCTGAACGAAGAATGAACAATTATACCGCATGATCGCCGACTCCCAGGCTCCGCCTCCTTTAAGGCTTCCATGACTGAGCTCCCGCTGGGGAGAAGCGCTTCTGAGGTGGGGTGTGGTCTGGCGGTGATATTACACCCTCCTCAGTGTACAAGCACTTTCAGCAGCTGATATAATCCTTCACTGAGTATGAAGAACCTTTATCTTTAATCCTCGTCTATAGTCCAGTTTAGATTGGTGCCATGACCTCTGCCCCAGGTGTCCTGCTCCAGGGGGGCTTCTTTTACCTGCAGTGTATTACGGAGCCACCCTTGGACTAGAGTTGTGTCTCCTACACTTTGTGCATCAATAAAAACACACAGCCCAATAGCCTAAGATGCCAAGGCACTTCTGTGCCTCTGTCCACTTTTCCCCATTCCCATCCCTTCCCATACTCCTCCTCCCTCCCCTGCTCCTCCTCCCCCTCTATTTGCATGCTCCTCCCTCCTCTCTCCCCCTCCCTTACCATGATCCTCCCTCCTCCCCTGGCTCCTTCTCCATTCTCTTCCCCCATCCCTTCCCATGCTCCTCCCTTTCCATGCTGCTCCCTCCTTCTCCCTCACCCTGCTCCTCCTCCCCTCTCTTTGCATGCTCCTCCCTCCTCACTCCCCCTCCCTTACCATGATCCTCCCTCCTCCCCTGGCTCCTTCTCCATTCTCTTCCCCTATCCCTTCCCATGCTCCTCCCTTTCCATGCTGCTCCCTCCTTCTCCCTCACCCTGCTCCTCCTCCCCTCTCTTTGCATGCTCCTCCCTCCTCCCTCCCTTACCATGATCCTCCCTCCTCCCCTGGCTCCTTCTCCATTCTCTTCCCCCATCCCTTCCCATGCTCCTCCCTTTCCATGCTGCTCCCTCCTTCTCCCTCACCCTGCTCCTCCTCCCCTCTCTTTGCATGCTCCTCCCTCCTGACTCCCTTACCATGATCCTCCCTCCTCCCCTGGCTCCTTCTCCATTCTCTTCCCCCATGCCTTCCCATGCTCCTCCCTTTCCATGCTGCTCCCTCACCCTGCTCCTCCTCCCCTCTCTTTGCATGCTCCTCCCTCCTGACTCCCTTACCATGATCCTCCCTCCTCCCCTGGCTCCTTCTCCATTCTCTTCCCCCATGCCTTCCCATGCTCCTCCCTTTCCATGCTGCTCCCTCACCCTGCTCCTCCTCCCCTCTCTTTGCATGCTCCTCCCTCCTCACTCCCCCTCCCTTACCATGATCCTCCCTCCTCCCCTGGCTCCTTCTCCATTCCCTTCCCCCATCCCTTCCCATGCTCCTCCCTTTCCATGCTGCTCCCTCCTTCTCCCTCACCCTGCTCCTCCTCCCCTCTCTTTGCATGCTCCTCCCTCCTGACTCCCTTACCATGATCCTCCCTCCTCCCCTGGCTCCTTCTCCATTCTCTTCCCCCATGCCTTCCCATGCTCCTCCCTTTCCATGCTGCTCCCTCACCCTGCTCCTCCTCCCCTCTCTTTGCATGCTCCTCCCTCCTCACTCCCCCTCCCTTACCATGATCCTCCCTCCTCCCCTGGCTCCTTCTCCATTCCCTTCCCCCATCCCTTCCCATGCTCCTCCCTTTCCATGCTGCTCCCTCCTTCTCCCTCACCCTGCTCCTCCTCCCCTCTCTTTGCATGCTCCTCCCTCCTGACTCCCTTACCATGATCCTCCCTCCTCCCCTGGCTCCTTCTCCATTCTCTTCCCCCATGCCTTCCCATGCTCCTCCCTTTCCATGCTGCTCCCTCACCCTGCTCCTCCTCCCCTCTCTTTGCATGCTCCTCCCTCCTCACTCCCCCTCCCTTACCATGATCCTCCCTCCTCCCCTGGCTCCTTCTCCATTCCCTTCCCCCATCCCTTCCCATGCTCCTCCCTTTCCATGCTGCTCCCTCCTTCTCCCTCACCCTGCTCCTCCTCCCCTCTCTTTGCATGCTCCTCCCTCCTGACTCCCTTACCATGATCCTCCCTCCTCCCCTGGCTCCTTCTCCATTCTCTTCCCCCATGCCTTCCCATGCTCCTCCCTTTCCATGCTGCTCCCTCACCCTGCTCCTCCTCCCCTCTCTTTGCATGCTCCTCCCTCCTCACTCCCCCTCCCTTACCATGATCCTCCCTCCTCCCCTGGCTCCTTCTCCATTCCCTTCCCCCATCCCTTCCCATGCTCCTCCCTTTCCATGCTGCTCCCTCCTTCTCCCTCACCCTGCTCCTCCTCCCCTCTCTTTGCATGCTCCTCCCTCTCACTCCCCCTCCCTTACCATGATCCTCCCTCCTCCCCTGGCTCCTTCTCCATTCCCTTCCCCCATCCCTTCCCATGCTCCTCCCTTTCCATGCTGCTCCCTCCTTCTCCCTCACCCTGCTCCTCCTCCCCTCTCTTTGCATGCTCCTCCCTCCTCACTCCCCCTCCCTTACCATGATCCTCCCTCCTCCCCTGGCTTCCTTCTCCATTCTCCTTCCCCCATCCCTTCCCATGCTCCTCCCTTTCCATGCTGCTCCCTCCTTCTCCCTCACCCTGCTCCTCCTCCCCTCTCTTTGCATGCTCCTCCCTCCTCACTCCCCCTCCCTTACCATGATCCTCCCTCCTCCCCTGGCTCCTTCTCCATTCCCTTCCCCCATCCCTTCCCATGCTCCTCCCTTTCCATGCTGCTCCCTCCTTCTCCCTCACCCTGCTCCTCCTCCCCTCTCTTTGCATGCTCCTCCCTCCTCACTCCCCCTCCCTTACCATGATCCTCCCTCCTCCCCTGGCTCCTTCTCCATTCCCTTCCCCCATCCCTTCCCATGCTCCTCCCTTTCCATGCTGCTCCCTCCTTCTCCCTCACCCTGCTCCTCCTCCCCTCTCTTTGCATGCTCCTCCCTCCTCACTCCCCCTTCCCTTACCATGATCCTCCCTCCTCCCCTGGCTCCTTCTCCATTCTCTTCCCCCATCCCTTCCCATGCTCCTCCCTTTCCATGCTGCTCCCTCCTTCTCCCTCACCCTGCTCCTCCTCCCCTCTCTTTGCATGCTCCTCCCTCCTCACTCCCCCTCCCTTACCATGATCCTCCCTCCTCCCCTGGCTCCTTCTCCATTCCCTTCCCCCATCCCTTCCCATGCTCCTCCCTTTCCATGCTGCTCCCTCCTTCTCCCTCACCCTGCTCCTCCTCCCCTCTCTTTGCATGCTCCTCCCTCCTCACTCCCCCTCCCTTACCATGATCCTCCCTCCTCCCCTGGCTCCTTCTCCATTCCCTTCCCCCATCCCTTCCCATGCTCCTCCCTTTCCATGCTGCTCCCTCCTTCTCCCTCACCCTGCTCCTCCTCCCCTCTCTTTGCATGCTCCTCCCTTCCTCACTCCCCCTCCCTTACCATGATCCTCCCTCCTCCCCTGGCTCCTTCTCCATTCCCTTCCCCCATCCCTTCCCATGCTCCTCCCTTTCCATGCTGCTCCCTCCTTCTCCCTCACCCTGCTCCTCCTCCCCTCTCTTTGCATGCTCCTCCCTTCTCACTCCCCCTCCCTTACCATGATCCTCTCTCCTCCCCTGGCTCCTTCTCCATTCCCTTCCCCCATCCCTTCCCATGCTCCTCCCTTTCCACGCTGCTCCCTCCTGCTCCCTCACCCTGCTCCTCCTCCCCTCTCTTTGCATGCTCCTCCCTCCTCACTCCCCCTCCCTTACCATGATCCTCCCTCCTCCCCTGGCTTCTTCTCCATTCTCTTCCCCCATCCCTTCCCATGCTCCTCCCTTTCCATGCTGCTCCCTCCTTCTCCCTCACCCTGCTCCTCCTCCCCTCTCTTTGCATGCTCCTCCCTCCTGACTCCCTTACCATGATCCTCCCTCCTCCCCTGGCTCCTTCTCCATTCTCTTCCCCCATGCCTTCCCATGCTCCTCCCTTTCCATGCTGCTCCCTCACCCTGCTCCTCCTCCCCTCTCTTTGCATGCTCCTCCCTCCTCACTCCCCCTCCCTTACCACGATCCTCCCTCCTCCCCTGGCTCCTTCTCCATTCCCTTCCCCCATCCCTTCCCATGCTCCTCCCTTTCCATGCTGCTCCCTCCTTCTCCCTCACCCTGCTCCTCCTCCCCTCTCTTTGCATGCTCCTCCCTCCTGACTCCCTTACCATGATCCTCCCTCCTCCCCTGGCTCCTTCTCCATTCTCTTCCCCAATGCCTTCCCATGCTCCTCCCTTTCCATGCTGCTCCCTCACCCTGCTCCTCCTCCCCTCTCTTTGCATGCTCCTCCCTCCTCACTCCCCCTCCCTTACCATGATCCTCCCTCCTCCCCTGGCTCCTTCTCCATTCCCTTCCCCCATCCCTTCCCATGCTCCTCCCTTTCCATGCTGCTCCCTCCTTCTCCCTCACCCTGCTCCTCCTCCCCTCTCTTTGCATGCTCCTCCCTCCTGACTCCCTTACCATGATCCTCCCTCCTCCCCTGGCTCCTTCTCCATTCTCTTCCCCCATGCCTTCCCATGCTCCTCCCTTTCCATGCTGCTCCCTCACCCTGCTCCTCCTCCCCTCTCTTTGCATGCTCCTCCCTCCTGACTCCCCCTTACCATGATCCTCCCTCCTCCCCTGGCTCCTTCTCCATTCTCCTTCCCCCATGCCCTTCCCATGCTCCTCCCTTTCCATGCTGCTCCCTCCTTCTCCCTCACCCTGCTCCTCCTCCCCTCTCTTTGCATGCTCCTCCCTCCTCACTCCCCCTCCCTTACCATGATCCTCCCTCCTCCCCTGGCTCCTTCTCCATTCCCTTCCCCCATCCCTTCCCATGCTCCTCCCTTTCCATGCTGCTCCCTCCTTCTCCCTCACCCTGCTCCTCCTCCCCTCTCTTTGCATGCTCCTCCCTCCTGACTCCCTTACCATGATCCTCCCTCCTCCCCTGGCTCCTTCTCCATTCTCTTCCCCCATGCCTTCCCATGCTCCTCCCTTTCCATGCTGCTCCCTCACCCTGCTCCTCCTCCCCTCTCTTTGCATGCTCCTCCCTCCTCACTCCCCCTCCCTTACCATGATCCTCCCTCCTCCCCTGGCTCCTTCTCCATTCCCTTCCCCCATCCCTTCCCATGCTCCTCCCTTTCCATGCTGCTCCCTCCTTCTCCCTCACCCTGCTCCTCCTCCCCTCTCTTTGCATGCTCCTCCCTCCTGACTCCCTTACCATGATCCTCCCTCCTCCCCTGGCTCCTTCTCCATTCTCTTCCCCCATGCCTTCCCATGCTCCTCCCTTTCCATGCTGCTCCCTCACCCTGCTCCTCCTCCCCTCTCTTTGCATGCTCCTCCCTCCTCACTCCCCCTCCCTTACCATGATCCTCCCTCCTCCCCTGGCTCCTTCTCCATTCTCTTCCCCCATCCCTTCCCATGCTCCTCCCTTTCCATGCTGCTCCCTCCTTCTCCCTCACCCTGCTCCTCCTCCCCTCTCTTTGCATGCTCCTCCCTTCTCACTCCCCCTCCCTTACCATGATCCTCCCTCCTCCCCTGGCTCCTTCTCCATTCCCTTCCCCCATCCCTTCCCATGCTCCTCCCTTTCCATGCTGCTCCCTCCTTCTCCCTCACCCTGCTCCTCCTCCCCTCTCTTTGCATGCTCCTCCCTCCTCACTCCCCCTCCCTTACCATGATCCTCCCTCCTCCCCTGGCTCCTTCTCCATTCTCTTCCCCCATCCCTTCCCATGCTCCTCCCTTTCCATGCTGCTCCCTCCTTCTCCCTCACCCTGCTCCTCCTCCCCTCTCTTTGCATGCTCCTCCCTCCTCACTCCCCCTCCCTTACCATGATCCTCCCTCCTCCCCTGGCTCCTTCTCCATTCCCTTCCCCCATCCCTTCCCATGCTCCTCCCTTTCCATGCTGCTCCCTCCTTCTCCCTCACCCTGCTCCTCCTCCCCTCTCTTTGCATGCTCCTCCCTCCTCACTCCCCCTCCCTTACCATGATCCTCCCTCCTCCCCTGGCTCCTTCTCCATTCCCTTCCCCCATCCCTTCCCATGCTCCTCCCTTTCCATGCTGCTCCCTCCTTCTCCCTCACCCTGCTCCTCCTCCCCTCTCTTTGCATGCTCCTCCCTCCTCACTCCCCCTTCCCTTACCATGATCCTCCCTCCTCCCCTGGCTCCTTCTCCATTCTCCTTCCCCCATCCCTTCCCATGCTCCTCCCTTTCCATGCTGCTCCCTCCTTCTCCCTCACCCTGCTCCTCCTCCCCTCTCTTTGCATGCTCCTCCCTCCTCACTCCCCCTCCCTTACCATGATCCTCCCTCCTCCCCTGGCTCCTTCTCCATTCCCTTCCCCCATCCCTTCCCATGCTCCTCCCTTTCCATGCTGCTCCCTCCTTCTCCCTCACCCTGCTCCTCCTCCCCTCTCTTTGCATGCTCCTCCCTTCCTCACTCCCCCTCCCTTACCATGATCCTCCCTCCTCCCCTGGCTCCTTCTCCATTCCCTTCCCCCATCCCTTCCCATGCTCCTCCCTTTCCATGCTGCTCCCTCCTTCTCCCTCACCCTGCTCCTCCTCCCCTCTCTTTGCATGCTCCTCCCTTCTCACTCCCCCTCCCTTACCATGATCCTCCCTCCTCCCCTGGCTCCTTCTCCGTTCCCTTCCCCCATCCCTTCCCATGCTTCTCCCTTTCCATGCTGCTCCCTCCTTCTCCCTCACCCTGCTCCTCCTCCCCTCTCTTTGCATGCTCCTCCCTTCTCACTCCCCCTCCCTTACCATGATCCTCTCCTCCTCCCCTGGCTCCTTCTCCATTCCCTTCCCCCATCCCTTCCCATGCTCCTCCCTTTCCACGCTGCTCCCTCCTTCTCCCTCACCCTGCTCCTCCTCCCCTCTCTTTGCATGCTCCTCCCTCCTCACTCCCCCTCCCTTACCATGATCCTCCCTCCTCCCCTGGCTTCTTCTCCATTCTCTTCCCCCATCCCTTCCCATGCTCCTCCCTTTCCATGCTGCTCCCTCCTTCTCCCTCACCCTGCTCCTCCTCCCCTCTCTTTGCATGCTCCTCCCTCCTCACTCCCCCTCCCTTACCATGATCCTCCCTCCTCCCCTGGCTCCTTCTCCATTCCCTTCCCCCATCCCTTCCCATGCTCCTCCCTTTCCATGCTGCTCCCTCCTTCTCCCTCACCCTGCTCCTCCTCCCCTCTCTTTGCATGCTCCTCCCTCCTCACTCCCCCTCCCTTACCATGATCCTCCCTCCTCCCCTGGCTCCTTCTCCATTCCCTTCCCCCATCCCTTCCCATGCTCCTCCCTTTCCATGCTGCTCCCTCCTTCTCCCTCACCCTGCTCCTCCTCCCCTCTCTTTGCATGCTCCTCCCTCCTCCCTCCCCCTTCCTTACCATGATCCTCCCTCCTCCCCTGGCTCCTTCTCCATTCTCTTCCCCCATCCCTTCCCATGCTCCTCCCTTTCCATGCTGCTCCCTCCTTCTCCCTCACCCTGCTCCTCCTCCCCTCTCTTTGCATGCTCCTCCCTCCTCACTCCCCCTCCCTTACCATGATCCTCCCTCCTCCCCTGGCTCCTTCTCCATTCCCTTCCCCCATCCCTTCCCATGCTCCTCCCTTTCCATGCTGCTCCCTCCTTCTCCCTCACCCTGCTCCTCCTCCCCTCTCTTTGCATGCTCCTCCCTTCTCACTCCCCCTCCCTTACCATGATCCTCCCTCCTCCCCTGGCTCCTTCTCCATTCCCTTCCCCCATCCCTTCCCATGCTTCTCCCTTTCCACGCTGCTCCCTCCTTCTCCCTCACCCTGCTCCTCCTCCCCTCTCTTTGCATGCTCCTCCCTCCTCACTCCCCCTCCCTTACCATGATCCTCCCTCCTCCCCTGGCTTCTTCTCCATTCTCTTCCCCCATCCATTCCCATGCTCCTCCCTTTCCATGCTGCTCCCTCCTTCTCCCTCACCCTGCTCCTCCTCCCCTCTCTTTGCATGCTCCTCCCTCCTCACTCCCCCTCCCTTACCATGATCCTCCCTCCTCCCCTGGCTCCTTCTCCATTCCCTTCCCCCATCCCTTCCCATGCTCCTCCCTTTCCATGCTGCTCCCTCCTTCTCCCTCACCCTGCTCCTCCTCCCCTCTCTTTGCATGCTCCTCCCTCCTCACTCCCCCTCCCTTACCATGATCCTCCCTCCTCCCCTGGCTCCTTCTCCATTCCCTTTCCCCATCCCTTCCCATGCTCCTCCCTTTCCATGCTGCTCCCTCCTTCTCCCTCACCCTGCTCCTCCTCCCCTCTCTTTGCATGCTCCTCCCTCCTCCCTCCCCCTTCCTTACCATGATCCTCCCTCCTCCCCTGGCTCCTTCTCCATTCTCTTCCCCCATCCCTTCCCATGCTCCTCCCTTTCCATGCTGCTCCCTCCTTCTCCCTCACCCTGCTCCTCCTCCCCTCTCTTTGCATGCTCCTCCCTCCTCACTCCCCCTCCCTTACCATGATCCTCCCTCCTCCCCTGGCTCCTTCTCCATTCCCTTCCCCCATCCCTTCCCATGCTCCTCCCTTTCCATGCTGCTCCCTCCTTCTCCCTCACCCTGCTCCTCCTCCCCTCTCTTTGCATGCTCCTCCCTTCTGACTCCCCCTCCCTTACCATGATCCTCCCTCCTCCCCTGGCTCCTTCTCCATTCCCTTCCCCCATCCCTTCCCATGCTCCTCCCTTTCCACGCTGCTCCCTCACCCTGCTCCTCCTCCCCTCTCTTTGCATGCTCCTCCCTCCTCACTCCCCCTCCCTTACCATGATCCTCCCTCCTCCCCTGGCTTCTTCTCCATTCTCTTCCCCCATCCCTTCCCATGCTCCTCCCTTTCCATGCTGCTCCCTCCTTCTCCCTCACCCTGCTCCTCCTCCCCTCTCTTTGCATGCTCCTCCCTCCTCACTCCCCCTCCCTTACCATGATCCTCCCTCCTCCCCTGGCTCCTTCTCCATTCCCTTCCCCCATCCCTTCCCATGCTCCTCCCTTTCCATGCTGCTCCCTCCTTCTCCCTCACCCTGCTCCTCCTCCCCTCTCTTTGCATGCTCCTCCCTCCTCACTCCCCCTCCCTTACCATGATCCTCCCTCCTCCCCTGGCTCCTTCTCCATTCCCTTCCCCCATCCCTTCCCATGCTCCTCCCTTTCCATGCTGCTCCCTCCTTCTCCCTCACCCTGCTCCTCCTCCCCTCTCTTTGCATGCTCCTCCCTTCTCACTCCCCCTCCCTTACCATGATCCTCCCTCCTCCCCTGGATCCTTCTCCATTCCCTTCCCCCATCCCTTCCCATGCTCCTCCCTTTCCACGCTGCTCCCTCCTTCTCCCTCACCCTGCTTCTCCTCCTCCCTACATTTGCATGCTCCTCCCTATTCAGTTCCACTCTCATCCCTTGCCCCTCCCCGTTCCTCCCCTGGCTCCTCCTCCATATTTCTCCCTCCTCCCTATCTGTGCTTCTCCCTTCTCATTCCTCATTGCTTCCCATGCTCCTCCCTCCTTCCCCAACTTCGCCTCCATCCCCCTGCCTTCCCATGCACCCCTGTCCTCATTCCCCCCTTCCCATGCTTATTTCCCCCATTTGCTGAACATTCCCGTATGTCCTACTAATAGGGTGCCCACGTGTCCCGGGGCTGTCCCGCAATTGACATGTCTGTCCCTTGTCCCGGGCACCTTCATTCTGTGATAATACAATGTCCCAGAATGAAATAGAGGACACTGTCACCTGTCTACTAACACTGTCTACTAACTAATAACTAAATTTCCGGAACTGGCTGCTAGGGCTGACGCTGCCTTCCTTGCAGCAAGTGACAATTTACTTTCAGACAGTGAGGCCGGGAGCGAGGCCTGAGCCTAGTGCAGCACTACTGTCCCCACCCACCTCGGCACCTCCTTCTTTTCCGGCAGCAAGCAGCAGGGACTGGTGTGATCTTCACTCTCCAGATAGTGACGCCACTCCTTTCCTTCTATGTATGGGGCTCATGCAGAGGGAGTGACAGCTGCACTGCATCTGGTGGCAAGTGGCACATTCACCTGACAAATAACCCGCCTCCAAATTCCCCATCAACCCCCGAGAATACATTTCCCCCGCCCCCCCCCCCCTTAATAGTTTTTTGGGGAAGGTGAGAGAGGGGGTGTGTCCCTGAATGGCAGATTGGAAATGTGATCACCCTACCTACTAATGACTAAATAACGGGTAGACTTTGGCCAGGCGTTTTTTGAAGGTGTAGACCAGAGATGTAAACACACACCAGGTTCAGAGGGAATTTGGGAAGAGCCAAGCTGTTTTTTTCTTAGCATTATTACCTATAAATGAATCCCCTGGTTCCACCCCCTACCCACCTCTGAGGATCACTCCGTGGTTCCACCCCCTACCCACCTCTGAGCATTGTCTCCTGGTTTCACCACCTACCTTACTTTGAGCACTGTCCCCTGGTTCCTCCCCCTACTCTCCTCTGAGTATCATAGCCTGGTACATCCCTCTACCTTCCTCTAAGCATTGTCCCCTGGTTCCACCCCCTACCCACCTCTAAGCATCATCCCCCAGTTTCACCCCCTACCCTCCTCTAAGCATTGTGCCCTGGTTCCTCCCCCTACCCTCCTTTGTGCATCATCCCCTGGTTCCTCCCCCTACCCACCTCTGAGCATCACTCCCTGGTTCCACCCCTACCCGCCTCTGAGCATGATCCCCTAGTTCCACCCCTACCCTCCTCTGAGCAACATCCCCCAGAAACACCCCCTACCCTCCTCTGAGCATGATCCCCTGGTTTCTTCCCCCTACCCTCCTCTGAGCATTGTCCCCTGGTTCCTCCCCCTACTCTCTTCTGAGCATGATCCCCTGGTTCCACCCCTTCCCTCCTCTGAGCATCATTCCCTGGTTCCACCCCCTACCCTCCTCTAAGCATCACTCCCTGGTTCCACCCCCTACCCACCTCTGAGCATAATCCCCTGGTTCCACCCCTACCCTCTGCTGAGCAACATCCCCCAGTAACACCCCCTTCCCTCCTCTGAGCATCATTCCCTGGTTCCACCCCCCCTACCCACCTCTAAGCATCACTACCTGGTTCCTCCCCTACCCTCCTCTGAGCATCATCACCTGTTTTTTTTTGTTTTTCTTTTTAGCATTATTACCTATTAATGAATCCATTAGTTTTGCCCAAGCCGTGTCTTCTCTCCTGGATCTTTGCTGGGAGCAGGGAAGTGTTAAATCCGGCTGGCAGCCATAGTTCAGCAAAGAAACTTTCATTAATCTGCACTGCAAGCTGCGCCCGGGTTAGCGAGACCCGGATAATTCTTTATAGTTGGCAATGCCTGTAAAATATGCACTCGAAAAAAAAAAGTAGAAATTCTCAACAGTCATAACTATTTACTGTTCATCCTGCTGTGTGCTTGAGATGTAATTAAAGCTAATTATTTCTGCATGCTAAATGTCGTTTTAAGGAATGCAAGGGTCATTTAAAGCAATAATAACTGTAACATATTCCTATGTAGGGCATAATGTGCAGATTAGACTTCGCAGGCAGAATTATTCCCCGGTGAGATTAATAGTGGAAAAGTGGCAAAGCAGCTGGCACCGGCAACGCTGCCAAATACCAACGCAAAATACATTTGATGGGTAGAAATGATTTTATTACCGGAGATAAAAGGGCCGTTTGCCCCGAGTACACAGCAGCGGGGATGTTCTGTGCGTTGCGTAGGTGGCGTCACACCACATAACAGGTAATGAAACGGTGCCAGTCATTGGTGCGCGGTGCATTGTTTATTTCCTCCATTAAACATATTTACAAAGAAATTTATAATCTGCAAGTGATCCAAAATGTCCAGGATTTATAGATACATCTACCCAGGGCTTTTACCGAGCAGTCACCCTTGTCTTTGCCCCCTACCCTCCTCTGAGCATGGTCACCTGGTTCCACCCCCTACCCACCTCTGAGCATCATACCCTGGTTCCTCCCCCTACTCTCTTCTGAGCATTGTCCCCTGGTTCCTCCCCCTACCCTCCTCTGAGCATCATCCCCTGGTTCCTCCCCCTACCCTCCTCTGAGCATTGTCCCCTGGTTCCTCCCTCTACCCTCCTCTGAGCATCATCCCCTGGTTCCTCCCCCTACCCTCCTCTGAGCATTGTCCCCTGGTTCCTCCCTCTACCCTCCTCTGAGCATCATCCCCTGGTTCCTCCCCCTACCCTCCTCTGAGCATGGTCCCCTGGTTCCACCCCCTACCCATCTCTGAGCATCATGCCCTGGTTTCACCCCCTACCCATCTTTGAGCATCATCCCCTGGTTCCACTCCCTATCCACCTCTGAGCATTGTCTCCTGGTTCCTCCCCCCTACCCTCCTCTGAGCATCATCCCCTGGTTCCACCCATTACCCACTTCTGAGCATCATACCCTGGTTCCTCCTTCTACCCTCTTCTGAGCATTGTCCCCTGGTTCCTCCCCCTACCCTCCTCTGAGCATTGTCCCCTGGTTCCTCCCTCTACCCTCCTCTGAGCATCATCCCCTGGTTCCTCCCCCTACCCTCCTCTAAACATGGTCCCCTGGTTCCACCCCCTACCCATCTCTGAGCATCATCCACTGGTTTCACCCCCTACCCATCTTTGAGCATCATCCCCTGGTTCCACTCCCTATCCACCTCTGAGCATTGTCTCCTGGTTCCTCCCCCTACCCTCCTCTGAGCATCATCCCCTGGTTCCACCCATTACCCACTTCTGAGCATCATACCCTGGTTCCTCCTTCTACCCTCTTCTGAGCATTGTCCCCTGGTTCCTCCCCCTACC
This sequence comes from Rana kukunoris, assembly GCA_029574335.1. Classification (NCBI taxonomy): domain Eukaryota; kingdom Metazoa; phylum Chordata; class Amphibia; order Anura; family Ranidae; genus Rana; species Rana kukunoris. Next base: position 226,778 of record CM056051.1, on the reverse strand, counting down.
TACCTCTGAGCATGGTCTCCTGGTTCCACCACCTACCCTCCTCTGAGCATCATCCCCTGGTTCCACCCCCTACTCTTCTCTGAGCATTGTCCCCTGGTTCCTCCCCCTACCCTCCTCTGAGCATCATCCCCTGGTTCCACCCCTTACCCTCTTCTGAGCATCATCCCCTGGTCCCACCCCCTACCCTCCTCTGAGCATTGTCCCCTGGTTCCTCCCCCTACCCTCCTCTGAGCATCATCCCCTGGTTCCACCCCCTACCCACCTCTGAGCATGATCCTCTGGTTCCACCCCCTACCCACCTCTGAGCATGATCCCCTGGTTTCACCCCTTACCCACCTGTGAGCATCGTCCTCTGGTTCCAACTCCTACATACATCTGAGCATGATCACCTGGTTCCACTCCTTAGCCACCTCTGAGCATTGTCCCCTGGTTCCTTCCCCTACCCACCTCTGAGCATCATTCCCTGGTTCCACCCCCTACCCTCCTCTGAGCATCATGCCCTGGTTCCACCCCCTACCCTCCTTCATTGGTTGCCTGTAAAAGACAGAATGACTTTTAAAGCACTCTGTCTGACACATAAGTGTATTCTGGGAAATGCCCCCCAATATCTATGTGAAAAACTAAAAGCCTACAACCCCAATCACGTTCTGCGATCCACCAACCAAAATCTACTCCAGATACCCAAAGCCAGATACAAGTCCAAAGGAGAAAGAAGATTTGCGGTCCAAGGCCCCAGATTATGGAACGCTTTACCAACCAGCTCTGTGCATCATTCCCTGATTCCACCCCCTACCCACCTCTGAGCATTGTCTCCTGGTTCCACCACCTCTGAGCATTGTCCCCTGGTTCCTCCCCCTACCCTCCTTTGAGCATCATCCCCTGGCAGTATAGAAGAATGGTTGGAGGGGGGGGGGGGGGGGAGATATTTAGATAGTGTGTTTCCCTTTGTGTGACTGATGTGACAGTAATTATAATTTGTATAGACACGGAGTGTTGCATTTTGGGAGTTTTGTATTAAGATCTCCTTATACTTTCCTCTTCCAGCTTATTGTATGATGTATATTGTATAGTGTATTGTAATTTATATTTATTTTCCAAACCCAAAATTTTATTTAAATTCCACTCTTTTCTTTTAGGCCCTTTTCACACGGGGCAGTGGAGGTGCGGTGGTGGTATACCGCCTCTAAAAATAGCGGCGCTATACCGTTGGAATTGCCGCGGGATTCGGCCGCTAGCGGTGCGGTATTAACCCCCGCTAGCGGCTGAAAAAGGGTTAATCCTGCCTGCAATGTGCCTTTGCAGAGGCGCATTGCGGGTGGTATTACCGCGGTTTCCCATTGTTTTAACCACTTAAGACCCGGACCTTTAGGCAGCTAAAGGACCTGGCCAGGTTTTGCGATTCGGCACTGCGTAGTTTTAACAGACAATTGCGTGGTCATGCGACGTGCCTCCCAAACAAAATCGGCGTCCTTTTTTCCCCACAAATAGAGATTTCTTTTGGTGGTATTTGATCACCTCGGCAGTTTTTATTTTTTGCGCTATAAACAAAAATAGAGCCACAATTTTGAAAAAAATCAATGGCCCGGATTCACGTAGCTTTACGCCGGCGTATCTCCAGATACGCCGTCGTAAGTACAAATGTGCGCCGTCGTAATTTTACGCCAATTCGCGAAGCTAGATACGCCATTAAACAAGGCTTCAGCCTCCCGACGTAACTTGCCTACGCCGGCGTATCTTGGGGGCGCATAGTTATGCTGGACGCATTCGGCGTACCCATGTTTAATATGCAAATGAGTAAGATATGCCGATTCACAAACGTAGATGCGCCAGGCGGGAAAAGATACGCGGTTTGCGTAAGGGTTACGTCCGGCGTAAAGTTATTCCACCATATAGATTTTTTTCTCTCCCACCAGAGCATCGCCTCAGTGTGAAAACCCTCGGGGGTATCACATTGAGAAGACAGGGCAGGAGTTTTTCAGGCGGTATTTAGAGGGGGGGGGGCGTCTGAACCCCCGACACACACCGGCTTTGTACTCCTTACCAGTAAATAAAAGTATTGGTACCCGGTGAGGAGAACTTGTCTGGGAGGATTGTTGGAAGTAATGAGCTGCAGCTGGCAGAAGCAATTATCAGGATGAACGTCGGGAAGCATCACCTTCAATGTTCCTTCCACCCATCAGAGCACACGCCGTGCCGATCCCGGCTCCGGTATAGTCTGAGAAGGGGGCTGGGGGGAGGGGGGATATTTTCTAGTTTCTGTCTGACAAAAAACGACTGATTTGAGTCCTGTATCCATAGACTGCTCACATCTTCGATCAGAGATCATCCCCCACCGTATACCGATCTGACGTCCGATCCTCACTCACCTTCCATCCACTTCACACTCAAGTCTCGGAGGTCTTTGGAAACCTTTTATCCCTTTTCAGGGCACATTGTTACCCGGCTCTTCTGTGTTCTCTGGTCACAACTTTTCACTCTCTTCTCCAGGATCGTCTCAATAGCATCATGGGCTCCTGGGCAAAGTAAATGCTTTGGGGCCCCTACAATGATGACAGTGCAGGTAAACAGACATCAAGTAGGTAGGACGGAGACTGCCTCCCCTGTGTATCTATCACTCTCAGTGCCATCATGGGGCCCCCAATTTCGGGGCAGCATGGGCTCAAGGATCATCTGCTTTGGGGAAAGTTCAGGGGCCCCCTCATGCAGCTGGGGCCCCTGGGCAGTGCCCAGGTGTGCCCTCTCATTAAGACAGCCCTGCTCTTCTCACCCCGAGATCACTGACACGCCCTGGAGTCTACCTGAGGAATCAGCAGGGCTGACCCTATAATGAGGCACTGAGATCTGTACTGGTCGCTGTTAAGCCTCATACACACGATCGGACTTCCATATGACTTTTCCATGGATTTTTGTCCAAAGGGGGCGTTGGCCGTAAACTTGTTCTCCATACACACGGCACAACATTTTCAGCCAACGTTCACCAAATCATGTGGTTTTTCAGCTCTTTAGCGCCACCCTTTGGGCAACTTTTGCTATTGTTGTCTGATCTTTAGCATTGGTTGTGAACATGCGTGTTTTTACTTTGGATTTTAGTCCGATGGACTTGTGTACACGCGATCGGATGATCCTCCATTGCCATCGGACATTTGTTACTGGAAAGGGTGAGAGCATGCACAGCGAACGTTTGTCCGTTGAGAAACGACAACAATTGTCCGATGGAGCGTACAGACGGTCGGATTCTCCGATAAAACACATCCGTCAGGTTGTTGTTAAAAAGTCCGATCGTGTGTATGGGCCTTTAGGGGCAGTGAGATCTAAACTGGTTGCTGTTAAGGCCCCCTAAACACGATCTGACTTTGTGACAACAACGGTTTGACGGACGTGTTTTATCGGAGAATCCAACGGACAAATGTTTGCTGTGCATGCTCTCAAACTTTCCGACAACAAATGTGTGTTGTCGGATTATCCGATCGTGTGTATACAAGTCCAACGGACTACAGTCCAAAGTACAAACACGCATGCTCCAAACCAATGCTAAAGATAACAATAGCAGAAGTTGCCCAAAGGGTGGCGGTAAAGATCAGAAAAACATCAGGTTTGGTGAATGTTGGCTGAAAAGGTTCTGTATGCAGAACAAGTTCACAATACTACATCTCCCTCACTAGGAAGACCCTGGTGGATATCGGCAGGAGACAACCAATGATCCTATGCAGGGGAGGGCTGGGCCGGGGGGCAGGATGGCAATTTTCTCCCAGGCCGCTCTAACTTATGTTCAAAATGGCCGAAAGCAACTGCCCGCTACCATTTTCTTTTGAATTCTGCACTAGGAAGTCGGCCACAGTGGCTGACCACTAGCTGTTGCATTCTGGGAGTTGTAGTCCACGCTCAAGCTCCCAGTGGGTGGAAAACAGAGCAGCGCAGAGGAAACTACAACTCCCTGGGACCAGATTCCTGAAAGCAGACAGAGGCAGTGCGTGTCAGGGAGTCGGGACGCAGGGCTGCAGGGCTGGGTGCTGGCTGCACCTTGACCCCAGGATCAGGAGTATTACCCCCCTGGAGGCCATGTTTGGGGTGCAAGGACCTGCTGAGCTGAGATCACTGAGGTGAGAGACCCTGACACCCCTATCTGACCCGCCATCCCCCCCATACACCCTATGTGACATGCCCCAGTGATCAGGCTGCATTGACGGGCACTGGAGTTGGCTGCACTGATGGGCACGGGTGAGGCTGCATTGAAAACCCAGATGAGGCATGGATGGTGAGCTCATTCGGTGGTTCAATGGGCCACTTTACTGGACTTGCCCCCCAGGCCTAAGGCTGTCAGCCCTCCCCTGATCCTATGGCTGAGTGAGTGGATGACCCCTGTAACGGAATGGCCCGTGGGACCCAGAGGCTCTTGCAGGATGTGGGGTACTTCTGTTTCAGCTTCACCAATGACTCTTGGGTCTAGGGTCATCCTATGTCCAATAGGGGCATAGGATGACTGAGAAATGATATCTCGGATTACATGAGATGGGACAGTAATGATAATTCACAATGTATTCCAGGATATCTTGAAATATTACAGGTTGTTGATTCTGAACCCAACCAGTCAATAGAGTGAATTATTCAATGTGGGAACACAGACTGGTAAGGTGTTTAATGTCGTCTGCTACTGTCATGTAAATGAACCCTAGCCTGGCTCTCAAGAGTCGTTCATTGTGTGATGCTAATTGACACTGTATTGTGTGAATTTCTATTGATGATAAATGTGTATTGTATAGCAGATGAGAAGAGCTTACCTCGGAGTCACCTTGTCTGGGTAAATGATTAGTAATTAGCTCATGTAGATTATCTCTGAGACAGATTGTCTGTCTCCTAAAGATGTGTATTGAGCTCCTTGTGTCATGTTGTGGGTGGAGTTAAGCCATTGTTCCTTGGGGTTTTTAATTGTATAAAAGCCTGAGTTTACCATTAAAGAGTCTATGGGCCAGATTCAGGTAGATCAGAGCATCTTTGCTCTGGAGTAACGCTTCTCATTTACGTTACTCTGACGACCCTTTCGGCGCAAGTCCTGTTATTCACATAGCAGTTGCGCGTAAACTTGCGCCAGAGTAACGATAATGCGCTGGCGTAACCCGACGCAAGTGGAAGTGGGTGTGATCATATGTAAATGATGGGCGGAGCCCAGCGCAGAGGCTTACGTTCAGCGCATCATCCACGGAGCATGCGCAGTGAGTGCGGCTCCACTCGCCCCCTTGTGCGCATGCTCACAACTTCCGTCGGCACCACTTCACGGGAAACGTCAGCGCAATGCCTTCCGTTGGGCGCTTAAAAGCGCAGGCGGAAACGCCATTCCGGTGCAAAAGTATATCCGTTTCCCCCCACCCCAGGGAAGATACTTTTGTGCTGTGATGGCTGCTCCCGCTACCCCCAGAGAGAGGAGGAACCTAAACTTTAACGCCCAGGAGGTCTCAGTGATCATCTCCGCTATGGAGACATTTAATAATTTCCTCCATGGCAAAAAAAGCCGTAAGACCAGCCGGGAGAGGAAGCAGGGCATCCTGGACACCATTGCTGGCCGGGTCAATGTTTTGGGGTACTCCACCCGGACTGCTGCTGACATCCAAAAGAAAATCAATGATCTGCAGGGCAAGGTCCGTGGCAAGGTGGCCACCATCAGGAGGCATGAGAGGGGCACAGGTGGTGGTCCCCCATGTCCGGTCACCCTGACCGCGGAGGAGGAGGTGGTCTCTCGCTGCCTGGAGAGGGAGCAGGTGGAGGGGGTCCCTGGCTATGACTCCGTGGAGGAAGGCTCCAGGACAGGTAAGTGTTTTTTATCCCCTATTTGATGTGTTGCATTTGGGGGGGGGGGGGTACATGTGCCAAGTGTGTGGGACCACCAACATGTGTCTGCTTTGTGTCATCCACAGATGACGGAGCTGGGCCATCATCTGTCGGTGGCCAGTCCACCCCATCCCCCCCACGCCATCCTGTGCACGAGCCCCTGGGTGGTGAAGAGGTGGAGGAGGAGAGTAGCCACACCACACCTGCCGAGGTGGTTGTGGAGGATCCTGCTGTGGCAGAGCAGGACTTTTCCTTAGTGTTGGAGGTCTCCTCCCCTTCTCCAGGGCCGTCTGTCATCCCCTCCCCCATCCTTGGAAGCCCCTCAAGGGCGACTCCATCCCCCCGGGGACAACCATCTTCTGGCCCCAGGAAGGCGACCCAGAAGACCAGGGGGGTGTCGGATCTTGTCCAGGGCCAGTTGGCGAGGGATCACGCCAGACAGACCCAACAAATGGGGGACATAGTTGGGCACTTGGAGAAAGTGGCTGACAGCCTGGGCTCCGTTGGCCAGATAAGCAACGCAGTGCAGGATGTGAGTTGCAACTGCGCTGCAGTGGTGACCAGTTTGGGGGAGGTGCAGGGGGATATTAGGCACCTCACTGCAGCCGTCCAGGCCAACACTGCTGCCATCTGGGACCAGGGGAGGCTGAGTCGGCGGGCCCAGCACTACCAAGTGACCCGGCAGCTCAGGATGCAGGCCCAGCAGCTGGGTGGCACTCCTGACAGTAAGGGGTGTCACCCTCGGCCGTGGTGATGAAGTTAACCCCACGGCTGTATGAATGACGTGTGAAAGGTGTATGAATGGACAGTGACATCATTGGGGCCTTGACGCTGGCGTTGCTGCTCCCAAGTCCTACATGCTGGACTTGGGCTAATCCAATGCGATGTGCATGTGGTGTGTGTGATCTAGGGACATCAGTGGTGTACACGCGTGCATTGTCCGTGTGATCAATGTTTTGGTTTAGTGTCCAAAGATGCCTACGGCGAGGACCCTCCTGACTGCTCTTCCATCAGCAGACTGGTTCTCCTCTGGCAGGGGGGGACTGTGTGGGTCGGGGGTCAGGTCATCACGTATGTCAATCTCCAGGCCTTTTCTCATAGCAAAGTTGTGCAGAATGCAACATGCAGCGATGATCTGACACACAAAGGTAGGGGAATACAATAGGGCCCCCCCAGACTTATCCAGGCATCGGAAACGGGACTTCAGGAGCCCAAATGTTTGCTCCACCACTGCACGGGTTTTGATGTGTGCTTCATTGTATTTTCTCTCTCCTCTGGTTTGGAAGTTCCGGAAAGGAGTCATGAGATGGGGTCCCAGTGCATATGCAGAGTCACCTGGAAGGGAAAAGACAGGAGAATGTTAGTCATGCATGTACCACTTTTGATGTGCATCACGGGAGGGGATAGTCATGCCTGCCACCCATGTCACTCACCAACCAGCCAGCTGTCCCCATACATGTTCTGCTCAAATTCTGCTGGGATGGGGCTCTGACGGTATATGAAGCTGTCATGGCTGGACCCGGGGTGTTTGGCACGGACGTGCCATATGAGGCGTTGGGCATCGGCTATCACCTGTACGTTGATGGAGTGCCAATGCTTCCGATTGCGGTATATGTGCTCTGTGGCACTGGGGGGCTGAAGGGCCACATGTGTGCAATCAATGGCCCCCACAGTGCGTGGGAATCTGGCAATGCTGTAGAAATCTGTCATTGCCTTCAGCCGCAGCTCCTCAGTGGTGGGTCTGATGAACTGGTTGGACATGCGTCTGAGGATTGCAGGGACAACCTGGTGCACACATCTGCTTATGGAGGACTGTGACATCCCAGCCACCACTCCACTTGTACGCTGGAATGATCCACTGGCAAGGAAATGAAGTGTTGCCAGGACCTTCACCAGTGGCTGCACTGCTTGTGAGCGGTGTGTCTTGCTGGTGATGTCACCCTGCAGGGTTGTGGTTAGTTCAAGTATTACATCAGGGCTGAATCTGAAGAGGCGATACACCTCCTCATCCCCCATGCCAAAGAGGCTCATGCGCGTGCGGTATATCCTCTCACGTGCCCGCCTCGTTCGTTCCGGGGGACCCATCAGTAGTGCTAGGACCACGATTGCCCCTGGCATGTTGGCACACAGAGGTGTTGTCCTTGCACGTGTGGTTGTTCAGCTAGCTCTTATCGTCGGTAACGCTGCTGTAGCTGCTCTCCTGCTGACCTGTGGCCGTCTGGAGTAAAGATAAAGCAGCCTTTTGTAGAAATAACTTTGCGCCGGACGGACGAGATACGCGCGGCGCATGTAGCCAGCGTATGGTGCTAATCCGTTCGCGAATCGGGAAATCTCCCTCATTTGCATATTTGCAGGGGAAATCAATAGGCGCGACTGATGCGCCAAGCGAAATTATGCGCTGACGGGACTCTGGCGCCGGAAAGTTAAGCCGATCGGAAATGGCCCGTTTTCGGGCGCATCTAGTTTGGTGGGTACGGCCACATAGAAACGATGGCGCATCTTCATAGTTCCGCGGCGCATATCGAATTACTTCAGCGCAACTCTACCTGAATCTGGCCCTATTTGTTTGAACCTCAAACAGAGCTGTGTCTCGTTCTTGGGGTCCGTCTGCCGGATTGTGGAGTGTCGATAAGCTGTCGTGGGTTGGTGGAATGGAATATCGTAAACGACGTTAACCCCTGACCCATTTGGGGTTCCTTTACAACCCCCAATGCTGAGAGGGAAATGACTATGTGTAGCTTTTATACTCCTGAGGGAGGGCAATTCACCAGGAATCCTGTGGGACATTCAGTTTCTGAGGAGCAGTCAAAAATTTAGGAGTCCTCAAGTTTTTAATTTTGCAGTTTATTGGGGTACCCCCATCCTCCCTACCCTTACCCAAGCTTATCGTTCATAAAAAATAAACATTTTCTATGCTGGTGGAAAAGGGGGATATAGGACCAAATTCACCAGCGGCTCCTCGGGGGAGGCACTACATTTAGATAGCACATAATATAGAAGAGATGGGACCTTCATTTTTCTGCTCACTTTGCTGTATAAAATCCATAAAATTCTATATATATATATTTTCTCTCTCTAAAAACATAAAGCACTTTTCTATGACCTCGACTCTGCAATGTTAGACGCCCCGTAAACGTTCCCGGAAATTTCAGCATCAAAGTGAATATTCCCTCCTGGCCTCCTTTTTCCTCTTGTAGGTGAGAAGGTAATCGGTAGAAAATGAGGCTCAGGAGATGAAATCATAGCGCCGGACGTTTTTCCACGTGTGTTCCCTATTGGCTCCTTTGTGTCGGGGTCAGTTCCAGGGCAATCTGCTACCTGCTGGGAGACAACGGCAAATAAACAAGACGCCCCGCTCTCGGGGACGCTGCGGCTCTGGGTGAATCTCGGGGCAGGAGTGCAGGGCCGGGTGAAATGCCATTTACACTGGATGGGGGAGGGGGGAAGGGATAGAAAACGTCAAATGATGACAAAACACAACAAATGACTATTTATCAGACATCCCTTTATATGTTTGTCCTCCGTCCGGCCGTGTCATTCACAGGCAATGGCTGTAATTGGGCCATAACTGCCAGAGGAATGTACTTGTTGGTTTATTTAAAGGGCATGTGCACTGGAGATATATATATATATATATATATATATATATATATATATATATATATATAGTCATTTCTATTTATAACAGCCGGGACCAAACAATAAAACTATAAAATATTACCTAGGGATATTTAGTGTTTGTATTACCAGCCTGCAGGTGGAGCTCTAGGCTTCTTTTCTTAACTGCTTTTGTTAAAGAAGAAAAAAAAACATTGTTTACCGATCTGAATAGCTAAAGCTTTCATCTCTGTCTTTCTGCTTTGTTTAGAAGGGCAAGAACCAATGGGAACGGAACACTTGTACATCGAAACAGTCTACAGATAAACATAAAGAGATTATGGTAAGCAGGCAGCCTCTCAATACACACCCCCTGTGGAGAGACGTCTCCTGTCCAGACCATTGTCTATGTGTCATGAACCAAGACAATTAGACACAGCAACAAGAGGGGGGGATGGGGGAGAAGGGATGTAGCATTACATTACATTATCTCAATGCCAGCTTGTCCCCAGGTGCCCAGTCTCTTCTGGGCCATAATCTGTGGGTAAGAGGACCGCCCACAGTCCCTTCCAAAACACACAGTGAAGGTGGGTTCTGTCACAGGCATCTGGCATCAGGCTCCACCCACTACAGAAAACTACAGGAGGGGGCGGAGATAAGATCAGTCACACTGCACAAGGTGAGAGATTGAGCAGAGCTGTGGGAGGAGCCCAGAAGGCTCCACTCACTTCAGAAAACTTCAGGAGGGGGCGGAGATAAGATCAGTCACACTGCACAAGGTGAGAGAGAGAGCAGAGCTGTGGGAGGAGCCCAGCAGGCTTCACCAACTACAGAAAACTTTATGAGGGGGCAGAGATAAGACCAGCCACACTGCACAAGGAGAGAGAGCAGAGCTGTGGAAGGGGCCCAGCAGGCTCCACCCACTAAAGAAAACTTCAGGAGGGGGCGGAGATAAGACCAGTCACACTGCACAAGCAGAGAGAGCAGGGCTGTGGGAGGGGCCCAGCAGGCTCCACCTACTACAGAAAACTTCAGGAGGGGGTGGAGATAAGACCAGTCACACTGCACAAGGAGAGAGAGAGCAGAGCTGTGGGAGGAGCCCAGCAGGCTCCACCCACTAAAGAAAACTTCAGGAGGGGGCAGAGATAAGACCAGCCCCACTGCACAAGGAGAGAGAGAGCAGAGCTGTGGGAGGAGCCCAGCAGGCTCCACCCACTAAAGAAAACTTCAGGAGGGGGCAGAGATAAGACCAGCCACACTGCACAAGGAGAGAGAGCAGAGCTGTGGAAGGGGCCCAGCAGGCTCCGCCCACTACAGAAAACTTCAGGAGGGGGCGGAGATAAAACAAGTCACACTGCACAAGGAGCGAAAGCAGAGCTGTGGGAGGAGCCCAGCAGGCTCCACTCACTAAAGAAAACTTCAGGAGGGAGTGAAGATAAGACCAGCCACACTGCACAAGGAGAGAGAGCAGAGCTGTGGGAGGGGCCTAGCAGGCTCAACCCACTACAGAAAACTTTAGGAGGGGGCGGAGATAAGACCAGTCACACTGCACAAGGAGAAAACACAGAGCTGTGGAAGGGGCCCAGCAAGATCCACTCACTACAGAAAACTTCAGGAGGGGGTGGAGATAAGACCAGTCACCCTGCAAAAGAGGAGAGCACAGAGCTGTTGGAGGAACCTCCCCCCCCCCCCCCCCAAGGCTCTACCCATGTGTTCCTATGGCTATTTTAGTGAACATAAATAGAAGAATGATACATTTTAGTTATATGCATTGTTTTTAGAAACTAGACTTCCACTATTAACATGCTAATGAACTTGTTTGACTGGTTCATGAGCTCAGAACAGGAAGTGATGCTACAGGAAGTAGGGGGAGCGGAAAAAGGACTGGAACACAGCCATGTGATGAACAAAGGAAGCGGCGGTAGAAGCAGCGGTAGTTGTTTTGCAAGACTCCAAGAAGCAAGGAGCAGTCTGTCCAGATCCTGAATAAAAATGTAGAAGATTCCAGGCAGAACCAAGTTCAGTAACTGTTTAGTGTATATCTATCACATACATTGTCCATGATCACCTGCTAGGAAGGATGGATAGTTTGGGTATTTGCATATTGTATGTATATTTTGTGATACTTTGTGTGCCATGAACTGTTTTTCCTACAATTGTATATGCAGAATTGTTTGTTTAGTAAAACACATGAATATATTACAGATATTATAAGGACAGAGCAGAGCTGTGGGAGGGTCTCAGTAGACTCCACCCACTACAGAAAACTACAGGAGGGGCGGAGACAAAACCAGTCCCCCTGCACAAGGACAGAGCAGAGCAGTGGGAGGGTCTCAGTAGACTCCACCCACTACAGAAAACTACAGGAGGGGCGGAGACAAAACCAGTCCCCCTGCACAAGAACAGAGCAGAGCTGTGGGAGGGTCTCAGTCGACTCCACCCACTACAGAAAACCCTACAAGAGGGGGAAGAGTTAAGACCAGTCCACCTGCACAAGGACAGAGCAGAGCGGTGGGAGGGTCTCAGTAGACTCCACCCACTACAGAAAACTACAGGAAGGGGCACAGACAAGACCAGTCCACCTGCACAAGGACAGAGCAGAGCTGTGGGAGGTTCTCAGTAGACTCCACCCACTATAGAAAACCCTACAAGAGGGGGAATAAATAAGACCAGTCCACCTGCACAAGGACAGAGCAGAGTGGTGGGAGGGTCTCAGTAGACTCCACTTAGTACAGAAAACCCTACAAGAGGGGGAAGAGTTAAGACCAGTCCCCCTGCACAAGGACAGAGCAGAGCGGTGGGAGGGTCTCAGTAGACTCCACCCACTAGAGAAAATTACAAAAAGGGGAGGAGATAAGACCAATTCCTTCTGCACAAGGACAGAGCAGAGCGGTGGGAGGGTCTCAGTAGACTCCACCCACTAGAAAAAAACTACAAGAGAAGGTGGAGATAAGAGTAGTCCCCCTGCACAAGGACAGAGAGCAGAGCTGTGGGAGGGGCTCAGCAGATTCCACCCACTACCTGTGAATCTCCGGTGACCTCTATGCCCAAGAGGGTGAAGGCAGTGCTGGAAAATAATGGCGGCCACACAAAATATTGACACTTTGGGCCCAATTTAGAGATTTTCACTTAGGGGTGTCCTTACTTTTGTTGCCAGCGGTTGAGGCCCCGTACACATGACCAAGCTTTTTAGCAGAATCCAGCGAGAAGCTCGCTGGGATCCATATTCTGCCGAGAAGCTCGATCGTGTGTACGTTTTCGCCGAGCAAACTGACGAGCAAGGCGTCGAGCCAGAATAGAGAGCAGGTTCTCTATTTCCTCGCTGGGCCATCGGGACTAATGGCTTGACGCCTTTTTCGACAGCCTGGTCGACGAACTCGACGGCCGGCCGAGAACCTGGTCGGGCGGAACGATGAGTTTAGCCCGACGAGGTTCTCGTACGTGTGTACGCGGCCTTAGACATTAACCACTTAAGGACCGCTCACTGTATATATACGTCATTTTTTTAACCACTTCGGGTCCGCGTCATCGTCGAAAGACGTGAACAGCGCAAACCTGAGGCGCCGGCTTGACGTCTTTGGACGTGACTGTCTTTCGCCGCTCCCCGCGCGTCCCCGCGAGCCCGCATCGGCGAAAAACTGTGTTGGCTGTGTCCCTTGGACACAGCCAATCACAGATCGTGCTGAATGGCCAATCGCAGAGCCCATTCAGCATTCGATCCCACGGTCCAATGAGAGATGATCTCAATTGTAAACAAATGAGATCATCTCTCATCGCCGGCTTTCTCTCCTCACACACAGCGTGTGAGGAGAGAAAGAAACAGCAACAAGTGAACAAAAAGTAAAGTAAAAACAGTGCCACAGTCTCTGCCAGTGTCACCTGCCAGTGCAAATAGCCAGTGCCACCTGCCAGTGCATTCTTATCAATGAATGAATGAATGAATGAGGAACTTATATAGCGCAGCACATGCAAAGTAAATCGCCTCTGGGCGCTTGTTGTTCCTGTCTCCTTTGAGATCAAAAGAGATGAGTCTTAATCTTTCTCCTGAAGACTAAGTAGTTCTCCTCCAGCCGAATGCAGGCTGGTAAGGCGTTCCATAGTCTGGGACCTTGGACAGCGAATCTCCTGTCTCCTTTGGACTTGTATCTGGCTTTCGGTATCTGAAGCCGATTTTGATTGGTGGATCGTAGAATACGATTGGGATTGTGAACTTTTAATTTTTCGCATAGATAATGGGGAGCATTCCCATGGATACATCTATGCGTTAGACAGAGAGCTTTAAAGGTGATTCTGTCTTTAACTGGTAGACAGTGAAGGGATCTCAGTGAAGGTGAGATTGATTCCCAGGGTTTTTTCCCAGTCACAAGTCTGGCGGCCGTATTTTGAACGACTTGAAGACGAGCGATTTGGTACTTGGGGAGTCCGAGGTAAAGGGCATTTGCATAGTCCAGTCTGGAGTTTACAATAGCTCCTACCACGACCGCTATGTCATTCTTGGGAATAAAAGGCGTGAGTCTGCGTAGTAGGCGCAGCAGATGGTGAGATCCGCTGACTACAGACCCTATTTGTGCGTTCATTGTCATGTCGGAGTCAAAGATGACCCCAAGACTTTTGACTTTGGCGCTAGGGGTGATGATTTTGCCCAGAATGGGCGGGGGGATCCAGGTTGTTGTCGATTGATTCCTACGCTTGGCGTGAAACAGAAGAAGTTCTGTTTTCGCTCCGTTGAGTTTGAGATAACTCTTTGTCATCCAGTCCTCTATCAGAGAGAGGCATGTCTCTAGATTGAGGTGGTGATCCTTTTTATTGCAAATGCGGAAGTACAGTTGCGTGTCGTCTGCATATGAGTGATATAGCAGTTTTTGGCTGCTGATGATTTCGAAAAGAGGACGCACATAGATGTTGAATAACATCGGTGACAGGGGAGATCCTTGAGGGACCCCGCACGATAATGTGCGTTGTTCAGAAGTGAAGGGTCCTAGCTTCACTATTTGCAAAAGGTTTTCCAAAAAAGAGGAGAACCAGGAGAGATCGCTTTCTGCGACTTTGGCTATTTTAGCCAGCCGAGTCAATAGCAGCTTGTGATCAACTGTATCAAATGCTGCGCTTAGGTCCAGCAGAACCAGAAGAGAAGATTCTCCTTCGTCTGCGGCCTCGAGAACGTCGTCCCATATCTTAAGCAATGCTGATTCTGTCCCGTGTCCGGGACGGAATCCTGATTGAAGTGGGTCGAGTAAGTTGTGGGTATCTAGATGCTGTTGCAGCTGCTGTACCACAGCTTTCTCCATTACCTTGGAGAGAACATTTAGGCATGTTATGGGGCGCCAGTTGAGTGGATCCTTAGGATCCAGGGTGGCTTTCTTCAAGATGGGTTGAATGAAGCCCTCCTTCAACTGGGAGGGCATTATGCCCTCCCTGAAGGATTGGTTGATAAGCTGCGTGACAGGAGGTGCCAGGATGTTGGCACATTCCTTCAGCAGTTTGGTGGGGATAATATCGTTTGGCGCAGTGCTGTTGCGCAGAGCGCCGATGATATTTTTAGTGGTCTGAATAGAGATGGGTTCCAGCATGAACTCACCTAACTGTGGTGAATTGCTGCCGGTGCTGTGTAAATGACTACGGGGGGGGCTGGGAGAGCAATTGTTCTGCTGAATGCTTTGCCGGATTGCCCCAATTTTGTTAATGAAGCAATCCGACAACTCATCGCAAAATTCTTGTGTATCCAAGTTGGGGGCTTCAAGACATCCTGGATTCATGGTCTGAGTGACCAGCTTGAAGAGTTCGCGGGGGCGATTTAGGGCACCGTTGATAGCCTCAGAAAAATAGTTTTTCTTGGCTTCGAAGATTTGCTTGTAGTATTTTCTGGTTATTGCCTTGTAAATCGAGAGGTTCTCATCTGAAGAGCTTCTTTTCCAGGCTGCTTCTGCCCTTCTGCGCTCTTGCTTCAGTAACGCCAGCTGGTTGTTAAACCAGCCGGAGTTATTTTTCCTGATCTGGGTCTTTCGTTTCGGCGCTATCAAGTCAGCTGACTGCAATAGTGCTGCGTTTATGGCCTCCAGTGTTTCTTCCGCTGTTTGGTGCGGCTGAATTGTGTTTATTTTTTCCCCTAACGTGGCTTTGAAGAGTTCCGAGTGGAGCTTCTTCTGACATCTGGTCCAGTGTGTTGTCACTGGATTTGATGTTTTTGTTAAGGGGGGGAATTCGGAAATAATGAATTTAATTGCATGGTGATCTGTCCATGGCAATGGTTCATTTTCCAAGATTTTTATTTCCAGATATTGTCTGAAAATAAGATCGAGCGTATGACCTGAAGCATGTGTGGGCCCACATACTAGTTGCTGAAGCCCTAATCCTTCCAGGTGGTCGATGCAGGCGTCTGCAATGGGGTCTTGCGGGGAGTTGGCCCAAAGGTTGAAGTCCCCGAGCAGCAAAAGGTGTTTGCTATTCAGGGTATAGGTGGAGACAAAGTCCGTCAAAGATGGGAGCAGCTGCGACTTGGGGCCGGGTGGCCTATAGCAGAGTAGAATCCGGACGGTCTCCTGGCCGTTTACTTGCAGTTGAAGAGTAAGGGTTTCCATGAATGGAAGAGGGTTTTGAAGGCTTGGTTTTGTGATCGCAAGACGCGTCTTATGGATCACCGCCAGTCCTCCTCCTCTTTGCCCTATTCTGTTTTCCGTTATAATACGGTAGTTTTCTGGCACCAATTCTCCTAGAATGGTGTTACAGTCGGCTGTGAACCAGCTCTCTGTAATAAAGAGGCAGTCTAAGTCATGTTGCAATAAGAAATCATGGATTTCTAATCAGTGTTTTACTGCCGATCTAGTGTTGATCAAAGCACATGATATGTGCTTAGGCTGGGGTAAATGGCTGCGATTTCTGGCAGTCGATCGTCGATCGATCCTCAAAAGTCGCAGATTTCTTAGGGCTTTTTTGGTGGCGGCCGGCAGAATTGCGGCAAATCGACCCAGATCCCAAATGATCTCCGCCGAGTATTGCCGATTAACCATGGCCGCCGTGGAACCAAGGGCGGGGGGGGGGGGTGGGGTGGATTCACAAGAATAACTGAATCCTCTGATCCTAGGCTTGGTCCAGAGGAAGGCAAAAAACCCTAACCACGCTGCGCCAATATGCTGCGGTAGGGGAAAAAATTCCTTCCTGACCCCTAAAGAGGCGATCGGGTTTAGCCCTGGATCAAGTTATAGTGAATTTGAGAGTGATAGGGCTGGGTGGAGGAAGATGGCCGCCGACCTGGCAGCAGGATCCAGGCTGGGGGGTACCAGGCTGAGTGGTGCCTGGGGGGCTAAGGGAAATTATCAGAGGGCAAGGGGGCTCTACTGGGGTAGGGGGGGGGCTTTGTGGCCCGATTGATTAGGTGGTGCCGGCTGATTGGGGGGTGGAGAGCGGCGCGTCGCTAGGCCGCGGGTGAAGCCGCGGCCTTTCCTGAGTCGCGGCTGCCGCAAATCTCCACTGATCGGCGCGGAGGGAAAAAAAACACTGCGCCCGAGGGTAGCGGTGGCTTGTGGGGATGGCTGGCGGACAGGACGCCCGAGCGGGGGTAGAGGTATGGGGGTGAGGAGCGGGGAAAAGCCGTGGGGATTGGGGGAAGATGCTGTGGCTTGTCCTGAGAAGGACGGCCGCCTGCAGCTCCCAAGAAGTGGCTTACCGGGTCAGGTGCACCGGGGGAAGGCCGTGGAAGTCCAGGAGGGGGGAGAGCAGCTAGTCCGAGTGGCCGGTGGCAGGAGGCAGGTGGATGGCAGGTGGATGGATGACGGGGAGATGGAAACCCTGCCTGCCTGTCTGTCTGTGAGTCCTGGAGCCGCACAGTGGGAGGACCCTGCACTATCCCTGAGAGAGTGACTCGTTTGAGAGCGTCCTGCTCTCTCGGTGTCTGACTGAACACTGACATGGAAAGTCCACTGCCATCAGTGCCACCTGCCCCCAGTGCCACCTGCCCCCAGTGCCACCTGCCCCCAGTGCCACCTGCCATAAGTGCCATCTGTCATCAGTGCAATCTGCCATCAGTGCCACCTGCCAGTGCAATCTACCATCAGTGCCCCCTGCCAGTGCAATCTACCATCAGTGCCATCTGCCTGTGCCACCTGCAATCAGTGCCATCAGTGCTATCTGCCTGTGCCACCTGCCTGTGCCACCTGCCCGTGCCATCTGCCATCAGTGCCATCTGCCATCAGTGTTATCTGCCCGTGCCATCGGTGCCATCTGCCATCAGTGCCATCTGTGCCATCTGCCCATGCCAGCTGCCATTAGTGCTACCTGCCATCAGTGCTACCTGCCATCAGTGCCATCTGCCATCAGTGCCATCTGCCATCAGTCTGTGCCATTTGCCGTCAGTGCCACCTGTCAGTGTCATCAGTGCCAACAATGGCTAAAAGATAATTTTCACTTGAGGAGGCGTATGAAATTATTGCGGCTGACGAGAGCAACGGGGAGCTCTATGATTGGGATTCCCCTGAAAATTCAGACAACGAATCTGACGTCACCTATGAGCCGATAGTCAGCAGTGGAGCAGAGACATCCTCGGAGGAGGAGGAGGAGAAGGAAGAAGAGGAGGAAGAGGAAGAAGAGGAAGAAGAAGAGGAGGAGGAGGGTCCACCCGCCAGAAGAAGGCGTATTGCTAAGGAGGCAGTGCCATCCACCAGCACCGCTGTGCCATCAACCAGTACCATAATACCTCAGCAAGCAAGGTCACGTACCAGTGGGGTGTCACCTCAGTCCCAAAGGGTTAGGTCTCATGCCAGCCTTCCCTATTCCCTTCAGAACCCCCTGTGGCTTCTTTCTAATTCAGGAGAAGCCAACATTCCCCCTTTCACTGCCCAGCCAGGAGTCCAGGTGGACACAGAAAATGTTGTCCCGAGTATCTTTTTTAATTAAATTTTCACTGACAACATGCTTGCCTTAATTGTGACCCAGTGCAATCTTTATGCACAACAATTTATTTCCAGTAACCCCACATCCCATTATGCCCGTCCCTTCGAGTGGAGAGCCCTAAAAGTGGAAGAGTTTAAAAAAATTTTGGGCCTCATATTCTGTATGGGACTAAACCATAAAAACCAACTACGTTCCTATTGGTCAAACCGCCCCATCTACCACATGCCCATCTTTTCCTCAAAAATGCCCAGGTCCAGATATCAATTGATCATGAGATTCCTACACTACAACGACAATACCCAGTGCCCTCCCCGAAATGACCCAAATTTTGATAAACTTTATAAAATTTGGCCACTACTTAATTATTTTTCCAAAATTTTCCCCCAGTTGTTTACCCCGGACCAACAAATATGTGTGGATGAATCCTTAGTAAAATTTTCTGGCAGGCTGGGCATAAAACAATTCATTCCCAGCAAAAGGGCCCGCTATGGGGTGAAGCTCTATAAATTATGTGACCGAGCCACAGGTTATACGTATGCCTACAACGTATGCGAAGGAAAGGACAGCCAGCTACACCCCCCTAAGTGTCCAGACTACGTAGGAACCAGCGGGAAAATTGTTTGGCAACTCCTGAACCCACTCATGGAGAAAGGATACCACTTGTATGTGGACAATTTCTACACAAGTTTGCCCCTGTTCCGAAACCTTTTCCAAAAAAAACACCCCAGCATGCGGCACCGTGCGATCGAACCGGAAGGGCTTTCCTCAAAGTCTTGTCACCAAAAAATTTTAAAAAGGGGAGACGGCGAGTTTACGCACAGAGGAAGTTCTGACTGTGAAATGGAGGGACAAAAGGGATGTGTACGTGCTTTCTACCATCCACAACAACACATTCGTTGAGACCAGAACGAGGAATGGGCTAATCTAGAAACCGAAATGCATCCATGACTACAATAAGTTTATGGGGGGTGTCGATTGGAACGACCAAATGCTGGAACCCTACCTTTCTACAAGAAGATCATACCAGTGGTATAAAAAAGTTTCAATTTATTTGTTCAATTTGGCCGCATACAATACATATGTGATGAATGAATGAATGAATGAAGAACTTATATAGCGCAGCACATGCCAAGTAAATCGCCTCTGGGCGCTATATCGTAAATCCACTCCAAGACCCAAATCCTACCTTTTCTACCTGGAGGAAATCACCACTGCCCTTTTATACCCCAGCAACCCACCAGCAAACATTCGATCCGATGTGGTTAGCCGACTCAGCGAGCGCCACTTTCCAGATAAACTCCCTCCCAGACCAACAGGCCAAAAATGCCAAAAAAGATGCAAGGTGTGCGCCAAAGGAGGAGTGAGAAGAGACACCATTTATTATTGTCCTAAATGCCCTTCCCAACCAGGCCTCTGTGTAGTTGGTTGTTTCGCCCGTTACCATACCTCACTAAATTATTAGTCACTTCTTGCCATTTACCTTCACACCCCTTATACTTCTGCTTATGACCCCGGCTTGTTATTTGACCACGATTCTGCCTACCGATTCTGTTTATACCTCTGCCTGATCTGGAACTGACCCTGGACTGTTTGACCATTCTTTTTGCCTGCCTCTTGGACTGATCTTTTACCCTGCCAGTGGACTAGTGGGATTCATAGCACAGGGGTCTCACATATGTCAGGGGCTCCAGAATTTGTTTTTCTGGATGAAGAAAACAATTGTTCTTGTTTTCTCATTCTAGATTAGGGTCTGGTTGCCCGGAGGCTTCAAAGAGATTTGGGTGGGAGAAGCCTCCACCCCTGTCCCCATTCTGTCCTGAACGAGGCCCTACTTCTACCTGTAGGACCTATGCCATCATGCCTCTGCCTGGTGCATGAACTGACCACCTGCACTAACCCTGACGGGATAGTATCCCTGCCTGGACAATTGTGTATGCCGTTGCTGACCAAGTCCCTGCCTGCTGCCTGGACCAGTGCTATCCTGCTGTGTAGAACTGTGCTACTATTACCACAGGTAATCTTTTGTTTACGCTTTACTCAGCTTAATGTATTTTGGGGTGTAACTCTTGGTATGTGCATGCTATGTGTCTCTGGAACACCGGACCGTGTTCCTTGCATGTTTGATCTCTGTATGTGGTCAGGCTGTGTAGAAGTCTCACTCATGGGGTATTGTTTTACTCAGGAGGAGTAGCAGAATGTATTTTGGGGTGTCATTTTTGCTATCTAAATGCTATGTGTTGGAAATATCTTATGCCGCGTACACACGGTCGTTTTTTGCGATGAAAAAAAACGTCGTTTTTTAAAACGTCATTTAAATTGATGGTGTGTGGGCAAAACGTCGTTTTTTGTCTTAAAAAAACGACCCAAAAAAAATTCCAACATGCTTGAATTTTTTGTGTCGTTTTTCAAAACGTCGTTTTTTGTTTCACAAAAAGTCACCGTGTGTAGCAAAAACGTTGTTTAAAACTACGTTTTTCAACCCGCGCATGCTCAGAAGCTAGTTATGAAGCGAGCTTCATTTGAAAAGAGTGGTGAACGTAACCTCGCTTTTTGTGAAAAAACTATGGTGTGTAGGCAACATCGTCTTTGAAAAGTGACGTTTCAAAAACGTCGTTTTTTATTTCACAGAAAACGTCGTTTTTTTTTTCATCACAAAAAATGATCGTGTGTACGCGGCATTAGAAACGGACAACTTTGTGTAAAAAAATGCGTTTTTATTTTTTTTTCCACGTGTTCCAAAAACTTCTGGAAAAAAATGAACCGATCAAAAGACTCATTATGCCTCATAGATTATACGTTGGGGTGTTAGCTTTCCAAAATGGGGTCATTTTGTGGGTAATTTTATTGTCCTGGTGTTCCAGGGCCTTCAAAAGTGGAATATATGAGGGGAACATCTTAGGTATATGATCTTAAATATGTTGCCACCACCCCTGGTAGACAAAGAAAGAGAATTCGAGGGATCCCCCGAAGTGGGGCTTTGAAGGCAACAAGAATTTATAGTGTTTTATACAAAATATATAATTTTATTTATAAATAACAAAGTATCAAAAAACACAAAAGTTAAAAGAAACAATGGATATGCAACTTATAAATGATCCACGTGGTAAGTACCAGGGCCTGGTACTTACCACGTGGATCATTTATAAGTTGCATATCCATTGTTTCTTTTAACTTTTGTGTTTTTTGATACTTTGTTATTTATAAATAAAATTATATATTTTGTATAAAACACTATAAATTCTTGTTGCCTTCAAAGCCCCACTTCGGGGGATCCCTCGAATTCTCTTTCAAAAGTGGAATAGGTAGTCAACTAGTTAGATGTGCAATTTATGCTCCTAAAACCCCTGGTGGCGCTTCCTGCATGTTGGGCCTCTGTATGTGGCCAGGCAGTGAAAAAGTCTCACACATGGGGTATCGTTTTACTCAGGAGGAGTAGCAGAATGTATTTTGGGGTGTAATTTGTGGTATGCACATGCCATGTGAGAGAAATAAGCTATTACAATGACAATTTTGAGAACATTTTTAAATAAATAATAAAAAACTTAATTTTGCAAAGTATTGTGGGAAAAAATTACAACTTCAAATACCTCACCATGCCTCTTAATAAATACCTTGGAATGTTTACTTTCCAAAATGGGGTTATTTGGGGGGCATTTGTACTTTCCTGGCTTGTTGGGGTCTCAAGAAATGAGAGAGGCCTTCAGTACATCAGGTGTAATCAGATGTGATAATTTTTTATGATTTGCACTATAGCTTGTAGACTCTAAAACTTTCACACAGACCAAATAATTTCGAAAAATGTTGGGTTATTTTTATCAAAGACATGTAGCAGTATAAATTGTGGCCAAAATTTATGAAGAAAAATTAATAATTTGCAAAATTTTATCACAGAAACTAAGAAAAAATCTTTTTTTTTTTTTTTAAATGTCGGTCTTTTTTTAATAATAGCGCAAAAAATAAAAAACCCAGAGATGATCAAATACCACCAAAAGAAAGCTCTATTTGTGGGAAGAAAAGGACAAAAAAATCATTTAGGTATACAGGGAGTGCAGAATTATTAGGCAAGTTGTATTTTTGAGGATTAATTTTATTATTGAACAACAACCATGTTCTCAATGAACCCAAAAAACTCATTAATATCAAAGCTGAATATTTTTGGAAGTAGTTTTTAGTTTGTTTTTAGTTTTAGCTATTTTAGGGGGATATCTGTGTGTGCATGTGACTATTACTGTGCATAATTATTAGGCAACTTAACAAAAAACAAATATATACCCATTTCAATTATTTATTTTTACCAGTGAAACCAATATAACATCTCAACATTCACAAATATACATTTCTGACATTCAAAAACAAAACAAAAACAAATCAGTGACCAATATAGCCACCTTTCTTTGCAAGGACACTCATGCAGCCTGCCATCCATGGATTGTGTCAGTGTTTTCATCTGTTCACCATCAACCACAGCCTCCCAGACACTGTTCAGAGAGGTGTACTGTTTTCCCTCCTTGTAAATCTCACATTTGATGATGGACCACAGGTTCTCAATGGGGTTCAGATCAGGTGAACAAGGAGGCCATGTCATTAGTTTTTCTTCTTTTATACCCTTTCTTGCCAGCCACGCTGTGGAGTACTTGGACGCGTGTGATGGAGCATTGTCCTGCATGAAAATCATGTTTTTCTTGAAGGATGCAGACTTCTTCCTGTACCACTGCTTGAAGAAGGGGTCTTCCAGAAACTGGCAGTAGGACTGGGAGTTGAGCTTCACTCCATCCTCAACCCGAAAAGGCCCCACAAGCTCATCTTTGATGATACCAGCCCAAACCAGTACTCCCACCTCCACCTTGCTGGCGTCTGAGTCGGACTGGAGCTCTCTGCCCTTTACCAATCCAGCCACGGGCCCATCCATCTGGCCCATCAAGACTCACTCTCATTTCATCAGTCCATAAAACCGTAGAAAAATCATTCTTGAGATATTTCTTGGCCCAGTCTTGACGTTTCAGCTTGTGTGTCTTGTTCAGTGGTGGTCGTCTTTCAGCCTTTCTTACCTTGGCCATGTCTCTGAGTATTGCACACCTTGTGCTTTTGGGCACTCCAGTGATGTTGCAGCTCTGAAATATGGCCAAACTGGTGGCAAGTGGCATCTTGGCAGCTGCACGCTTGACTTTTCTCAGTTCATGGGCAGTTATTTTGCGCCTTGGTTTTTCCACACGCTTCTTGCGACCCTGTTGACTATTTTGAATGAAACACTTGATTGTTCGATGATCACGCTTCAGAAGCTTTGCAATTTTAAGAGTGCTGCATCCCTCTGCAAGATATCTCACTATTTTTGACTTTTCTGAGCCTGTCAAGTCCTTCTTTTGACCCATTTTGCCAAAGGAAAGGAAGTTGCCTAATAATTATGCACACCTGATATAGGGTGTTGATGTCATTAGACCACACCCCTTCTCATTACAGAGATGCACATCACCTAATATGCTTAATTGGTAGTAGGCTTTCGAGCCTATACAGCTTGGAGTAAGACAACATGCATAAAGAGGATGATGTGGTCAAAATACTCATTTGCCTAATAATTCTGCACTCCCTGTAGTGTTGCATGACTGAGTAATTGTCATTCAAAAATGTGAGAGTGCTGAAAGCTGAAAATTGCTCTGAGCAGGAAGGGTGTTTAAGTGCCCAGTAAGCAAGTGGTTAAAGATGAATATCTCGGTAACGGCAGCAGCTGCTGCCACAACTGAGAAATCCATCTCTTCAGTGAGCGGTCCTGTCAACTATAACGGTGGTCTCCGTGGCGGATTCGCCTCGAAATTACCGTTATCGGCGGCGGGAGAGGGCCCCCCCTCCTGCCGCTCTCCCATGTCCTCTGCGCCAGGGCTGAGCTCCCTTTGCCTGGGACTATCAGGAAATACCAGTTGACAATGCTGAAGTCCTGGCGGAAGAGTTGGCAATGTGGCAGAGTAACAGTGTGCTTTGCCAACCTGCCCCCGCAGCTATGGACCCGGAGGTCTTATGGTGGATGCAGCAAGTGCTGAATGACCTTGATGATCCTGTTTCTGCATGGGATGATCTTGAATGGAGGAATGTGCCTGTCCAGCAGTATGCCAGAGAATCGGCACGCTTCATCTATACGATGTACGGCGGCACGCTTCCTCTATACGATGTGCGGCGGCACGCTTCCTCTATACGATGTGCGGCGGCACGCTTCCTCTATATGATGTATGGCGGCACCCTCCCTCTATACGACGTGCGGCGGCACACTTCCTCTATACGACGTGCGGCGGCACACTTCCTCTATAAGATGTGCGGCGGCACACTTCCTCTATACGACGTGCGGCGGCACACTTCCTCTATAAGATGTGCGGCGGCACGCTTCCGCTATACGACGTGCGGCGGCACACTTCCTCTATAAGATGTGCGGCGGCACGCTTCCTCTATACGACGTGCGGCGGCACACTTCCTCTATAAGATGTACGGCGGCACACTTCCTCTATACGATGTGCGGCGGCACACTTCCTCTATAAGATGTACGGCGGCACACTTCCTCTATACGATGTGCGGCGGCACACTTCCTCTATACGATGTGCGGCAGCACGCTTCCTCTATACAACGTGCAGCGGCACACTTCCTCTATACGATGTGCGGCGGCACGCTTCCTCTATACGACGTGCGGCGGAACACTTCCTCTATACGATGTGCGGCGGCACACTTCCTCTATACGATGTGCGGCGGCACACTTCCTCTATACGACGTGCGGCGGCACACTTCCTCTATAAGATGTGCGGCGGCACGCTTCCTCTATACGACGTGCGGCGGAACACTTCCTCTATAAGATGTACGGCGGCACACTTCCTCTATACGATGTGCGGCGGCACGCTTCCTCTATACGACGTGCGGCGGAACACTTCCTCTATACGATGTGCGGCGGCACACTTCCTCTATACGATGTGCGGCGGCACACTTCCTCTATACGACGTGCGGCGGCACACTTCCTCTATAAGATGTGCGGCGGCACGCTTCCTCTATACGACGTGCGGCGGAACACTTCCTCTATAAGATGTACGGCGGCACACTTCCTCTATACGATGTGCGGCGGCACACTTCCTCTATACGATGTGCGGCGGCACGCTTCCTCTATACAACGTGCAGCGGCACACTTCCTCTATAAGATGTACGGCGGCACGCTTCATCTATACGATGTGCGGCGGCACACTTCCTCTATACGATGTGCGGCGGCACGCTTCCTCTATACGATGTGCGGCGGCACACTTCCTCTATAAGATGTGCGGCGGCACGCTTCCTCTATACGACGTGCGGCGGAACACTTCCTCTATAAGATGTACAGCGGCACACTTCCTCTATACGATGTGCGGCGGCACACTTCCTCTATACGATGTGCGGCGGCACGCTTCCTCTATACAACGTGCAGCTGCACACTTCCTCTATAAGATGTACGGCGGCACGCTTCATCTATACGATGTGCGGCGGCACACTTCCCCTATACGATGTGCGGCGGCACGCTTCCTCTATACAACGTGCAGCGGCACACTTCCTCTATACGATGTGCGGCGGAACACTTCCTCTATACGATGTGCGGCGGAACACTTCCTCTATACGATGTGCGGCGGAACACTTCCTCTATACGATGTGCGGCGGCACACTTCCTCTATACGATGTGCGGCGGCACGCTTCCTCTATATGATGTATGGCGGCACCCTCCCTCTATACGATGTGCGGCAGCACGCTTCCTTTATACGATGTGCGGCGGCACGCTTCCTCTATACGATGTGCGGCAGCACGCTTCCTCTATACGACGTGCGGCGGAACACTTCCTCTATACGATGTGCGGCGGCACACTTCCTCTATACGATGTGCGGCGGCACGCTTCCTCTATATGATGTATGGCGGCACCCTCCCTCTATACGATGTGCGGCAGCACGCTTCCTTTATATGACGTGCGGCGGCACACTTCCTGTATAAGATGTGCGGCGGCACGCTTCCTCTATACGACGTGCAGCGGAACACTTCCTCTATACGACGTGCGGCGGCACACTTCCTCTATATGATGTATGGCGGCACCCTCCCTTTATACGATGTGCGGCGGCACACTTCCTCTATACGATGTGCGGCGGCACGCTTCCTCTATACGATGTGCGGCGGCACACTTCCTCTATAAGATGTGCGGCGGCACGCTTCCTCTATACGACGTGCGGCGGAACACTTCCTCTATACGATGTGCGGCGGAACACTTCCTCTATACGATGTGCGGCGGAACACTTCCTCTATACGATGTGCGGCGGCACACTTCCTCTATACGATGTGCGGCGGCACGCTTCCTCTATATGATGTATGGCGGCACCCTCCCTCTATACGATGTGCGGCAGCACGCTTCCTTTATACGATGTGCGGCGGCACGCTTCCTCTATACGATGTGCGGCAGCACGCTTCCTCTATACGACGTGCGGCGGAACACTTCCTCTATACGATGTGCGGCGGCACACTTCCTCTATACGATGTGCGGCGGCACGCTTCCTCTATATGATGTATGGCGGCACCCTCCCTCTATACGATGTGCGGCGGCACGCTTCCTTTATATGACGTGCGGCGGCACACTTCCTGTATAAGATGTGCGGCGGCACGCTTCCTCTATACGACGTGCAGCGGAACACTTCCTCTATACGACGTGCGGCGGCACACTTCCTCTATATGATGTATGGCGGCACCCTCCCTTTATACGATGTGCGGCGGCACACTTCCTCTATACGACGTGCGGCGGCACACTTCCTCTATACGATGTGCGGCGGCACGCTTCCTCTATACGATGTTTGGCTCTGTGTTTTCCTATCGCAGCCTCAACAAGTGGTGAGCGCCGCATTGTCCTGGTTGATGAAATAATTTCCAGTTTTTATTTTCCTTTCAGCCGCCGACAACATTATTCATTTAATGTTTTGCATGAACTTCCTCTACACCATGAGGGAGCCGAACACAACCCTCCGAGGAGCCGGCTGAATGAAGCTCTGCCAGGGTTGGTCTTTGAAGGAATATTCCGGAGATGTAACATCGGACACACATGTACGAGAGACGCACAATATTCCTTCTGTGTTTCTCTCATATGGAAATCCGGTATTTCAGCAGAATTTACGCATCCAAGAGAACGCAGGAGGAAAACGGAATTCAGGAAAGTTGGCTTTTGTTTGAAGATTGCACAATTCCCAGCAGAGATTGTGTACCATGGGGGGGGGGGGGGCGTATAAAGGTTTTTTAATGGGATCTCAACAATAAGTCTATCGCCATGGAGATCAAATATGTCCCCTGAGTGGTGGAAGAGAACATGCAATTCACAGGATGGGAACTGAATAATACAAACTGATACCTTCTATGGTAATGGCAAGAACGCGGTGACGTCATCGACTACGACGAGCCAAAGCTGGTCACATTCGATGCTGTCGCCGCCATCTTACGCTCTACACTACCCTTGTATGCTACCGCGCATGCGTCAAAGTGTCATCAAGCATGCGTGGGTTTACCTGGGGACAGGTAAGCATACTGATGAACGGTTTTCTCGGCAGGAAACACTCTGCCGAGAATCCCGACAATGGGGCGAGGAAAAAGAAAGAAAGAAGTAGCAGGAGAGATAAAATAATAACCGAGATAAGATCGCTAGAGCAAAAACACAAAAAATCGGTAAAGCAAAGGGAGATATTCCAGGCCTTAGTTAACCCCTTCCATACAGGGCATTTTCACCCCCTTCCTGCCCAGACCAATTTTTAGTTTTCAGCGCTGTTGCACTTTGAATGACAATTGCGCGGTCAGGCAATACTGTACCCAAATTAAATCATTATGTTTTTTTCCCCACACAAATAGAGCTTTCGTTTGGTGGTATTTGATCATCTCTGCGGTTTTTATTTTTTGCGCTATAAACAAAAGAAGAGCGACAATTTTAAAAAAAACACAATATTTTTTCCTTTTTATTTAATACATCTCACAATATTTTTTTAAAAAAAAACTTTTTTTCCCCTCAGTTTAGACCGATACGTATTTTACGTATTTTTGGTAAAAAAAAACGCAATAATCGTATATTGATTGGTTTGCGCAAAAGTTATAGCGTCTACAAAATAGGTGATAGATTTATGGCATTTTTATTTAATTTTTTTTACTAGTAATGGCGGGGATCTGCGTTTTTTTTTTTGGTGACCGTGACGTTGCGGCGGACATATCGGACACTTTTGACACGTTTTTGGGACCGTTCACATTTACACATCGATTATTGCTATAAAACTGCACTAATTACTGTGTAAATGTGACTGGCAGGGAAGGGGTTAACACTAGGGGGCGCTGAAGGGGTTAAAATGTGTCCTAAAGTATGTTCTAACTGTAGGGGGAGGGGGACTCACAGGGGGAGGAGATCGATGTGTGTTCCTCTGTACTGGGAACACACATCAGTCTCCTCACCGCTGACAGGAGGTGGATCTGTGTGTTTACACCCCATCATTACACACACAGATCCACGCTCCTGCCGTGATTTCCGGAAATCGCGGGTGCCCGGCGGCAATCACGGCCGTCGGGCACGCACGCGGGATCGCGGGTGGTGCCGCGGGCGCGCGCGCCCTAGAACGCCGTGAAGACAGGACGTTGTGCAACGTCCTGTCTCATCGGCAAGGGGATCACCATGACGTGATTCCCCTATAGGCCGGTATGGAAGTGGTTAACAAGCGAAATGAACTAAAAGAAATAGTACACCAGGAAACAAAAATGGAATTCAATCTTGTAGCAAAAGAAAGGTACATGTGGGGAAACAAAACAAACAAACATCTCGCCAGGATGGTACAGAAAAAAAAAACAAGGAATTATATAGAAAAAATAAAAAACGAGAAAGGGGAGATGGTTCATACCACAAAAGAAATTGCTGAATCTTTCAGAACATACTACGAGAGGTTGTACGCAGTAGAACAGAGGAAGTGGAAACAGGGGGAGAAGGAAAATAAAATAATAGAATTCTTAAAAGGAGCAGGAGTACCAAAATGTAGCCAGAAAGACGCAGATGAGATGGATAGGCCAATCACAGAAAGCGAAATTAAGATAGCTCTAGACGAATCAGCGGTAGGTAAAAGCCCAGGGCCAGATGGCTTTACTATCCTCTACTATAAAAAATGCAAAGAGATACTCACCCCCAGACTCTGCCATTATTTTAATGGGCTGGGGAAAGAATATCCGCTAAGTAGAGAAGCAGCAGAGGCAACCATCACAGTCATACCAAAGGAAGGAAACGATGGCAAAAATTGTGCAGGATATAGGCCGATATCTCTGTTGAACACAGATATTAAATTATTCACCAAGATACTGGCAGGAAGAGTAAAACGGGAGATGACAAAACTAATTCATCCGGACCAGACGGGGTTCATCCAGGGAGAGAGGGAAGAGACAATGGGGTCAGGGCCCTTCTTGTATTACAAAAAATGAAGGAGGGTGGGCACCCCAGTCTACTCCTGTCGATAGACGCTGAGAAAGCGTTCGACAGGGTAGACTGGGGACTCATGTTAAAGACGCTGGAAGAAATGGGATTTGGGCAAGCAATGATGAGATGGATTAGAACCTTATATCAGGCCCCGACAGCAAGGATAAAAATAAATGGAAGCCTATCCCAGGTATTTGAAATGAAGAACGGAACGAGACAGGGGTGTCCCCTGTCCCCACTGTTATTTGTACTATTATTAGAGCCCCTTTTGACCAGGATACGTGGGTGTCCAGAAATTGAAGGAGTCAAAATTAAAGAAGAAGAACACAAGGTCTCAGCCTTTGCAGACGATGTTCTGTTTTATATTGTAAACCCCATGACATCAATACCTAAATTACTCGATATATGCACCCAATATGGAGAAATCTCTAACTTTAAATTAAACATCGCTAAAACAGAAATTTTAAACGTAAGTACATCACGGACAGAGGCACAAGAACTTAGAGGCAGGTATAAATTCCCATGGGTGGAAAAACTGAAGTACCTAGGGGTGAATCTAACAAAATCAATTAAAAAAATATATGAGGTTCTCTATTTTTCTCGTCGGGATTCCCGGCAGTTTTCTCGACGAGAAAGACTACACACGCACGGTTTTCATGGCCAAAAGCTCTCCCAGCAGCTTTCTTGATGGGAAAACTGGTCGTGTCTAAGAGGCTGAAGAGCCAGCAGGTGTTCACCAGAGCCTCTAGTGGTGAGGATGGACTGCGCTGCAACTGGCTCCAGGTCGCGGCCCCCAGAGTCTCCCAGCTCACGCTCACAGTAGGCTACATGAAGATAGAGAGGGAGCAGCAGGCCAGAACAACAAGGGATAGTCAGGAGATAATCCAAAGTTCGGGGCGACTAGCAGACAAGGATAAACAGAGAACACGCCAAAGGTCAGTGTCACAAGCAAAGCAGGCAGGGATAGACGAGAACAAGCCAAGATCGGTAACAGCATACCTCCCAACTTTTCAAAATGCAACAGCGGGACATTCATTACATTTTTTTTCTGCTGACATGAAAGTTGTTGAGCGGGTGGGGGGGGGGGGGGGGCATGGACAAAGCAGGAGAAGAGGCTTTTGGTAAGTATTATAATGACCAACATCACACTTGATAGGGGAGTGCTGTGGTGCACCCAGTGCTAGGGTGACCACGTGTCCCGGATTGCCAGGGACAGTTCCACATTTTGCAGGTCTGTCCCGGGCAACTTCATTCCAGGACAATACAGTGTCCTGGAATGAAACTGACACAGCTACCCCCCCCCCTCGTCACACTGATGCGATGCGCTGGCAGGAGAGAAAAAATCTCCTGCAAGCAGCATCTTTGGAGCAGTGAGAGGTGCAGTGTGTATACCGCTCCTTCCCATTTAAAACAATGGGAAACCGCTGTAATACCACCCGCAATGCGCCTCTGCAGAGGCGCATTGCGGGCGGTATTAACCCTTCTTCAGCCGCTAGAGGGGGTTAATACCGCACCGCTAGCGGCCGAATCCCGCGGCAATTCCGACAATATAGCACCGCTATTTTTAGCGGCGCTATACCGCCACTGCACATCCTACCGCAGTGTGAAAGGGGTTTTAGGCTGGTACACTGACCAGGTAAGAGACAGACAGGTCATGATGGGTCATGACACAGAGGCATGTTGGGATTTGTAGTTTCACCACAGCTGGAGGGCCAGGGTCGTCTACCTCTGGTTTGGGTCATCCAACTGCCATTTTAGGGGTCACCAGAAGACGGGTCATGAAAGGGTTAAATGCTGTTGTTGTATTTCTGGAGGAAAAGATTTCCATCTCCGCGGCGGCCTGGTCCTTCTCTACAATCTCCACTCACCCTGCAGACAGCGACGTCCTCCCGCCACTTCACATGCGGTAATAAATCAGCGGCACAGTGAGGATGACAGGAATGTAATGGTCCGTATCTTCCAGTGCTTTCCGTCTAATACTCCCACCCAGACGTGCCTTCCACTTCATACCACGTCCCACCAGAGAACGGCGCTCCCGCTCCCCGCTCCTGGCGGTTTTCCGGGAAGATCTCCACGCCTCGTCCTAAATATCGCCCATTTTATTTCTACAAAAGGATCGGCCATCCGTCTCTGGACCCGTCCGGATGGAGCGAGCCGAGTCAGAAATCTCCTGATGTACGGCTCTCCTTTGGCGTTTGATGAACTTACGTTTGGTTTCGGTGAGCGGGCAGAATTGCAATAAATAGGAACCGATAGGAAAAGACTTCCAGGCCCCCGGGTCTCCCGCCGTACCGAGTCGTTGGCCGAGATCTGAGAGTCTGAAGAGTAAGCATTGCATTGCTGTATAACATTCTGGAGGAGGAAATCCACCTTTTTCTGAAAAAACGAATACATGGCACCTGTAGCGCCCTCCTAGGTAGGTACTGGGATAGTTGGCACACTGCAGTAAGTGTGGCTGGGATTTGGTTGTGGTAAAAGCGTAGTTTGGCCCATTGTACCCAGTGAGCTGCAATCGTTTAGTCAGGCCTGATCTGTGTGCTCTGCTGCTGCTGGACGGCTGGTTAGCTTCCTCTGTACCCAGGAGACTGGAGAAGTTTCTGGATGAAAGGTGTGGAGCTGTGGAGTTGTATGTTTTTTTTTGTGAAGGGCGTGATTAGAGCCGGAGGCCCCAAGCCCATCCACTTGTGGAATTAGTGAATGTTTATTCATTATTGTCCTCCTGCTTCTCCCCCCTGGTCAATCAGGACAGAAAGCGGGTCCTAAGACCGGATTGGCTGGGAGGAGAAGCGACTGGATTGGTCAAGAGGACAAGTGATTGGATTGTCCAGGAAGAAAAGTGATCGGATTGGCACAGGAAGAGAAGCGACTGGATTGCCCGGGAGGAGAAGTGAACGGATTGGCCCGGGAGGAGAAGCGATTGGATTGGCTGGGAGGAGAAGCGACCGGATTGGCCCGGGAGGAGAAGCGATTGGATTGGCTGGGAGGAGAAGCGATTGGATTGACCGGGAGGAGACGTGACCGGATTGGCCCGGGAGGAGAAGCGATTGGATTGACTGGGAGGAGAAGTGACCGGATTGGCCAGGGAGGAGAAGCGATTGGATTGGCTGGAAGAAGTGACCGGATTGGCCCGGGAGGAGAAGCGACCAGATTGGCCAAGAGGAGAAGCGATCGGATTGTCCAGGAGGAAAAGTGATCGGATTGACTGGGAGGAGAAGCGACCGGATTGGCCCGGGAGGAGAAGCGACTGGATTGGCCCGGGAGGAGAAGCGATTGGATTGGCTGGGAGGAGAAGCGATTGGATTGGCTGGGAGGAGAAGCGACCGGATTGGCCTGGGAGGAGAAGCGATTGGATTGGCTGGGAGGAGAAGCGACCGGATTGGCCCGGGAGGAGAAACGACCAAATTGACCTGGGAGGAGAAGCGATTGGATTGACCGGGAGGAGAAGTGACCGGATTGGCCCGGGAGGAGAAGCGATTGGATTGACCGGGAGGAGAAGTGACCGGATTGGCCTGGGAGGAGAAGCGATTGGATTGGCTGGGAGGAGAAGCGACCGGATTGGCCCGGGAGGAGAAACGACCAAATTGACCTGGGAGGAGAAGCGATTGGATTGACCGGGAGGAGAAGTGACCGGATTGGCCTGGGAGGAGAAGTGAACGGATTGGCCTGGGATCACAGCAGATCACATGATAGTTGTAATCAATGATTGGCTTCCTTTTATGCCATCCCTTGTATACAATTGTGTTGCTAGCTGTGATTGGTCACAGTGATCACATGGTACAGACAGGACCAATCAAAGCCCATACGTACCATGTGATTACCTGTGGCCATTCACAGCTAATCACAACAATACACAGTGTCTACACCAGTGGTCTCTAAACTACGGCTGGATGTGGCCCTTTGCTTGCTTTTTTACGGCCCTTGGGGCACTATTCTATTCACTGACAGCAATGACGGGGCACAATTCCTCCCAATGACACCAGCAATGGGGCACAATTCTTACCAATGACATAAATAATGGGGGACAAATCCTCCCAATGACATTAACAATGGGACCCAATGATAAATATTGATGGGGGGCAATTCCTCTCGACACCAACAATGGGGCCAAATGACAACAATGATGGGGCACAATTCCTCCCAATGACACCAACAATGTGACCTAATGATAACAGTAATGTGATACAATTCCTCTCAATGACACCAACAATGGGGCCCAATGATAATAATGATGGGGCACAATTCCTCTCAATGGGGCCCATAGATGACACTGATAGGGTACAATTCCTCCCACTGACACCAACAATGGGGCCTAATGATGGGGCACAATTCCTCCAAATGACAACAATGATGGGGTACAATTCCTCCCGATGGCGATAGTCCATTGGATCGTACAGAAACAATCATGTGCCTGTAGCGTTATTCCAGGTCTGCTTGCACATGCGGGGGACGCACCCAGAAGCTTGACCTGCCATTTGCTGCGGCATAAGCCAATCAGTAGGTTACCAGCCAATGATTTACAGCCCACACCTGCTGATTGGCTTGGCAAATGACAGAAGAGAGCTCTGTGTTTGCAGCCATGTGCCATCCATTCAGCACTCATAAACACCGGCTAGGCACACAGTTAACCCTTTAATCGCCCCTGATGTTAACCCCTTCCCAGCCGGTGTCATTAGTACAGTGACAGTGCATAGTATTATCACCGATCACTGTATTAGTGATGTCGGTTCAGCCTCAGTATCAGTTAGTGTCAGATTGCCCGCCGCAGCCTCGTTATAAGTCACTGATCTCCGCCATTACTAGTATAAAAAAAATTCCAGTACACATCCCACAGTTTTTTAGACGATACAACGTTCACACAAACCGATCAATAAACACTTATTGGGACATTTTTTGTAGCAGAACAAAGATGTTTTTTTTTTATGTTTTATAGCAGAAAGTAAAACAAGATTTTTTATTTTTTAAAACTTTTGGTATTTTTTTTTTTCATTTAAATCGCAAAAACAAAATCTCAATTTTTGTAACAAAAATGTAAATATATTATTTCCTTTGGGCTCAGCGTCGCACGACCGCGCAATGGCCAGCTAATGTAGCACCAGTCAGTTTAGGAATCTCATCAGTTACTCTCCGTATGTCAATGGCGTCACATTTTGTGTTATTGAATGTCTTATAACAGGAGATTCTCTCAGATGGAATATTTGTGTCTCTATAATTCCTTGTGTTGTCTCTTCTATGAAGGAAAACCCGCGAGGGCAATTAATTCACTAAATACCAAGAAAACCTTTTATTTCCCATCTCATATAATCAAGGGCGGAATGTTTCATCATCCACACAAAATATCACATAAAAGGGTTTTCATATATACACTTTATTAGGTCCTCCTTGTTAGTAGTGGGTGGGACCCCCTTTATTACTTCCCCCTTGAGGCGCCATGTTGTCCTTCCAGTGACCTGTATGAGAGAGTGAGAGCGATAACACCAAATTTATCACACCTGCTCCCCATTCACACCTGAGACCTCGTAACCCTAATGAGTCACATGACAGCGGGGGAGGGAAAATGGCTAATTGGGCCCAATTTGGAAATTTTCACTTGGGGTGTCCTGACTTTTGTTGCCAGCGGTTTAGACTAATGGCTGTGTGTTGAGTTGTTTGTTATACAAGCTGTACACTCACTACACAACATTGTAGATACAAAGACCCCTCCCCCTGTGTACACCCCTCCCCCCCATGTACACTCACTACACAACATTGTAGATACAAAGACCCCTCCCCCTGTGTACACCCCTCCCCCCATGTACACTCACAACACAACATTGTAGATACAAAGACCCCTCCCCCTGTGTACACCCCTCCCCCCATGTACACTCACTACACAACATTGTATATACAAAGACCCCTCCCCCTGTGTACACCCCCTCCCCCCCATGTACACTCACTACACAACATTGTAGATACAAAGACCCCTCCCCCTGTGTACACCCCTCCCCCCCATGTACACTCACTACACAATATTGTAGATACAAAGACCCCTCCCCCCCATGTACACTCACTACACAACATTGTATATACAAAGACCCCTCCCCCTGTGTACACCCCTCCCCCCATGTACACTCACTACACAACATTGTAGATACAAAGACCCCTCCCCCTGTGTACACCCCTCCCCCCATGTACACTCACTACACAACATTGTACATACAAAGTGTAATTTCTTCAGTGTTGTCACATGAAAAGAAACAAGGAATGTGACTGAGGGGGTGTACTTACTTTTGTCAGATATTGTAGATAGATAGAAGAAGAGATAGTCCCCCCGGGCCCCACACATTCTCCCTGGGCCCCGCACATCCTACCGGGCCCGCACATTCTCCCAGGCCCTGCACATCACCCAGGGGCCCCGCACCCTCCTCCCGGGCCCTCACAATGTGTCTGAGGGGTGTATTTACTTCTGTGAGATACTGTAGATAGATAGATGGAAGAAAAGATAGATAAAAACATTAAACCATTAGGGCCCGGAGACCCTTTTAGTCCCCCGGGGCCCCGCACATCCGCCCAGGCCCCGCATTTCCCCCAGGCCCCACACATCCTCTCTGGCCCTGCACATCCTCCCGGGCCCCGCACGTCCCCCAGGCCATGCACATCCCCTGGGCCCCGTACATCCTCCTAGGCCTCGCATATACACCTGGGCCCCAGCTCATTCCCCTGGGCCCCTCACATCCCCCCAGGCCCTGCACATCACCCTGGGCCCCTCACATTTTCCCAGGCCCTGCACATTCTCCCGGGGCCCCGCTCATCACCCCGGGCGGGCCCCGCACATTCTCCCAGGACCCGCACATCCCCCTGAACCCCCACACATCCTCCCAGGCCCTGCACCCTGGGCCCCTCACATCCTCCCAGGCCCTGCACATTCTCCCGGGGCCCCGCTCATCACCCCGGGTGGGCCCCGCACATTCTCCCAGGACCCGCACATCCCCCTGAACCCCCACACATCCTCCCAGGCCCTGCACCCTGGGCCCCTCACATCCTCCCAGGCTCTGCACATTCTCCCGGGGCCCCGCTCATCACCCCGGGTGGGCCCCGCACATTCTCCCAGGACCCGCACATCCCCCTGAACCCCCGCACATCCTCCCAGGCCCTGCACCCTGGGCCCCTCACATCCTCCCAGGCCCTGCACATTCTCCCGGGGCCCCGCTCATCACCCCGGGTGGGCCCCGCACATTCTCCCAGGACCCGCACATCCCCCTGAACCCCCGCACATCCTCCCAGGCCCTGCACCCTGGGCCCCTCACATCCTCTCAGGCACTGTACATTCTCCCGGGCCCCGCACATCCCCTCGTGCCTCGCACATCACCCTGGGGCCCCGCACATCACCCTGGGGCCCCCGCACATCTTCTCCTCTCCCAGCATCTTCATGATAAAATGTGAAAACCCCATATTGCCGCCCCTCCCCCCACATACCTGTCAGGACCGTTCTTCTCGGAAGGTGATTTTCCCGCGCAGATAACGCGGTGATTATAGATTGTCATTAAATAATTGTTATTCCTTTTCTCACCCTCTTTAATGGTTGCCACGGAGACCATCGCACCTCCGAGGCGGCCGCTTCCAATCGCTCTCATTGTTATCATTACACAGAAAGGTACAAAAACACCATCATTGTAGTGACCGCGCTCCCGGATCGCGTGCCGCCGCAGGAACGCCGATTGTTTTGTGCGTTTACCTTCCTTACCATAGACGGAAATCCGCGATTAACAAACAGGAAGGAAAAATAAAGATAAAGAAGAGGAAAAAGAAGAAACAAATAAGAAGAAGAAGAAAGAAGTTCTGTAATAAAAACAAAAACAACAAAAAACTCGCCGGCGGCGTCGGAGATCCGCCAAATCCTCGCTATTCATCAGCAGCAAATGTTCTCTTGGCAAAGAGCCGCCGATTCGTTATTTACTTCACCTTCTTCTGTACAAAGCGATCCGAGAGAATAACAGAGAGGGACCAGCAGTGGTAACATTGGGTGTGTGGTAGGTGGGCGGGGGGACACTTACCTTATCCGGGGGGGGCGATGGGAGGTCTCTGGGGCACCTCCTCCCCCTATATAGAAAGCCAATAAATTCTCATTCTGAGTGGAGGGGCCGAAACACAAAAGATACTTTATAACAAGGTGTATCATAATGATGTATCCCTCCCTGGGCCCCACACATCCTCCTGGGCCCCACACATCCTCCTGGGCCCCACACATCCTCCTGGGCCCCACACATCCCCCTCAGGCCCCACACATTCCCCTTGGCCCTGCACATCCTCCTCAGGCCCCGCACATCCTCACAGGCCCTGCACATCCTCACAGGCCCTGCACATCCTCACAGGCCCCGCACATTCTCCCCCGGCCCTGCACATCCTCCTGGGCCATGCACATTCCCCTTGGCCCTGCACATCCTCACAGGCCCCGCACATGCTCCTGGGCCCCGCACATCCTCACAGGCCCTGCACATGGTTCCGGGCCCCGCACATCCTCCTCAGGCCCCGCACATCCTCCTCAGGCCCCGCACATCCTCACAGGCCCCACACATCCTCACAGGCCCCACACATCTTCACAGGCCCCACACATCCTCACAGGCCTGCACATTCTCCCCGGGCCCTGCACATCCTCCTGGGCCATGCACATTCCCCTTGGCCCAGCACATCCTCACAGGCCCCGCACATGCTCCTGGGCCCCGCACATCCTCACAGGCCCCGCACATCCTCCCTGCACATGGTCCTGGGCCCCGCACATCCTTCTCAGGCCCCGCACATCCTCACAGGCCCCGCACATCCTCACAGGCCCCGCACATGGTCCTGGGCCCCGCACATCCTTCTCAGGCCCCGCACATCCTCACAGGCCCCGCACATCCTCACAGGCCCCGCACATCCTCACAGGCCCCGCACATGGTCCTGGGCCCCGCACATCCTTCTCAGGCCCCGCACATCCTCACAGGCCCTGCACATCCTCACAGGCCCCGCACATCCCCTCGGGCCCCGCACATCCTCACAGGCCCCGCACATCCTCACAGGCCCTGCACATCCTCACAGGCCCCGCACATTCTCCCCCGGCCCTGCACATCCTCCTGGGCCATGCACATTCCCCTTGGCCCTGCACATCCTCACAGGCCCCGCACATGCTCCTGGGCCCCGCACATCCTCACAGGCCCTGCACATGGTTCCGGGCCCCGCACATCCTCCTCAGGCCCCGCACATCCTCACAGGCCCCGCACATCCTCACAGGCCCCACACATCCTCACAGGCCCCACACATCTTCACAGGCCCCACACATCCTCACAGGCCTGCACATTCTCCCCGGGCCCTGCACATCCTCCTGGGCCATGCACATTCCCCTTGGCCCTGCACATCCTCACAGGCCCCGCACATGCTCCTGGGCCCCGCACATCCTCACAGGCCCCGCACATCCTCCCTGCACATGGTCCTGGGCCCCGCACATCCTTCTCAGGCCCCGCACATCCTCACAGGCCCCGCACATCCTCACAGGCCCCGCACATGGTCCTGGGCCCCGCACATCCTTCTCAGGCCCCGCACATCCTCACAGGCCCCGCACATCCTCACAGGCCCCGCACATCCTCACAGGCCCCGCACATGGTCCTGGGCCCCGCACATCCTTCTCAGGCCCCGCACATCCTCACAGGCCCTGCACATCCTCACAGGCCCCGCACATCCCCTCGGGCCCCGCACATCCTCACAGGCCCCGCACATCCTCACAGGCCCCGCACATCCTCCCTGCACATGGTCCTGGGCCCCGCACATCCTTCTCAGGCCCCGCACATCCCCTCGGGCCACGCACATTCTCCACGGGCCCTGCACAACCCAGAAGGACGCTGGTTTATTTAGGGATGGTGGCAAGAAATGGACATAGCACAAAAAAAATGTTACGTTTAAAAGGACAAGGCTAATCTGAGGGTTTTCCTTTCTGAGGGATCGATTACTTGCGCCATCACCCCCGCTGTGGCCCCCCCTCCTCCTTTCTCTCTATCCCCCCCCTTTTTCCCCTTCTTTCCCTGTTCTCTTTTTCTCCCTTCCCCCACTCAGGACATCTTAAGGAGTCCTCTTTTCTACCCATAATTATTGAAAGGCGCCCCCTGCTGTGCAAGGACAGAAAGTTATGACTGCTAGGAGGTCTGGGCACAGGGGCTCCATCCATAAAAGGGGTATCTACCACTTTAAGAAACGCAGTGAAATAACGCTTATCAGTTTTCCAGAAATGTGTGTTTGGCACTAGTGTTGCTCACGAATATTCGTATTGCGAATATTCGGCTCGAATATGGCATATTCGAGTATTCGCGATTATATTCAGAATTTCGCGGTGAATATTCGCTATTTCGAATATTCGTATTTTTTCAATTTTTTTTTTAGAACAGATCACATCCTAGAGATCCCCATCGACGTCTAAAAGCATTGCTGGTATGATTAGAGACCTTGGGCCGAGTAGCTGCAGCGATCAATTTATATTGCCGATAAATCGCAATGCGATTATTCGGCAATAGCGATATCGCGCGATTATTTTCGAGAAATTCGCAATATTGTTTTTAGCTAAAATAACACATATATTCGATTTCAGAGTGTTACTGTCGAAATTCCGCAATAAATTTCTCATTCGCATTTTTGCGAAATTACGATAAAATATCAAGAATATTCTGAGCCAATCAGAGTGCTCCTTCCGCATTTCTCGAATATTCGCAATTATTTTGTATTGTAATATATCACGAATATTCTGAGCCAATCAGAGTGCCCCATTCCGCATTTCTCGAATATTCGCAATTATTTTGTATTATAAAATATCACGAATATTCTGAGCCAATCAGAGTGCTCCATTCCGCATTTCTCGAAAATTTCGCATTCGCAATCATTTAATTTCCAAAAAATATCACGAATATTCGTATTTAGCGAATATATCTCGAATATTCGACTATATATTCGAGATATATCGCGAAATCGAATATGGCATATTCTGCTCAACACTATTTGGCACGCACAAAAAAAAGTGCTACTGAAATGCCGCATGCGCTGTTTTATGAAGTGATGCGGGATTTTAGTAGGGAGAGCTTGCAGTAAAACCGCACTCAACGCTGGCTCCCGCCGTCTGAGGGTTCCGCCGCTAAATAAACATTATTTTGTATATATTTCTATAATAAATAATATATTTACTTTACATGTCTATACTTGGGTGCCTAAAAAGTCCAGTCAGGGGATACATTTCTCTTCTTGTCTGAATAAACTAAGGGGCGTCCTTTTGGGCCATTCCGTTACACCCACAGAAAGAGATTTATTTTGGTGGTATTTGATCACCTCTGCGGTGTAGCGCTACCCCATTCAGGAGCCGCTGGTTGGTTTGGGACCGGCGTATTAAGTTACCTTGTAGTGTGTCAAGGGGTTGTAGTAGTGAGTAGTAGCAGTGAGCGAATGTCCAGTCATCAAATGAGTTTTTCTGAATGCCTTACTCCAGGGCCCAACAACGGCCAACACATACCTCCCAACCGTCCCGGATTTCGCGGGACTGTCCCACGACTCGCGAAAAATCCCGCCGTCCCGCGATCAGGGCTAGAGTCCCGCGATCCCGCAGCACCCCCCCCCCATGATTACCGGTCCCGCGATGCGCGGTAACCCCACCCCCCCCGCTCAACATCTTTGATTTGCGGCAACAACTCCGATCCGCGGAACCCCCCTGTAATGGTCGCCACCGTTTACGACCTTCCATCCACCCATGACAAGCTTATCCGACACTCCACAATTCAGAAGACATGATTCATACCATTTCCCATAATCAAGACGAGACTGACAGCTCTGTTCTCTCTAGTTCCAAAATGAATGAATACTTTATTGGTTTCTTAGCTTGCTTATATATCCAGTACAGCATATTAAAGTTAATCACAGGACAATGCAATCTCCACCCCCCTCATCACACACTATGGCTAGTTACTATGCAGACATTTCAGCACCGATACTGACGAGACCTATCACATTCCTGTGTCTGCGGCCGCAGACACAATGTCATGGCAGCAGTAGACATGTCATCATGGCAGCAGTAGACATGTTCTCATGGTGGCAGTAGACATGTCCTTATGGCGGCTGTAGACATGTCATCATGGTGGCAGTAGACATGTCGTCATGGCGGCAGTAGACATGTTCTCATGGTGGCAGTAGACATGTCCTTATGGCGGCTGTAGACATGTCATCATGGCGGCAGTAGACATGTCATCATGGTGGCAGTAGACATGTCGTCATGGCGGCTGTAGACATGTCCTTATGGCGGCTGTAGACATGTCATCATGGTGGCAGTAGACATGTCCTTATGGCGGCTGTAGACATGTCATCATGGTGGCAGTAGACATGTCATCATGGCAGCAGTAGACATGTTCTCATGGTGGCAGTAGACATGTCCTTATGGCGGCTGTAGACATGTCATCATGGTGGCAGTAGACATGTCGTCATGGCGGCAGTAGACATGTTCTCATGGTGGCAGTAGACATGTCCTTATGGCGGCTGTAGACATGTCATCATGGTGGCAGTAGACATGTCCTTATGGCGGCTGTAGACATGTCATCATGGTGGCAGTAGACATGTCATCATGGCAGCAGTAGACATGTTCTCATGGTGGCAGTAGACATGTCCTTATGGCGGCTGTAGACATGTCATCATGGTGGCAGTAGACATGTCGTCATGGCGGCAGTAGACATGTCATCATGGCGGCAGTAGACATGTCATCATGGTGGCAGTAGACAT
This sequence comes from Rana kukunoris, assembly GCA_029574335.1. Lineage (NCBI taxonomy): Eukaryota > Metazoa > Chordata > Amphibia > Anura > Ranidae > Rana > Rana kukunoris. Next base: position 184,270 of record CM056051.1, on the reverse strand, counting down.
GTCGTCATGGCGGCTGTAGACATGTCCTTATGGCGGCTGTAGACATGTCATCATGGTGGCAGTAGACATGTCGTCATGGCGGCAGTAGACATGTCATCATGGTGGCAGTAGACATGTCGTCATGCCGGCTGTAGACATGTCCTTATGGCGGCTGTAGACATGTCATCATGGTGGCAGTAGACATGTCCTTATGGCGGCTGTAGACATGTCATCATGGTGGCAGTAGACATGTCATCATGGCAGCAGTAGACATGTTCTCATGGTGGCAGTAGACATGTCCTTATGGCGGCTGTAGACATGTCATCATGGTGGCAGTAGACATGTCATCATGGTGGCAGTAGACATGTCCTTATGGCGGCTGTAGACATGTCATCATGGTGGCAGTAGACATGTCGTCATGGCGGCAGTAGACATGTCCTTATGGCGGCTGTAGACATGTCATCATGGCGGCAGTAGACATGTCATCATGGCGGCAGTAGACATGTCATCATGGTGGCAGTAGACATGTCGTCATGGCGGCTGTAGACATGTCCTTATGGCGGCTGTAGACATGTCATCATGGCGGCAGTAGACATGTCATCATGGCGGCAGTAGACATGTCATCATGGTGGCAGTAGACATGTCGTCATGGCGGCTGTAGACATGTCCTTATGGCGGCTGTAGACATGTCATCATGGTGGCAGTAGACATGTCGTCATGGCGGCAGTAGACATGTCATGACTGGTGTATGCCTAGTGCTTGGGAGTAAACAAAAACCCACCCCTAAAACCTTAAACCCACCCATAGAAATCATGCAACACCTTCTGGATTAAATGGCCACCAAAGGCCCCTTTTATTTAAAATCCAAAAGGTAAAATTAAATAACTTTATAAAAATAACCAACTTTTAAATATAAAACTTCTTTTTAACATTAAATATATATTTTAACCATTACGCAATAAATTAACCTAACAAAAAACAATTAACCCCAAACAGTTGTAGACACGAGGTTCCTGAGAAAGGGAAAGAAAAAGTGCCCGGTAATCGGCTGTACCCCATAGAAAGTCTTCGGACCTCTAGCCGCGCTCCCATCAGCTCACAAGGCCATGACTTCCTCCTTCGTTAGATTCTTCAGCACGATATACCACTATCCACCTAACCAGATAGGGAAGGTGCCCATCCCATGATGGGCCCCAACTCCTACCAACAACTAAGGTACACCCATCTAATATGTATGTACCAAACCCCACCCAATTCTCAGGAACCCTGAACAAACGCCAACGTCCACCTGAAAAACAAAGAGCGTTACAAAACAGACACCCATACCAGACACTTCCCCAGGGAGGGAGGGAGGGAAAACTGCCTGTGTGATGCCTCACTGTAGATGGCACCCGAATGGATGGCTCCGCCCCCCAGACCTTTTAAGGGAGCTTGCCTCGAGGCATAAGCCCCGCCCCCTGTGCAGCCGCGATTTTCGGCCCCTTCCTTATCCTGTCCCCCTGCTCAGGGTCCCCCCAGTCATGCGCACCTGCGCTAAGGTTCCACCTGCTGCGGAGCTTCCTTCATGGTGGCAGTAGACATGTCATCATGGTGGCAGTAGACATGTCCTCATGGTGGCAGTAGACATGTCCTCATGGTGGCAGTAGACATGTCATCATGGTGGCAGTAGACATGTCCTCATGGTGGCAGTAGACATGTCCTCATGGTGGCAGTAGACATGTCCTCATGGTGGCAGTAGACATGTCCTCATGGTGGCAGTAGACATGTCCTCATGGTGGCAGTAGACATGTCCTCATGGTGGCAGTAGACATGTCCTCATGGTGGCAGTAGACATGTCCTCATGGTGGCAGTAGACATGTCATCATGGCGGCAGTAGACATGTCATCATGGCGGCAGTAGACATGTCATCATGGTGGCAGTAGACATGTCATCATGGCGGCAGTAGACATGTCATCATGGTGGCAGTAGACATGTCATCATGGTGGCAGTAGACATGTCATCATGGTGGCAGTAGACATGTCATCATGGTGGCAGTAGACATGTCATCATGGTGGCAGTAGACATGTCATCATGGTGGCAGTAGACATGTCATCATGGTGGCAGTAGACATGTCCTCATGGTGGCAGTAGACATGTCACCATGGTGACCGCAGACACAATGTCATGGCGGCAGTAGACATGTCATCGTGGCGGCAGTAGACATGTCATCGTGGCGGCAGTAGACATGTCCGCATGGTGGCAGTAGACATGTCCTCATGGCGGCAGTAGACATGTCCTCATGGCGGCAGTAGACATGTCCTCATGGCGGCAGTAGACATGTCCTCATGGCGGCAGTAGACATGTCCTCATGGCGGCAGTAGACATGTTCTCATGGCGGCAGTAGACATGTCATCATGGCGGCAGTAGACATGTTCTCATGGCGGCAGTAGACATGTCATCATGGCGGCAGTAGACATGTCATCATGGCGGCAGTAGACATGTTCTCATGGTGGCAGTAGACATGTCCTCATGGCGGCAGTAGACATGTTCTCATGGCGGCAGTAGACATGTCATCATGGCGGCAGTAGACATGTTCTCATGGCGGCAGTAGACATGTCCTCATGGCGGCAGTAGACATGTTCTCATGGCGGCAGTAGACATGTCATCATGGCGGCAGTAGACATGTTCTCATGGCGGCAGTAGACATGTCCTCATGGCGGCAGTAGACATGTTCTCATGGCGGCAGTAGACATGTCCTCATGGCGGCAGTAGACATGTTCTCATGGCGGCAGTAGACATGTCATCATGGCGGCAGTAGACATGTTCTCATGGCGGCAGTAGACATGTCATCATGGCGGCAGTAGACATGTTCTCATGGCGGCAGTAGACATGTCCTCATGGCGGCAGTAGACATGTCACCGTTCCACTCTGAATCACTCATCATTTTCTTGTGGTCATCACTCCAATCACACAGGAGAGCAGAGGCTGCAAGGAATGCTGGGATATTTACTTCCACAACAGCTGCGGAGCCTCGGGTTGCCTGTTTCTGCTGTATGGACTGGAATATACGTGCTAATTGCCTCTCGCTGTATAATCTTCTCTGTGTAAGCCTGGCACCTCATTTGCATTCATGAAGAACCGGCAGCTGGGCCTCGGAGGGGGAATTCAGTTACTCGTCCAGAGCACTTTAATAAATATGAGAAATATGAGAGCCATTATTTTTCCTTTGTTTATGCAAATCCCGGCTCCAGCCATATTGCTTCATCCAGTCTTCTATTAAAATGCAGAGTAAGTGCAGCAATTTCTGATCCCGCGTTGAGTACGCCGATATGGTACAAGGAGAGAAGAGATCTCTTTACATTTTTAATAATAATGTTTAGATAAATACTGGATCATAAGTGTAACAACTGGAGGATAGAGAGGAGGCTGTGCTGCCCCCCGCCATCAGTGGGACCATTACTGGTCCTACCACTGCATCCACGCTCCTCAACGTTGCCGACCACTGCATCTAAGCTCCTTAAAGTTGCCCTACCACTGCATCTACACTCCTCAACGTTGCCCTACCACTGCATCTACACTCCTCAACGTTGCCCTACCACTGCATCTACACTCCTCAGTGTTGCCCTACCACTGCATCTACGCTCCTCAACATTGCCGACCACTGCATCTACACTCCTCAACATTGCCTACCACTGCATCTACACTCCTCAACGTTGCCCTACCACTGCATCTACACTCCTTAAAGTTGCCGACCACTGCATCTACACTCCTCAACATTGCCGACCACTGCATCTACACTCCTCAACGTTGCCGACCACTGCATCTACACTCCTCAACGTTGCCCTACCACTGCATCTACGCTCCTTAAAGTTGCCGACCACTGCATCTACACTCCTCAACATTGCCGACCACTGCATCTACACTCCTCAACATTGCCCTACCACTGCATCTACGCTCCTTAAAGTTGCCGACCACTGCATCTACACTCCTCAACATTGCCGACCACTGCATCTACACTCCTCAACATTGCCGACCACTGCATCTACACTCCTCAACATTGCCGACCACTGCATCTACACTCCTCAACATTGCCGACCACTGCATCTACGCTCCTCAATGTTTCCCTACCACTGCATCTACGCTCCTTAACGTTGCCAACCACTGCATCTACACTCCTCAACATTGCCGACCATTGCATCTACACTCCTCAACATTGCGGACCACTGTATCTACACTCCTCCTCAACATTGCCGACCACTGCATCTACACTCCTCAACATTGCCGACCACTGCATCTACACTCCTCAACATTGCCGACCACTGCATCTATGCTCCTCAATGTTTCCCTACCACTGCATCTACGCTCCTTAACGTTGCCAACCACTGCATCTACGCTCCTCAACATTGCCGACCATTGCATCTACACTCCTCAATGTTGCCCGACCATTGCATCTATGAGCCATGACTAAGCACTGACTGTAAGTGCGAAACGCGTCGGACACACTGTATATTGTTGGTTGCAGTGACTGTGTGTACAGTTGAAAAATAAAAGACAACTTCTTTTAAGTGATTTCGGAGTGCGGCTGTCCAGTTTCCGTCCTTCTATTTGCTATTGCCGACCATTGCATCTATGCTCCTCAATGTTGCCCTACCACTGCATTCACCCTCCTCAAAGTTGCCCTACCACTGCATCTACGCTCCTTAACGTTGCCAACCACTGCATCTACGCTCCTCAACATTGCCGACCACTGCATCTACCCTCCTTAAAGTTGCCCTACCACTGCATATACGCTCCTTAACGTTGCCAACCACTGCATCTACGCTCCTCAACATTGCCGACCATTGCATCTACGCTCCTCAACATTGCCGACCATTGCATCTACCCTCCTCAAAGTTGCCCTACCACTGCATCTACGCTCCTTAACGTTGCCAACCACTGCATCTACGCTCCTCAACGTTGCCGACCATTGCATCTACGCTCCTCAACGTTGCCGACCATTGCATCTACGCTCCTCAACGTTGCCGACCATTGCATCTACGCTCCTCAACGTTGCCGACCATTGCATCTATGCTCCTCAACGTTGCCGACCATTGCATCTACGCTCCTCAACGTTGCCGACCATTGCATCTACACTCCTCAACGTTGCCGACCATTGCATCTACGCTCCTCAACGTTGCCGACCATTGCATCTACGCTCCTCAACGTTGCCGACCATTGCATCTACGCTCCTCAACGTTGCCGACCATTGCATCTACGCTCCTCAACGTTGCCCTACCGCTGCATCTACACTCCTCAACGTTGCCGACCATTGCATCTACGCTCCTCAACGTTGCCGACCATTGCATCTACGCTCCTCAACGTTGCCGACCATTGCATCTACGCTCCTCAACGTTGCCGACCATTGCATCTACGCTCCTCAACGTTTCCGACCATTGCATCTACGCTCCTCAACGTTGCCGACCATTGCATCTACGCTCCTCAACGTTGCCCTACCACTGCATCTAAACTCCTCAATGTTGCCCTACCATTGCATCTACACTCCCCAACATTGCCGACCATACGAGGCGAGGTACCCCTAGGCATGCTGGGTGCCTGTGTTTATATTCTAGGTGCACATGGGCTCTTGGTCTTTCCTTGAAGAGGGTTGCACCAGGTTGAAGGAGAGGTGCTGCATTTACATTTGATCTGGAAAAAGTACAACTACAAAAGTAAATACAAGAAATACGTGGACTGGATGGTGGCATTAGCAGCTCTGCCATGTACATTTATATTAGGAACAAATGGGATATTATTTACAGAAAGTGTTTTTTTTATATATAATATTATAATGGAGATTGCACTTTAAGAAGCCATCGGGCGGTTTAGCTCACCTACACCCGCCCATAAGCGATCCATCATTTGTGAGTAGACTGATCCTTTATTAATTCAATCACGGAAGGAACAAAGAGAGTTCTCAGCTGCTCTCACTCCTCCATTCTGTGATTAGTCTCTCCTGATCCAGATGGTGTTTATTCTTTCATCATTTATTCATTGGTGGCAGACCAGAAGTTTTCATTGGCATCAAAGTGTTTAGCACGCAGGTATTTATCCGCCTGATGTAAGTATGTTATTACAGGTCTGCAACCCCCCCGGGACTCCCAGACAGCGGCGGCGCCCATGGAGATTCGGGACTCTATCTATAAAGTAAGGGCAGTAAAGTGCAAAAAACAAATCAGTTCTAAAACAAAGACATTGCAACATTTAAACATCAATGTAACGGAATGGCCCGTGGGACCCAGAGACTCTTGAAGGGTGTGGGGTACTCCTGTTTCAGCTTCACCAATGACTCTTATGTCTAGTGTCATCCTATGTCCACTAGCGGCATAGGATGACTGAGAAATGATATCTCGGATTACATGAGATGGGACAGTAATGATAATTCACAATGTATTGCAGGATATCTTGAAATAGTACAGGTGGTTGATTCTGAAACCAACAGGTCAATAGGAGAGTGATTCATTCAATATGGGAACACAGACTGTTAAGGGGGTAATTAAGTCTGCTACTGTCATGTAAACTAGCCTTAGTCTGGCTTCTAAAGACCTTTTCATTGTGTGATGCTAATTAACACTGTTTGGGTATAGCAGGTGAGAGAAGTCGGAGTCTTGATGTCTGACTTGTCAGCTGTAGCTAATTAGCTCATGTGGATTATATCGGTGCCAGAAAGTCTGACTAAAGATGTGTATTGGGCTCCTTGTGTCATGTTGTGGGTGGAGTTAAGTCATTGTTCATATTTGGTTGCTGACTGTATATAAGAGCCTGAGTTTTCCCATTAAAGTATCTATCCGTTTTGAACCAGAGAACTGAGCTTGTGAATCGTTTCTTTTTTTAAATTTTTTTATTCTTTATTTCTTCAACACAGAGGGATCGGTCCCACCGGACCCAGACAACAGTGTACATTTAAAACATCCAAATACATGTAAAGCGTAATAGTTAACAGGTAACAGCATGTCTGCCCCGGCGGGGTTCAGGTGTGGTTATCATGTTGCCTGGGGCCCCATATGGGCACCAGCGCAGGTGTGAGTAAAGGGTGGTGTCTCCCGTCCAGTAGGGGAGGGAGCCAACCAAACCCCACACAGACACCCATCAGTCAGATCCAGGGCCGGTGGGGCCAGTCCAACCCGCAATTTTATTTATCATAGATAGGGAGCAGTTAAAGAGAGTAGAGTTAAAGAAGGGGTGAGGGTGAGGGGGGAGGTTGGGCAGAGTCCCAACTGAAGTCCCCAGGCTAGTGGGCGGGGGAGGGGGTGTGAGGGTCAAGGGGGGGGGGCATTACTACTCGGTGAAATGTGTGCCAGCAAAGGAGATGGGGGCGGTTCCTCTCTGTAGTCTACCCCTCCGGGGCCAATACGTCGGCACCAGGGGGGACACTGACAGGGTCTTAGGGTTCCCCCCTGAGGGTCTTCCCCTCGTCCGAGTACCGGAATATGGTCCAGGGTTGCCAGGTCGTGCCTCGTTTCTGGGGAATCTGTATGGGCCGTGTTCGTCTGCCGGATTGTGGAGTGTCGCTAATCTGTTTTGGGTTGGTGGAATGGAATATTGTAAACGGTGTTAACCCCTGATCGTTACAATCAATAAACCCACTAAACTAAGATTCTATTTTGTATTCCCCAACTCCGAGGTCACACCATATTTGTGAGTGTGAAAGGGAAGGAATTCCTGAGCCAACCAGAAAGGGAGTCCCGGAGCAAAAAGAAAGAAAAGAATAGGGAGAGGCAGAGGCGGCTCTAGGCTTTGTGAGGCCTTAGGCAAAACAAAAAAAAACTTGACATGGAACCCGTCTCAGACCCATGATGGGAAAAATAATTCAAGAACAAGAGCCTCTTCCCCACAAACCTGTCCGGTGGTTGTTGGGGTCTGCTGGCGGGGGGGGGGGGGGCTTATTGAAATCTGGAAGGCCCTTTTAACAAGGTGGCCCCCAGATCCTGCTCTTTAATCACTAAGGGGCAGGGTGATGTCATCTGGTGATGTCACCTGGTGAACCCGCCCCCTTGTGACGTCATTGACTGGGTCATTGACATCTCAAGGGGTGGTGTCACCGATATTTACTGGTTGTTAGGGACACTGGGGGCCCCGCTCCTGAGTCACGGCTCTGAGCACATCAGCGTTAAGGTCCCCTGTCCCTCAAAACTGCGGTATGCACTGGGTACGTTAGGCGGCCACGAGGCCCCTGTGAGTGCGAGGCCTTAGGCGACCGCCTAATTAAAGAGCCACCTCTGGGCAGAGGGGACGGAATGACAGGGGAGGACAGAATTACAGACAGGGGTAGTTTAGCATCTTGACAGCTTGATCCAGCGTTCGGTGCTTATAGGGAGTCTGGTAGTAGTATAACCTTTAGGGGGTTTTTTTTATACCCCCAAAGAAATACAAGGAAAGTGTGAGGATACCGCATTACTGAACATTGATTGGCTGCTGGGAAGAGAACCCAAACCATGACTCCACTGCTGCCACCTGCAGCCCCTCGGCTGGAAGAACACCCCAGTACAGCAGAATGGGCCACAGCACAGCCAAGCTGAGACAGAGACCAGATTTTGCTACTAACAATCTGGATCAGAGATGAACTAACACTCCGATCTACACATACATTTCACTAGCACCGGTACTGTAAGGTACACAGGCGCTACATGTGGATACCCCCCCCCCCCCCGGATGGAAGGACAAGAGGTGGTAATCCTGTTTTCTGCACGGCAGACAAGCCTATTGTGGAAATGTCACCGACTCTCTGTGAACAGCTGGGAAGCAACTCGCCAGAACATCCCGGCAACGCACAATGCGGAGGAGAGACGCCGCTTAATGCAGAGCAGCAAAAGACAGTTCAGTCCCATAGAAGAGAGTGCTGAGCACACTGACCCACCCAATACCTGGAGTGCAGGGAAGAAGACACGAGTCTATATACACTACAGTGCAAAATGAGGCGGGTGTGATACTGTAAAGGAAGAATACATTCAGAAATAGAAGGGTTAATAACAAAATAGAAAGTAAATGAAGAGAAATCCAAATCCAATCAATATTTGGGGTACCCCCCCCCTGGCTTCTTCTAGGTAGACTTGCACACAGTAGGTGAAGGAGCTCAGCAGCAGGTAGGTTGTTCTATGGCAGGTAGGTTGTTCCATGGCAGGTAGGTTGTTTATGACAGGTAGGTTGGTCTTTGGCAGGTAGGTTGTTTTATGGCAGGTAGGTTGGTGTATGGCAGGTAGGTTGGTCTATGGCAGGTAGGTTAGTCTATGGCAGGTAGGTTGGTCTATGGCAGGTAGGTTGATCTATGGCAGGTAGGTTGTTCTAGGTACATCTTGGAGAACTAAGCACAGATCTTCTGTGGATGTCGGCCGCCTCCAATCCTTTATCCCAGACAGACTCCATGATGGTGAGATCAGGGGTCTGTGGGGGGCTAAATCATCACTTCCAAGACTCATTGATCTTCTTTACATGAAAGAAAGATAGTTCATAATGACATTGACTGAGTGTTGGGGGGGGTGGGTTGTCTTTCTACAGAATACATTTGGGGCCAATCACACGCCTCCCTGATGATATGGCATGATGGGGAAGTTTTTGTCTGGATTTCTCAGCATTGAGGACACCATTGATCCTGGCCAAATCTTTATTTGAAGAAATGCACCCCCAAACTTGCAAGGAACCTCCACCATGCTTCACAGTTGGCTGCAGAGACTCATTATTGTACTGTGCCCCAGCCCTTTCCCCAACAAACTGCCTCTTGCTACAGCCAAATATTTCACATTGTAACTCCTCAGTCCAGAGCTTCTGCCATTTTTCTGCCCCCCCCCCCAGTTCCTATGTTTTCCTGCATAGTTGAGTCTTGTTTTCATGTCAGAGGCTTTTTGGGTGCAATTCTTCCATGAAGATCACTTTTGGACAGATGTCTCTGGACAGTAGATGGGTGTACCTGGGTCCCACTGGTTTCCTCCAGACTTCTACAGACAGTAGATGGGGGTACCTGGGTCCCACTGGTTTCCTCCAGACTTCCCCAGACAGTAGATGGAGGTACCTGGGTCCCACTGGTTTCCTCCAGTTTTCTCTGGACTGTAGATGGGGGTACCTGGGTTTCTACTGGTTTCCTCCAGACTTCTCTGAGCAATAGATGTGGGCTCCTGGGTCCCACTGGTTTCCTCCAGACCTCTCCGGACAGTAGATGGGGGTACCTGGGTCCCACTAACTTCCTACAGACTTCTACAGACAGTAGATGGGGGTACCTGGGTCTCACTGGTTTCCTCCAGACTTCTCTGGACAGAAGATAGGTGTAGCTGGGTCCCACTGGTTTCCTCCAGACTTCCCCGGACAGTAGATGGGGGTACCTGGGTCCCACTGGTTTCCTCCAGACTTCTCTGGACAGAAGATAGGTGTACCTGGGTCCCACTGGTTTCCTCCAGACTTCCCCGGACAGTAGATGGGGGTACCTGGGTCCCACTGGTTTCCTCTAGACTTCTCTGGACAGTAAATGGGTGTACCTGGGTCCCACTGGTTTCCTCCAGACTTCTCTGGACAGTAGATAGGTGTACCTGGGTCCCACTGGTTTCCTCCAGACTTCTCTGGACAGTAGATAGGTGTACCTGGGTCCCACTGGTTTCCTCCAGACTTCTCCGGACAGTAGATGGGGGGGTACCTGGGTCCCACCAGTTTCCTCCCAAATTCTCCGGACAGTAGATGGGTATACCTGGGTCCCACTGGTTTCCTCCAGACTTCTCCAGACAGTAGATAGGGGTACCTGGGTCCCACCTGTTTCCTCCAGACTTCTCAGGACAGTAGATGATGATTCCTGGGTCCCACTGGTTTCCTCCAGACTTTTCTGGACAGTAGATGGGGTACCTGGGTCCCACTGGTTTCCTCCAGACTTCTCCAGACAGTAGATGGGGGTACCTGGGTCCCACCTGTTTCCTCCAGACTTCTCAGGACAGTAGATGATGATTCCTGGGTCCCACTGGTTTCCTCCAGACTTCTCTGGACAGTAGATGGGGTACCTGGGTCCCACTGGTTTCCTCCAGACTTCTCCAGACAGTAGATGGGGGTACCTGGGTCCCACCTGTTTCCTCCAGACTTCTCAGGACAGTAGATGATGATTCCTGGGTCCCACTGGTTTCCTCCAGACTTCTTCAGACAGTAGATGGGGGTACCTGGGTCCCACCAGTTTCCTCCTAACTTCTCAGGACAGTAGATGATGATTCCTGGGTTCCACTGGTTTCCTCCAGACTTCTCAGGACAGTAGATGATGGTTCCTGGGTCCCACTGGTTTCCTCCAGACTTCTCCAGACAGTAGATGATGGTACCTGGGTCCCACTGGTATCCTCCAGACTTCTCCGGACAGTAGATGGGTGTACCTGGGTCCCACTGGTTTCCTCCAGGCTTCTCCAGACAGTAGATGGGGGTACCGGAGTCCCACTGGTTTCCTCCAGACTTCTCCGGAGAGTAGATGGGGGTACCGGAGTCCCACTGGTTTCCTCCAGACTTCTCCAGACAGTAGATTGGGTTCCTGGGTCCCACTGGTTTCCTCCAGACGTCTATGCCCTTCCAGGTTACCCGATCACTGAGTCTACACTCTTTAACATTGCCCGATCAATGGTGTCCTTAGTGCTGAATAATATAGGCAGATACTTCGCCATCATGTCATACCATCAGGGAGGCGTGTGATTGGCTCCAAATTCTCTCTAGATGATAGAGGAAGGCAAAGGGTAGTCACACCAAATATTGATTGCATTTCGATTGTGTCTTCTGTTTGCCGGCTTTGCATTTCGTTATTTGATAAAAATAAAAAATATACATATATTTCTGAAATCATTCTTCCTTTACTGCTTTCCTTCACACCTGCCTCAAACCTGGTCTGGGCTCCAGGAGTTGTCCGGCACTCAGGAGACAGACGTGTGGATACCCCATCCTCCCCCCCCCCCCGGGTGGAAGGACAAGAGGTGGTAATCCTGTCTTCTGCATGGCAGACAAGCCTATTGTGGAAATGTCACCGACTTTCTGTGAACAGCTGGGAAGCAACTCGCCAGAACATCCCGGCAACGCACAATGCGGAGGAGAGACGTGGCTTAATGCAGAGCAGCAAAAGACAGTTCAGTCCCATAGAAGAGAGTGCTGAGCAAACTGACCCACCCAATACCTGGAGTGCAGGGAAGAAGGAAAGAGTTTATAGAGGTGTCTTGTCCTGAGGTGTACCTAGACTTTGTGTAAAATATAGTGGCGGTGCATCCATAGAGGGCGCAGGAGCGCCACCCCCTCTCTCCTGCACCCATCACTCAACAATAGATAGATATATGCAGGTGTCCGGCCCCTTGTCGAGCGCCGATCATCTGAATTACAGCGGCGGGGGTGTTTTGGAAGTGCCTGATTAGAGCTGTCGGCTCTAATAGGCTTCCAAATTGGTAAGAAGCAGGCGTACTGCTGTGCGTTCTCTGCTTACGTAGTGCTGTGTTAGGGAATCGCTTCCCTAACACTAACTCAGCCAATCAGGTGCACTGGGTCTGGTTACTGGTCATCTGATTGGCTGAAGCTCCAGGCGCTGTGATTGGATACCTATCAGGCGCCTATTCATAGAAGAGATGACACGAAGAGGATGGGAGAAGACATCAAGGACTCGGAGGGAGCGTGGAGGATGGCACTGACCCGAGAAAGGCAAGTGCCGGGCAGGGGGGGCAAACTGGCTATTGATGGGGAAAACTGGTGGCCATTGATGGGGCAAACTGGTAGCTATTGATGGGGCAAACTGGTAGCTATTGATGGGGCAAACTGGTAGCTATTGATGGGGCAAACTGGCGGCATTTGATGGGGCAAACTGGTAGCTATTGATGGGGCAAACTGGTAGCTATTGATGGGGCAAACTGGCGGCATTTGATGGGGCAAACTGGTAGCTATTGATGGGGCAAACTGGTAGCTATTGATGGGGCAAACTGGCGGCATTTGATGGGGCAAACTGGTAGCTATTGATGGGGCAAACTGGTAGCTATTGATGGGGAAAACTGGTAGCTATTGATGGGGAAAACTGGTGGCATTTGATAGGGGAAACTGGTGGCATTTGATGGGGGAAACTGGTGGCATTTGATGGGGCACACTGGTGGCATTTGATGGGGCACACTGGTGGCATTTGATGGGGCAAACTGGTGGCTATTGATGGGGCAAACTGGTGGCTATTGATGGGGCAAACTGGCGGCATTTGATGTGACAAACTGGTGGCTATTGTAACGGTCACCACCGCTTACGACCTTCCATCCAACCACGACAAGCTTATCCGACACACCAACAACCAGGCAGTCATGATCCATTCCATTTCCCAGAATAAACGAGACTGCGCTCCGTTCTCTAGTTTCCAAAATGTATGAATAACTTTATTGGCATAATACAGTTCATCACAGCACAATTCAGTCCCCACCCCCCTATTCACTCACTGAGGATAATTCTTTAATTGGTAGCTAGACATGACGGCACCGCATCATCCATATAGTTCAATTAACCTTGAATAATAACACAGACATCTAGTTGAATAAGTTATCTAGACAGCTTTATCACACAATGGAGTCTTGTGAGAGTGGGTGCAATCAACACCTTCAACGGAATGTCTTTACAGTGAATAGCCAACACCTTAAGATATTTCTTTTTCCAAGTAACAATTTTTATTGGTGAAAAATAAACAGTGTACAGGTCAAAATGCCAGAGACACAACAAGAATGTCATTGCAGAACACAGTCCCGCGCAAGGGGGTGGGCACACCGTTTCCGCCTCGCGCGGGATCAGGAAGGGATCAGGCCAAAGGCCGGCGCATTGTGCACGCTGGGGGGATGGAAAGGCAGGTAGCATGGCCATTTACTAAATAACAAGCTGGGTAGTGTGGGAGGACCCAGTCCCCCCCACCGTTCCTACCCAACCCCCCAGCACAGCAACCCCCGGCATTCTTAAGACTTCATAGCTGTAAGTGCAAACATAGTCTAACAGAGTAAAGAAAGAAAAGGAAGAGAATAGTATAGAGAGGGAAAAGGAAAGAACCCCAAGAGGGTAATTGTCTCTACGTTACCGCCTCCGCCTCAGCCCCCGGGGCGTCCTCCCGCCGATGCCACTCCCTCCAGACCTCATTATGGTCATCCAGCCTGTCGCGCATCCTGGCCGTCATCCTCTCCATCAGTTCTACATCTTTCACCCTAGCATAAAGAGCTTCCTGAGATGGGGGTGCGGTTTTTTTTCCAATTGAGGGCTATTATGCAGCGAGCTGCAGTCAAAATGTGCCTAAGTAATTTTTTATACGGCTTAGGTAGTCTAGGCTGAGATATGCCCAGCAGGAATAATTTGGGGGACAGGGGGATCGGTGTCTCAAAAAGACGGGTAAGCAGTTGTTGTGTAGAATGCCAGAACGGGGTGATAAGAGGGCAAGTCCAATAGATGTGGAAGAGGGAGCCCCTGTCCTGATGACAGCGCCAGCAATGGTCAGAGACCGAGGGGTATATTTTGTGCAGAACATCCGGGGTTTGGTACCAAAAAAAGAGAACCTTATATGTGTTTTCCTTGTACAGGGTACACATTGAGCTTTTGGCCGCCTGTCTCCAGACGGCCTGCCAGGCCTCCAGCGGCAGCTCTTCCCCCAGCTCCCTCTCCCACCTCAGCATGTATTTATGTTTTCCCCGCACAGGCATATCATACTCATTCAATATCCGGTATATGTCCGAGATCAGTCCCCTACGGTGGCGGCCCTCGAGAACTATGCGTTCAAATGGGGAGGGTCGGGAAAATTGGAGCCGAGGGGCAATAGTTTGGGCGTAGTGTCGGATTTGTAGGTAGCTATAGAACACCCCCTTTCGGGAGATCGTATCTTGTTTGGAGCTCCGAAAATGTCTGTAGTTTACGGGACCTTGGGTCAACTAAGTGGCCAAAATGGAATAAATTCCGTGAGGCCCAGGGCCAGGACATTTGGTGCGTTAAACTATCTGGCAATTTAGGGTTACAGATGAAGGAGTTCAGCAGGGACGACTCAGATTTAAGAGCCCTTTCCCGGGCCAGCCTGCGCCACAGTCCCCGAAGCATGGACATCGAGCCAAGGAGGCGGGAGGGGTCCACCCCCACGCTTGCATCCCACAGAAGACTATTTGGGTGAGTTGGTGCCAACCACGTTTTCTCTATTTCCGTCCACTTGTTATATGACCTCTGGGGGAACCAAGAAACTATCGCTCGTAACTGCGTGGCCTGGTAATATCTGACAAGATCGGGAAACGCCAGCCCTCCCTCCCCGCGCGACGCCATCATAACCGTGCAGGGTACCCTATGCTTTTTATAATTCCAGACGTAGCGCAGGAGGTCACTTTGAAGCTTGCGTAGTTGGGCATAGGGAACTGGGATAGGGAGCGTCTGAAACAAGTACAGGAGCTTGGGCAGGATAACCATTTTAATGGAGGCGATCCTGCCCAGTAAGGATATGTGATGGGACTTCCATTTCTGTAGGAGAGCCCGTATTGTACGGAACAGGGGGGGAAGTTAGCCTGATACAAGGAATCAAAGGACGGGGTGATCTGAACCCCCAGGTACTGAAGGGAGGTGCTTTCCCACGTATAGGGGAAGTTCAGCCGCAGATGGCGAACCTCGGCGTCCGGGATGTTAACTGGAAGGGCTGCGGACTTAGAAGCATTTGTTTTATAACCTGAGAGTGCCCCGTATTCCTCAAGTGCCATGTGAAGATTGGGGAGGGAGATTCTGGGTTTGGTCAAGGTGAGAATGATATCGTCCGCAAATAAGGACATCTTAAATTCCTTGCCCCGCACCGAGATCCCTCGAACATCCGGGTGCCCCCTGATAGTCGCCGCTAGTGGCTCGACACACAGGGCAAAGAGCAAGGGGGATAGCGGGCATCCCTGGCGTGTGCCATTGGTGATCTGGAATGGGGCCGACGTGGCGAACGGGGTTTTGACTTGGGAGGTGGGCCCCGAGTAAAGGTGCCGGACCGCCCGCAGGAAGGGGCCCCTGAAACCCATATGTTGGAGTGTGGCCATCATAAATGGCCAGCTCAGGCGATCGAAGGCCTTTTCTGCATCAAGGCTCAGGATCAAGGCCTCCGCCCCCTCCCTATTAACCACATCCACCAAGTCGATGACCTTTCTAGTATTGTCACCGGCCTGGCGGAGAGGGACAAAGCCCACCTGGTCTTTATGTACCAGGGTGGGAAGGACTCGGTTCAGTCGGGTAGATAACAATTTCGTGAAAATCTTCAGGTCAGAGTTGAGGAGGGCTATCGGTCTGTAACTAGCGCAGGAGGCCGGATCCTTGTCCGGTTTCGGTATGAGAGTCAGAAATGATCCCTGCATGTCCCCGGGAACCGGGGATTGATGCAAAAAGTTGTTGAACAGCTTGGTCAAGTGGGGGCTAAGCAGGGGAAGAAAGGACTTGTAGTACTCATAGGGCAGTCCGTCTGGGCCTGGGGATTTACGGGCAGGAAGGCCCTTCACGGTCTCCGCGAGTTCCTCCGTCGTTATGGGGGCGTTCAGGTCCAGTAGGTCTGCTTCCTGAAGTCGGGGAAGGCCGGCACCCTCAAGGTATCTGTTCATGCGGGCTGTAAGGTCTGGGGAGGGAGGGTCGTGTGGGACCTCTGGTCTATTGTATAGGTCGGTATAAAAGGCTGCAAAGGTGTCTGCTATGTCCTGGGGATGGGTGAGCAGGTCGCCCCCACCCCCCTTCACTTGTTGAGGGGCGGCGGCGAGAGCCCGGTCGGTGAGTTTTCTGGCCAGCAGTGCTTGCGCCTTATTGCCCTTGTCGTAATAAAGTTGCTTGAGTCGGGTAAGTGCCTTCTCCACCCTTCCCAATGCAAATTCCCGGAGTGTTATGCGTACCTGAACTATTTGCTTAAGGAGGGCGGTGGAAGGCTTCTGGAGAAGCTTAGCTTCCAGGTCCCGAAGCCGGTTGATCGCCAGCACCTTCGCAGAATTGGCATCCCTCTTCATAGCCGAAGACAGCGCCAGGCAACGCCCCCTGAGGACCGCCTTATGTGCCGCCCAGAGTGTGGACGGGGAGACATCTGTGGTATCGTTCTCAACAAAGTAGTTCCGCAGTGTTGTCTCCATCTCCGACCTCGAGGGTTCGTGTTGTAGGAGAAACTCGTTGAGCCTCCAGTTATAGGGTCGGCGAAGGGGAGAGCCCAAGTTCAGGGAGAGCGTGATGGGGGCATGGTCGGACCAGGAAATGGGCATGATACTGGCCGATTCCGCAATGCGCAAGGTGTTGTTATTGACAAAGAAGTAGTCTATGCGGGTGTGGGTGCGATGCGGTGCAGAGTAGAACGTATATTGGCGGTTGCCCGGGTGTAGGGCACGCCAAGCATCAAAGAGCGCGTGTCTCCTTGTGAGCTGTCGGAACAGTCTAGAGTCCCTCAAGGCTCGGGGCCGGGGCACCCGGGGATTCACCGCCAGGCGATCCCAGGTCGAAGAGTGGGCTAAGTTAAAGTCCCCTCCAATGACCAGGAAGTCATGGGACTCCCGGGCGAGGCGAGCGTGCACTCTAGTCAGGAAGCGGTGCTGACGGGCGTTTGGGGCGTAGACTACACATAATGTAATGGCCTGCGTTTGCCACCGGCCCCGGAGGATGAGGTAATGCCCCTTAGGGTCAACAAAGGTGGAGGAACAAGTAAAGGGGGCTCCCTTTCTGATTAAAATCGCTACCCCCCCCCTCTTCCGTGTGCTAAAGGCCTGATAGACCTGGGGAAAAAGTCTGGATGCAAACGCGAAGGCGTCCCCCCTGTCAAAGTGTGTCTCCTGGACCATTACGATGTCCGCGCCTGACTGCCTAAATTCCCGGAGGGCTAAGTGGCGTTTTTTGTTGGAGTTAAGGCCATGGACGTTAAGTGATAGTATCTTAGCCATTGTCAGGTGGAAGGTGTGTAGGAGGCATACTTATCTGATTAGGCTGGAAAGACAGGCGTGTCCGGAGGGGTGGCATCCGCACGGGGAGGGCCCGGAGGCAGCATGGGCAGGAGGCAGAATGCGGGAGAGAGGGACGTAGAGCACTAGAAAGAAAGGGAGACAGGAAAATTAGAACAGATGCAAGAAACACAGTAAACATCATAAAACAGACTCTAGGAGATCGAGGGGTCCTAGGCCTAAACAGTTCCAATCGGGCTTCCCAACCGGGGGGCCCACAAGGGTCCCGCTGGGAAGACTCAAGAGGATCCAGATCCAAGAGGGAACTCTCTAGTGGAAAAAAACCACAGGGGGGTCCGAGACCTTAGCCCTGACCTAGACAGAGGGGGGCCAGTCCAGAGCAGCCCGGTAAGTAGCAGTAATAAAAAAAAAAAAAAAATTAACCCAGGGGAAAGCAACAAACAAAACAAAACAAAAAAAAAAAAAAAAAAAAAAAAAACCCCCAGGTTAGGCACAGTAGTTAAGCAGTGGCCTTCGGGGGGAGATTATGTTTTTAAGGCATGTCCATCCCGAGGAATGAAAAGGAGAGCTTGATGTTGGGTATTTCCCAGCCGGGAAAAATGGATCAAGGACGGTGCGGGGCCTGGCGGCGGGGGGACCGCCGCCCAGGTGGTGGGCCCCCTGGCTTTGGTCCGGACTGGCGTCTGGAGGGGTCCGCGCCCCTGGGACGTTTGGATGAGGGGACCTTTTGCCAGATCACTGGTGTGGGGGGGGGAGTAGCAACCAGGTCCCATTCTGGCAGTTGGGGGGCAGGGATGTCCAGGGCGTCACAGAAGGAGTCCAGGTCTTCCGGGTAGCGAAGGACCGCCGACTTCCCTTGGTGCGTGGCCGTGAGGCTGAAGGGGAACCCCCACCTATAGGGGATATCCCCGTCCTGGAGAGTGCGGAGGAGAGGTTGCAGGAGCCTCCGCTTCTGCAGAGTAATCCAGGACAGGTCAGGGTACAATTGGATCGGAGTATTATCAAAAAACTATGTTGCGGGCAATGCGGGCCCTGCGCATCACCTCTTCCTTGATGGGGTATGATTGTAGGCGGCAGATAACGTCTCTAGGTTTAGAAGCAGGGCCTTTTGGACGCAGGGCCCTATGCGCTCTGTCCATAGCAATGTGGTTGTCTGTGGGTTCCCCGAGTAGGTCATTAAACATTGCTTGTAGAGTGCCCCGCAGGTCCTCGGAGCCCTCCGCCTCTGGCAGGCCGCGGACGCGGATGTTGTTCCGGCGCCCCCTATTGTCGAGATCCTCCAGGTGGCGTTGCATGTCACGGAGGAGGAGCTGGTGATCGGAGTTCTGTAACTGGGTGCGATGCACAGCCAGCTTAGTCTCCTGGATCTCCTCTTCAGCAGTTTCCACTCTGTCAGCAAGGTGCCTTAGGCCCGCCTGGATGGTCTGTATCTCTGCCCGGCAGGTAGCCTTGACGTCAGCTATCAGCTGTTTAAAGTCCTCTTTAGTGGGGATAGCTTGCAGGTATGAGTGCCAGAAAGGTTGCTCCCCTGCGACGGGGCCCCAGGACGGGAGGGGGGGCTGGGGGCCCGGGTGGGAGGTCAGGGCCGGGGTCCCCGGGAATTGGGCCGTGGGGTGCCCAGATGGAGGGGCCCAGGAATCAGCCCACATGATTGCTGATGCTGCAGAGTGATGTGACTGAGCTCCCCTCAGGGTGGGATCCCCAGGAGGGGGGGACCGAGGCTGGGCCACTTGGGCATATGAGGGTGGCGGTTGGTGGGCTGTCTCTCGGACCCCTGGGTCGGTGGCCATGCTGGAGCTCGTAGTCCCCTGTGTAAGCGCGCTCAATGGAGGCCAATCTGCGGGGGGGCTCAGTCCCCCGTGTGCGCCAGGCCCAGACACCTGCGGGGGGTGAATGGAGCCAGATAGGGCCGGAAAGTCTGTCAGGTCGTCTGAGAGGGTAGGGGACATGTGGCCCGAGGCTTGCGGCAGGTGATCCGGTAGTGTGTGCAGCAGTAGGGGGGTGGCCTCCGCACACTGGGTGTACTGCGACGGAGGCTGTGTCGCGGCCTTCTTCTCCCCGGGAGTGTGGGTGGACGGTAGGGGCAGGTTCTCGTCACTCACCACACGTTGGAGCCCATCAAGGCTCGGCGGGGTCTGCGCTGGAGGGGTGGATGCCTGCGGGGCCTGTAGAAGCGGCTGCGGGCAGGCGCCGGGCTGGTGTGGTGACGGAGGTGGCTGGCGATGCAGGGCCTCGGCATCCGGCGCCATCTTGCTATGGCCGGCCGGCGGCATGTCCGGCCGCGTGAAGTACTCCCTGAAGGACGCAGATGCCCCCGAAAGTGGCTGGGTTGATCCTCTAGCCGATGAGGAGCGAGTGGTGCGGGTGGTGGACATGGATGGCTACGGATTCCCCCGAATCTTGGCCTGGGAGCTGCGGGCTGGTGGAGAGCTCTCAAGGGAAGCGTCCGTCCAGGTTGGCTTCCGGTCACGCCCCCCCTTAAGATATTTCAACAGCCTATTATACAAAGGTATGACTCACTGTCTGGTTGACCTGGTCATGTCATCATGAACTCCTTGTGATATCTCAGTCCTGAAATATGAAGTATTAATAATGTCCCATCTGTTAGTAAAGGAATTATAATTCACTATTAGCCACCCTACACCCAAAAGGGCACAGGGTGGATTTCGACCCAAGAGTTATTGTTGCTGCTGGCACAGGAGTATCTCTCATTCTTCCAACGTCTCTGGGTGTCATCGGCCATTCTGTTACATCTCTCCCCTTTCGGTGGGAGACGGACACAGGTGGGAACCCCAAACAGGTTGACTCCGAAGTCCGTCAGTAGTTCCAGTCCTCCAATGCTGGTATCCATACTGTACCCCAAATAAATTGCTCCAAACAGAGCATTACTCACCCCGCCAACCTCTGCCTCTCTCAGAGAACACGCCTGCCGCTGGGGAGAGGCCTGGACTGGCCCTAATCCCTGGAGTCCTTTCAGCCGTTCGAGAGAAGGCAGGGTGGCTGGGCTCAGTCCATCATGCTGTTGGGGGTCTGGGCCAACTGCCCCCCCCTCCCTGGGGTATACCAGTGGAGACTGAAGTCCCACCCACTGGTGCTTGGTGAAAACCCCCCGGTGCTTGGAAAGCAAAGCTGACATCCTCCTGTCCCAGTCCTGTACCATTTTCTGGGGTTGTGCCAGTGGAGACTGAAGTCCCATCCACTACCCCAGGAACCCCCTCTTCTGTTAGTGAGGAGCAGAGGCCTGGGGCACTCTGCTCTGTTGCCAGCTCTTCCGCTGGGTTGCTGTGAGTGGAGACCACAGTCCCATCCACTACCACAGGGTCCCCCTCTTCTGCTAGTTGGGAGCAGAGGCTTGGGGCACCCTGCTCTGTTGCCAGTGATTCAGCTGGGGGTAAAACTTTACCACCTCAGCTTGTTGCTGGAGAGAGGGGCCAACCGCCCCAGCTCTCTGGAAGTCCACACCATCCGCTTCGGCTTTAGGGATGGCAATCTCCATTTTTTCCACTGCCGATTCATCAGCCAGGAGTTCACAGTTGTCATCTGAACTTTCCTCATAGGCCCAGGCAATGGGAGCCCCACCCTGCTGCTGAGCCGAGTCTAGCAGCTGTCTGTAGGCGACCTCCAGCTCCCATTCTTGAATGGCCAGAAATTCCAAATCTTCCTGTGACCAGTGGCCTCCCGAGATATTAAAATTTTCCTATCTGTGCTCCATTATGTCCTCCAAGCGCCACTCCTGATCATCCCCGAAGTCGGGATCACTGGACATCCTCCAATACAACAATCCCAGGCCATCATAGTCATAGCCTTCTGTGGGGCTGTCATCTGCTGGCCACGGGCACTCTTGGGCTACATACCACCGGAGGGCTCTGTAGCTCTCGTCTAGCTGCATCTCTGCCCGGATCAGCCTGCTCAACTCGGCTGTCCACTCCTGCTTCGGTTGTTTCCCCAACAACAGCATTCGTACGTCATACTGCGGCCAGTACCTTGCATAGATGGAGGGCAGGACCTTTCCTTGGTGTTGCTGCTCCAGAGCTAGCGCTTCCTTCCAGAGTTGGCACCGAATCACATCCGACCATCCCAACAGGACCTTCTCTGATACTGGTCCTCTATGCTGTATCCGCATCTCTTGTAACCTTCTTTGGAATTCCTCTTCCATGGAGACTGGTATCTGCACCTCTCCTCTCTCTTTAGTTGGTGCTGCTGTGACTTCAGCTGCTGCAGCACTTCTTCGCTGTAGCAAGGTGGCATTGAAAGCCGCTATAACTCGGTCCCTGATCTCCGGTGGAGGGTTAGGACCATAATGTGTCAGTCTTATGTTAACCGCCCGATCAAAACTTTCTTCCTCGGGTGTCCTGTCCGTTACGGCGGGCCTTTTAGCTCTATCCATTTCGACCAGTTCTGCGATAATGTCCCTTTTCTTACGGTTGCTGGCCGGTCTGCCCCAGCTCTCCAGTAAGTCCATGAGGGAAGAGAGCTTCATCCGTTCATACAGCGTCTCCATTGTCATGTGTCCTTGTAGCCGTCCTTCTGAAGATAAAATCATCCCACCGCTGCCACCAATGTAACGGTCACCACCGCTTACGACCTTCCATCCAACCACGACAAGCTTATCCGACACACCAACAACCAGGCAGACATGATCCATTCCATTTCCCAGAATAAACGAGACTGCGCTCCGTTCTCTAGTTTCCAAAATGTATGAATGACTTTATTGGTTTTCTTAGCTTGCTTATATCCAGTACAGCATAATACAGTTCATCACAGGACAATGCAGTCCCCACCCCCCTATTCACTCACTGAGGATAATTCTTTAATTGGTAGATAGACATGACGGCACCGCATCATCAATAGAGTTGAATTAACATTGAATAGTAACACAGACATCTAGTTGAATAAGTTCTCTAGACAGCTTTATCACACAATGGCAGAGTCTTGTGAGAGTGGGTGCAATCAACACCTTTTCAACGGAATGTCTTTCACATGAATAGCCAACACTTTAAGATATTTCAATAGCCTATTATACAAAGGTATGAGTCACTGTCTGGCTGACCTGGTCAAGTCATCATGAACTCCTTGTGATATCTCAGTCCTGAAATATGAAGTATTAATAATGTCCCATCTGTTAGTAAAGGAATTATGATTCCCTATGTCGTGGCAATTTGGGGGTGTGCAAAGCACACCGCCATCTTGCCTTGTGCTTTAAAGCACATCCCCGATCTTAAATGAAATAATGCCATGTTTAAACTAAAAGATTTACTCACCATCATTCCATGCCCATCCATACCAATCAAGAGACATTACAACAGCTGCTCTCATCCATCGCTCCCCAGCATCTCTGCCCTTAGCAGCAGCTAGCTCCCCTTTATTTATAGTGTCAACAAGAGTAACAAAAGAAGGTGGTGGCTTTACAAAACAGCCAATCAAACATGTTTGTATACTTTCAAAAGAACCAATCACAGACATGTGATTCAAAATAATGCTAGCAGTGAGGTGTGCAAAACAGCTGGATGCCGAGCCATGCTCTGTAAAACAAAAGACTCAGAACGCATGGCTCAGCACAAAGCCATCTGCAAGCCAAACTGTCGCCATCTTTGCCAACCATACTGAAATCATGGATCAGATACCCATAAAATCTGTATAGTTATGCTACAGTTTTCATGTACGCAGATCTGTCCACTCGGAGTCATTTAATGCAGTCGACAAGAAGTGGCCAGTTCCTTGCTGAGGCATAAATGAACATCCCTAAAAGGAGCTTGCAAATTGTTGTCCATGAAAAGGTGTTGCGCCAATGGCCTTCCACCAACGTCTGTATGCGTGAATACGCTCACCTGAGCGCATTACAGCAAAACTGACACTGGGGGGACATCTGACAACATACATTTATAGAATTTTCCACAACACCTATTAGCCACCCTAAACCCAAAAGGGCACAGGGTGAATTTCGACCCAAGAGTTATTGGTGCTGCTGGCACAGGAGTATCTCTCATCCTTCCAACGTCTCTGGGTGTCACGGGCCATTCTGTTACAGTTATGATAGGGCAAACTGGTGGCATTTGATGGGGCAAACTGGTGGCATTTGATGGGGCAAACTGGTGGCTATTGATGGGGCAAACTGGTGGCTATTGATGGGGCAAAGTGGTGCCCATTGATGGGGGAAACTAGTGGCTATTGATGGGGCAAACTGGTGGCTATTGATCGGGGAAACTGGCGGCATTTGATGGGGCAAACTGGTGACTATTGATGGGCAAACTGGTGGCTATTGATGGGGGAAACTAGTGGCTATTGATGGGGGAAACTGGCGGCATTTGATGGGGCAAACTGGTGGCTATTGATGGGGGAAACTGGCGGCATTTGATTTGGGAAACTGGTGGCTATTGATGGGGGAAACTGGCGGCATTTGACGGGGCAAACTGGTGGAATTTGATGGGGCAAACTGGTGGCTATTTGATGGGGCAAACTGGTGGAATTTGATGGGGCAAACTGGTGGCTATTTATGGGGCAAACTGGTGGAATTTGATGGGGAAAACTGGCGGCTATTGATGGGGCAAACTGGTGGCAATTGATGGGGCAAACTGGCGGCAATTGATGGGGAAAACTGGTGGCTATTGATGGGGAAAACTGGTGGCAATTGAGGGGGAAAACTGGTGGCTATTGATGGGGAAAACTGGTGGCATTTGAGGGGGCAAACTGGTGGCATTTGATGGGGCAAACTGGTGGCTATTGATGGGACAAACTGGTGGCATTTGATGGGGAAAACTGGTGGATATTGATGGGGAAAACTGGTGGCATTTGATGGGGGAAACTGCTGGCATTTGAGGGGGCAAACTGGTGGCTATTGATGGGGCAAACTGGTGGCTATTGATGGGGCAAACTGGTGGCTATTGATGGGGCAAACTGGTGGCATTTGATGGGGGAAACTGGTGGCATTTGATGGGGCAAACTGGTGGCTATTGATGGGGCAAACTGGTGGCTATTGATGGGGCAAACTGGTGGCCATTGATGGGGCAAACTGGCGGCTATTGATGGGGCAAACTGGTGGCCATTGATGGGGGAAACTGGTGGCTATTGATGGGGAAACTAGTGGCTATTGATGGGGGAAACTGGCGGCTATTGATCGGGGAAACTGGCGGCATTTGATGGGTCAAACTGGTGGCTATTGATGGGGAAACTGGCGGCATTTGACGGGGCAAACTGGCGGCATTTGATGGGGCAAACTGGTGGCTATTGATGGGGCAAATTGGTGGCATTTGATGGGGCAAACTGGCGGCAACTGATGGACACTTTTTTTCAGTTTGTTTGCACCAAAAATTTTGAGCACCAGCCTCTACTGGTAAAATACACTTTTAGATTAGGAAAGAAATATTCCTTTTGGGCACAAATTCCAATATCTACACATCATGTTGTTTGCCTGAACCATCTGCATGGAATTCGGTTGTTCATAGATGCTGTATACAGCAGCAAGTTTATATATAACATTTTTTCGCCCATTTGCCTGCCCATGCCATTCTGCCGACGTAGATGTTCATGTGCCAGTCGGCAAGCAGTGAAAGGCAAACAGACTGTTCAGCGAAATAATTTTCCACATAGCGTAGTGAATGAGGTGAAGATCTGCTGACTTCCATCATCCAATCATGTGCCAGCAATATGTTTTTTCCCCTTGCGTATGATACGCTATTCTTTGCAAAGTAAAATCTCACCATGTTTACTAAGCTTTGGGGAAAACTTCCTTGAAAAGTGAAAAGCTATTTGCCGTTAGTAAATCACCCGCAACGTCTCCGACCGCCCAGCCATAGGGGGAGAAGATTCCACAGATATTGCAGAGCGGAGTGTAAAACCCGAGCGTCCTATAAAACCAACACAGATCTCAGAGAAAAGCCAGGAAACGACTCGAGACGACTTCTCCAGCCATCAGTCAGACTTTATGGGACAGAAGAGCGCGCCGCGTGTCGGAGGTTCCTCATTCCAACAATCAAGCAGCAGAATTAAGAGACTCCATAGATTGCCTGTCTGCCACCTGAGAACGTTACCGGTGACTTTCCGCAAAATACACCGTTTTCATAAGGGACAATAACAGAGAACTACGACCGCAGCCCCAAAGCAACAAAGATGTGCCAAGACATGAAGGAAAAAGAAGAACCTCACATCTCCAGGAGACCAGATCCAGCTTGGCTCACAGCAGTACGATCTCCAGGACCAGGAGATCAATATGAAGTGTCGAGCACTCCATAAAGATCCACTGGTGAATTTCCTTCTATTTCCCCCCTTACAGCACACACAGCCAGGCAGTGCCATCTTAAGAGCATTATATGCCCCCGGGCAATACAGTGCACTGGGGCCCTGTCTACACAAAATTACGCACAATGGCTGCATTTGAACGGCACAGCACATAACTTACAGGGTGAGGCCAAGGGTCAGGTGCAGTGCAGTCACTCACACTCACAGCAAGGCAGGCTCAGCTCAGTCAGGCAGATCTTTTTAGAAATACTCCGCTGTGCGGTTGCTCCTCTCCCTCTGAGCCACGCTCAGTCTGAAGGTGGCAGAGGTGGGTGGAGCTAGTTTTCCAGCCACAGAGGCGGCGCACTCTGAATGCTGAGGCAGCCTCTGACCTCACTGGTTGCTAGGCACCAGGTGGTCGGCGATTCTAGCAACCAGGGCAGTCGAGTGAGCGGCGTGTCACAGCTTCTGCGCCTCTTCTCTTAGCCCCTAGGCAAGTGGGACCCCCCGGGCAACTTCCCAGCATGCCCATGCAAAAAGATGGCCCTGCAGCCAGGGACACAACACTTGATGCACTCTTCCACTGGAAAAACAAAGAGAATTCCAAGCTCAACTTACAGACTAGCCTGCGACCAAATTAACTGACCTGTCCAACAGCATGCATTAAAAACAGGGGTTTAATTGCACACATTTCCGAATACATGCGAAAGCCACAGAGCCCCGACAAGGCACCCCAATTTCTGTGGACCTAAACTCTAATATCTGTGAGTCTCCAACAATGGAAGCACATGCATTTAGATGGACAGGTGTGGGAAAGATAAACCTGAAGGTAGCCCACCCCTCCTTAAAGGCACAGGGGCACACTGATTGCCCCTGTGCCTTTAAGAAGGGGTGGGCTCCCTTTATATATCTCCATTTCATATATTAGATTTTAGGTCCACAGAAAATGGGGTCCCTTACTGGGGCTCTGTGTCTTACACATGTATTTGCAAATGTGTGCAACTAAATCCCAGTTTTTACTTTTTAACAAGTCAATTAGGTTGGTCGCGGGGCGCAGGCCAGTCGGTAAGTAGAGCTTGGAATTCTCTTCGTTTTTTCTTATGCTCCTTGCTGCAGTGGCCAGTTACAGGTGGGGGCAGTAGCCACTTGTTTGTACAACTCTTCCACTGGCTCCAATAAAACAGTCTAGGTCGGGGTTTCGTTTTAGGTTTTATTTGGAAACAATGAACTTCGATTGGGAGAGGGACACTGAGATACCCCAATAGGCTTTACAATTAAACTTGAGGACCCTTCTGGCTGCACTGTACAAAACAAGGAATGTCCCACAGGATCTCTATGCTGCTGGTGACCTGCACTCCTTCCAGAGTTAAAAGCTACTCGCAATCACTATTCTTCAGCACTGGAGTCATCTACTCACATAGCCGCACCATCATTGGTTGCCTCCTGCCGATATCCACCAGGCTCCTTCTAGTGAGGGAGATGACGACTCGCACCACCATGGGACAGCTGGGCTCTTTGCCACTAACTTCCTCCTGGCTCTCTCTGGTGAGCTTCTCCAGACCAAACTTGAGCAACGAACTTGAGCTAGTGAAAAGTCCCCCCAACTAAGCCTAGTTGGAACCTCAGTGTCTTCCCAAAGGCTTCCTCCCAGACTTCTGCCCCAGCCCCTGGGGCCAAACTAATTTTACCTAGCAGCTTGCTCTATACTCGGAGGGTAATGTATAAGGGGAAAGCTCGTAGAGGTCATTGCAATTGCTGAAGCCACCGAAGTGAGAAACATTTCTATAAAATAGGCTGAAAAATAATACAGAAAATCAGAAGGAAAAATTCTAGAAGCTCAAGTAAAAAATTCTAAAGCAATGGAGGGGAAACAAAAGAAAACAAAAGCTTAAATGAAAACCCCCCCAAAAAAAGATTCTTCAAATGATAAAAAAAAATAGAAGAAGCAGCTGCCCTCTCTCCTCAAACAAGCAATCAGAGAAAGTAACCGTCCAGAATGTTTCTTCCCATCACAGTTGAACGATCCAGCTGAATGCACCAGTGACTATGTGGTGCAGTACAGCATTTGCAATGATGCAGAGCTGTCTCTTGTACCTCCTGCTAATCTGTAAATGCCTGTATCACTACAGATCCATCACCCAGATGTCACTACATAGCAAAGTATATCATCTCCTGCCATTAAGTGACTTCCAGTGACAAGACACAGTTGGCAGAAGAATTAGAGATTAAACCATAGTGTAGCGAGAGTCACTTTGGGTGGGGTGCTTGTGGAACCCAGCTTACCTTGGAGAGCTCTGAAAACTCCTTGTCAAACTCCCCCGGCCCCTTCTATGTGTCTATTAGGGGCACAGGGTGACCAAGAACCCCAGTCTTATCCGACTCACCGCACAACCACACCGGACTCAGCATTTTGTGTTACTCCTGTTATCCCGAGTTCTATGTGTGTGCTTTGTGTTGAAAGAATGAAGGAGCTCTTTTACTTGGGACAATAACATTTCTGAACAATATCCCTCAAGAAAATATGAAGATAAATTCCACCTTTCCCCAATAACTCTGAAATTCTGTGAGCGGCAACTTGAGATCCCGACCTCAGAACACTTTAGGCTTCGCCATATACAACACTTTCTCCACAAAATTTGGAAAGGGAAGCCCATTCCACCCTGCTTCACATCTTACAGATTATGGTGCGGTCAGGCCAAGGAACAAAGGGGTGGAATCAGGGCCGGCCTTTGGGGTGTGCGAGCTGTGCGGCCGCACATTGCGCCATGGGCAACAGGGGTGCCGTGTGGCCATCGCAGCTCGCAGATTGTAAGCCGTGTAGGTTGAAAAGTGTGACTCCTCCGCACAGTACGGGTAACGATCCTACCGACGAGCCGCAGAAGATAAATGGCTCGCTTTTGCCTGCACTTTTAAGAAGCGGAGAGAGGTGGCAGCAGAGGGGCGGTGACGTAGCGCTCGGTCACGTGAGTGGATTCCTGAAAAGCGACCTTTGTATTTACCAGATATGGGGAGGGAAAGCCCGGCCAGGAGATTAGGGAGGGGGGAGCCGCACACACAGGAGTGATGGCTGGTGGGGTGGGGGGGTGAAGTCACAAGTCTTATACATACAATTGTTCCATGGAGCTCCACTCTCTGCCAGGACTTCTCCGCTGTGTCGGGCTATGGAGACGGGACCATGACTGATCTCCGCAAGGTGTGTGTGTGTGTTTGTGCTCGCACAGGGTGCCTAAACACCTAAGGCCGGCCCTGGGTGGAATCTCTGTCTACCAGTCAACTTGGCCAGCAGGTTTGCAAAACCCCATTTATGACAGCTTGGGAAAATGATCTCCAAATACAATGGGATATGGTAAAGTGGCTAACAAAAATAGGGTACCGACTTAATGGGAAAGTGGCTGACCTCCTTTTCTAGAGCTTACAAGGGGATAAGGAATGTTTCCCTAATTGAAGCTAGCCTCAAAGTGATGACCAGATGGTACCTCACACCTGCCAAATTAGCCCACATGTATCCACCCGCGAACCCTCACTGCTTCAGAGGGTGCAAAATTGTGGGTTCTATGGCCCACATTTGGTGGGAATGTCCCCGAATAAGGCTTTTCTGGAAAAGGATGTTCAATCTGATCCTAAAAGTGATAGACTTTCAGGTCCCAAGAACCCCCGCCGTAGCCCTCCTTAATGCTACTAACCCCAACACTCACCCAACACTCAACCGTAAATGAATCCACCTCATCCTATTGGGTGCCAAGCTGACAATAGCCAAGGCTTGGAAACAGCCCAGGGTTTCCTTTATGGCTGCCAAACTTAAAATGTCATGGATCATGTCCCAGGAGAAATTGACCAGCGTTTTGCTAGACTTAAAAGACCAGTTTAAATCCACCTGGGAGCCCTGAGCTCATCATATGGGCATTGCTCTCCGCTCTGCGGCACCGGCATAACAAACACGCATCTATTCCCTACATTCGGTAAACCTTAATTTGCCAGGACTAATCTACTTGGACACTGTCAGGAAAGGGTTCACCCATTGGTGGCACTGACCGGTGTGTCTGTAGTGGAGGGAATTACCTGCTGGTGGCACTGTCGGATCCTTTGGCTGTAATACCGATGTCCACCAGTGGGGGTGTGGAGCAGACAGCACCTCCTGTGTTCAGGTGTCACTTGAGGCTAATTACAGGCATTTATATAAATACCCGGCTGATGCTTGCTCTCATTGCCAGGTATCGTCCTTGCGCCCAGACCTGCTAGCCTGCAACCTGTATCCTCTATCCTGAACCCTGTAACCTGAACCCAATCCTATCCTGATCCTGTCCCTCCTGTGTTCCTGTTCCCTTGTAGCCTGATCCCATCCATCTTCTCCTTCTCCTGTCCTGTCCTTGCTCATCTGCTGATCTTCTGTGTATGACCCTGGCCTGGCTAACGTGTTTGATTTTGGTACTTGCCTTTGGCTGTATATAATTGTGACGGATCTCAAATACCCCAGGTGGGAACATCGGCCATACCTGTGTCTCCTGTCCTCCAAATACACCCGCAGCCTGCAGATTGGCCATAACCAGCCCTTAACCCCTCAATCACGAGACAATCCACACAGGTGTTGAGGGTTACCCATGCATGGCATAAACTGTTTATTAAATACAAGACATACAGTTTTACACACAGTTAGGGACACTCCCCTTAGCCTTGTCATAGAGGGGAGGGGGTAGGGGACAAGGAACAACCAATGGGAACGGAACACTTGTACATTGAAACAGGCTACAGATAAACATAAAGGGATTATGGTAAGCAGGCAGCCTCTCAATACACATTCCCTGCGGAGAGACGTCTCCAGTCCAGACCATTGTCTATGCGACATTTACCAACACAATTAGACACAGCAACAAGAGGGGGGATGGGGGAGAAGGGATGTAACATTACATTACATTAAATTATCTCAATGCCAGCTTGTCCCAGGTCTCCAGTCTCTTCTGGGCCATAATTTGTGGGTAGGAGGCCCGCCCACAGTCCCTTCCATAACACACAGTAACAGTGGGTTCTGTCACAATAATTATCTGTTGTCTGTGGGTTTCTGTTGGTTGGTTGAGGACTATTTGTATTTGGGATGTTTACTTATTTACCACTTATCTTTAATAAACTTTTTATACTATTCACCTTACACGCGTTTTGGTTTCCTCTTTGCAATCCGCACAATCTGGTTACACCTGGTTTATGACAGACACCATTTATGGTGTAAATACAACGGTGTCAAAAACTTGCACCACCCCAGTGATTGAGCTTTTTATTATCACTTTGTTGTTTTTTTATTACATTGCTCAGTTCCCCATGGAACAAAGTACAAGTAGCACTGCAGACGGCCTTGGATAGGATTCCCATACGACAATTCAGATTCCCTCGCTGAGAGAGGAAAATTCTAATTTTCTCAGAACCATCTACCGAGGCCATGGCAGCTGCTGCCTACCTCAAAGTAACAGACTCCGGCAATCAAACTCATGTTGGGATTCTGTTTGGCAAAGCGAAGTTTGCCTTTTCTGAGGCTTGAACTTTGAGGAACTGTACTAGCTGTGGAAATTGCCGATTTTATAGGAAAGGAGTTTAGACATTCAGATAGATGACGCCGAGTTCTACAAAGACAACTGTAACGGGGGGGCCCGTGGGACCCAGAAACTCTTAGAAAGTATGAGATACTCCTGTTTCAGCTTTCCCGATGCCTTATATGTGTAGATCACCCTGTGTCTCTAATAGGGGCATAGGGTGAATGAGAACCCCACTATGGTCTGTGCTAGTCACATTTAATGCGGTATACATTGTATATATATATATTGTGTGTTGGCTGTTGTGTACTATAAAGCTTGCTGTGATGAGGTGGGGTGTGATTGCATTCTATTGTCTATTGTGGTAATTAAGTCTGCTACTGTGATAAATGTGTATTGTAAGTTAACAGACAGCCTAAAGATCAGGTGTCTGAACCATCAGCTGTAGTTAATTAGCTCATGTAAATTAGGTCAGGACCCGGAGTCAGGATGTCTGTTAAAAGATGTGTATTGGGGCTCATTAAGTAACCATTGTGTGATGTTGTGGGTGGACTTGGGTCATTGTTCATTTGGTTACTGCAGTATCCTAAAGTGTATATAAGAGTCTGTATTTCTCAATAAAGGGTCTCTTTCCTGTTGAACCTCAAACAGAGCTGTGTGTCTCATTATTGGGGTCTGTTTGCCTGACTGTGGAGTGTCGGTAGCTGCCTTGTGTGCGGGAATGGAATATTCAAAATGGCTTTAACCCCTTTCCCATTTAGGGAGGGTGCCGTTACAACAACAAAGTTGTTCCAGGCTACATACACAATCAATAAACAAGGTGATCTTGCACAGTATTGTATTATCACTTTGCCAATAAATGATCAAAATCACAAAAAAATGTTAAATAAAAAAGTCCAAGAAAATAGATTAATATATATGTAGCGCCCATGTACTTCCAAGTATGGTGCTAGTAAATTTAAGGGATAATCAGAGTGTAAGTTGATTCTGATTCTAATTGAGATTCGTTCGGTTTGGGTCTCTGTTTCAGCTTGGCTGTGCTGTGGGCTCATTCTGTTGTACCTGGATTGTTGTTTCACCCCAGGACGGTAGGTGGCAGCAGTATAGTCAAGGCTTGGGTGCTTTTCCATGCAGCCAATCAGGAGGCTTGGGCCTCGCTGGGCATGCTGGGAGAGGGTACTTTTGAGGCAGATGCCAGTTTTAGAGGGTTCTTCTTCCTCTGCTGCTCGGAGTGTGGAACCCACCTTTAGGGTAACCACATCACCGCGCCCCTAGCGTTATGGCCTACCTGGCCAGGGAGTGTGTGCTACACGGTGTTCCTGGTTTCTGGGCCATGTGGGCAAGGAACATCCAAGCAGGACGGGAACCCAGTGATCGACTGGGTTCTCACTTTTGAAGATCCCAAGCAAGTGTGGCTGTTCGGTGGGGAGCGCCAATGAGAGGCTGGCGGTCCAACAGTATTGAGACGAACCACCGGGGATCGAGGTGCCGGACACTGAGGGATTGACTCCTCTCTCAGTCGGTACCTGGGCGACGTTGAAAAGAAGGTTCAGGCAAAACTTTACTTAGGAGGGGCTCCTCTGCATCAGCAATCAGAGAAGGCCTGTGGCAGAGGAGCTTTCCTGAAGTTCACCCTGGAAGAGTCTGTGGCAGAGACTTCTTCTCAAGATACCGAGTGATATCCTGGCTGCCAGGTCAGTGAGAGAGACCTGTCCAGGTACGCTACACCCACTCATCCTGTAGTGGCGAACGAAGCTAATTGTTGTCGGAAGCAGGACTGTTTCGATATCCAAGGCCTGAATCTGCAGTTCTCCTTCCAACCTTCGTCTATCCATCACCTGTTACCTGTTTTTACCCGGCTGGGGAATAAAGAGCACATATAAAGAGACATTCTCCTTGTGGACATTCCTTTACTGCTGCTGTATGCATCGTTCACCCCTAGACACTTCACCAGAGCCACGAGGTAACATGCCATCCCACCATTTCTCAGCAGCCCCTTCGGGGGTACCGATACATATATATATATATATAACTCTTCAAACAAAGTCTAAATCGGTGTTCAAAGATAAATATAAAAATAGGAGAAAACTAGGGTCCCCTGATGAAGTCACGTCTTGTGACATAACGCGCAGGGAGTGGCCGGACGTAGACCTACACCGGAAGTGACGTGAGAAGGCGCAGTTTTTATTTGATTTGCTTGTCTGTATGAATTGTAATGTAAGAGTCCACCTATTAACTCTTTTGATAAACGATTCCTTAGTTATTTAAACGTACTCCACCATTGGAGGCATTCTTTTCTCTCATTTTCCCCCCTCTTTATATTCTAAAATACCGGAGTGTACCAGGGTGGTTCTGTGAATGGATTTTGCGGTCTGAGGATTAGTCCAGGACACCATAACAGGCACCTAGATGCGGGATTCTTCACATATATGAGGTGAGAGGTCTGTGAGACCGATGGAAAAAAATCCTATTGGAAATTCCGATCGCCTGTGTGGGACTCCGCATGCTCAGAATCAAGTCGACGCATGCTCGGAAGCATTGAACTTCAGTTTTCTCGGCTCGTTGTAGTGTTTTACGTCACCGCGTTTTGGACGGTCGGAATTCGGTCTGACAGCTTGAACGTAATTCCGACGAAAAAAATCCATCGCATTTTAGGCCATCGGTAATTCCGATCGTGTGTACAGGGCATTAGTCAGCAATTGAGTAGAAAAAAAAATTGAAATCCTTCAAACCTAAACAATAGCAGTATGATCCATCAGACATTAAACCTGCAGATAATGCCACCAGGCCGGCGTCCGGAAGTGTTTCTGCAAATTCTTCCTGGGTAACAGCTCCGGAATTCTTGCAAAATCATTCAGAGGACTTTACTGCCAACACCTAAAATCTCCTAGAGCAGTGGTTCTCAACCTTGGGGTCGGGACCCCTTTGGGGGTCAAATGATGATTTGCCAGGGGTCACCAAATCCTGGGCTGTTCCTGAAGCCCGCACCACTCTCCCAGCCTGTTTGCAACCACCCAGCTGGGCTGTCCCTGAATCCTGTGGCCCCCCAGCTGGGCTGTTGCTGGAGCCCACGGCCGCCCAGTGTAAGGTTACGCCAAAGGTATTTTAGGAATATGGATCGCAACTGCAGAGACTTCTCAGATTCGGACCCAGGTTTCACTCTCTTTTGTGCAGGGAGTTTGGGATCCTAGCATCACAGTCTCAATCTAGAGGCATGGCGCATATTCCTTCATAGGCGCCCGTGGGTTTCAGTATGGGCAACAGGATATATATATATACTGGATCTTTGGAAATTGGCCCTGACTGCAGGAAGTAAAGTAGTAGCACCGGGGCCCTCAAATAGTAGTACCCAACATCTTCCTTCTATCCCCCCATACCCTACCCAGCACCATCCTTCTATCCCCCATACCCTACCCAGCATCTTCCTTCTATCTCTCCATACCCTACCCAGCACCATCCTCCTACCCCCCATACCCTACCCAGCACCATCCTCCTATCCCCCATACCTTAACCAGCACCATCCTCCTATCCCCCATACCTTAACCAGCACCATCCTCCTATCCCCCATACCCTACCCAGCACCATCCTCCTATCCCCCATACCCTACCCAGAACCATCCTCCTATCCCCCATACCCTACCCAGCACCATCCTCCTATCACCCATACCCTAACCAGCACCATCCTCCTATCCCCTATAACCTAACCAGCACCATCCTCCTATCCCCCATACCCTAACCAGCACCATCCTCCTATCCCCCATACCTTAACCAGCACCATCCTCCTATCCCCCATACCATACCCTACCCAGCACCATCCTCCTATCCCCCATACCCTACCCAGAACCATCCTCCTATCCCCCATACCCTACCCAGCACCATCCTCCTATCACCCATACCCTACCCAGCACCATCCTTCTATCCCCCATCCCCTAACCAGCACCATCCTCCTATCCCCTATAACCTAACCAGCACCATCCTCCTATCCCCCATACCCTACCCATCACCATCCTCCTATCCCCCATACCCTACCCAGCGCCATCCTTCTATTCCTCATACCCTACCCAGTACCATCCTCCTATCCCCCA
This sequence comes from Rana kukunoris, assembly GCA_029574335.1. Taxonomy (NCBI): domain Eukaryota; kingdom Metazoa; phylum Chordata; class Amphibia; order Anura; family Ranidae; genus Rana; species Rana kukunoris. The sequence continues at coordinate 148,602 of CM056051.1, read as the reverse complement.
TACCCTACCCATCACCCTCCTCCTACCCATCATACCATACCCAGCACCATCCTTCTATCCCCCATACCCTACCCAGCACCATCCTTCTATCCCCCATACCATACCCAGCACCATCCTTCTATCCCCCATACCCTACCCAGCACCATCCTTCTATCCCCCATACCCTACCCAGCACCATCCTTCTATCCCCCATACCCTACCCAGCACCATCCTTCTATCCCCCATACCCTACCCAGCACCATCCTCCTATCCCCCCAAAACAACCTTCCCTTCTATAACTGAAAATGTTCCATCGGAATCTCATACACGTGTCATGCAGAGTTAAGTTGAGGACTCATTGGCAGGAACTTCTATACAATGAATGGTGGTAGACAACGCATGAAGTCTGACTCATGGAACAACTGCATTATGATTTCTTAGTCTGAACGCATTGCAATCCTGTATACTTATTACACCGTGTGCTTGTATACAGAGGCGTCTCTTCCTAAATAAAGAATAAATAATAAAAGAATAAGAACGTGGCAAGCCTGGCGTACCTGACACATCGTCTCTCAACCCCCTGTTGTGGAAATCTGGGGGTTTGCAAGGCACACCCCCATCTTGCCTAGTGCTGTAAAGCACATTCCCAATCTTAAATGAAATAATGCCATGTTTAAGCTAAACGATTTACTCACCATATATTCCATGCCCATCCATACCAATCAAGAGACATTACAACAGCTTGCTCTCATCCATCGCGCCCCAGCATCCCTGCTCCTAGCAGCAGCTAGCTCCCATTTATTTATAGTGTCAACAAGAGTAACAAAAGAAGGTGGTGGCTTTACAAAACAGCCAATCAAACATGTTTGTATACTTTCAAAAGAACCAATCACAGACATGTGATTCAAAATAATGCTAGCAGTGAGGTGTGCAAAACAGCTGGGTGCTGAGCCATGCTCTGTAAAACAAAAGGCCTTAGAAAGCATGGCTCAGAACAAAGCCATCTGCAAACCAAACTGTCGCCATCTTTGCCAACCATACTAAAATCATGGATCAGATACCCATAAAATCTGTATAGTTATGCTACAGTTTTCATGTACGCAGATCTGTCCACTCGGAGTCATTTAATGCAGTCGACAAGAAGTGGCCAGTTCCTTGCTGAGGCATAAATGAACATCCCTAAAAGGAGCTCGCAAATTGTTGTCCATGAAAAGGTGTTGCGCCAATGGCCTTCCACCAACGTCTGTATGCGTGAATACGCTCACCTGAGCGCATTACAGCAAAACTGACACTGGGGGGACATCTGACAACATACATTTATAGAATTTTCCACAACACCCCTCCAGGTCTACGCAGCAAAATGATTCCCAGTAATAAATATAAAATACGCCGGAGGTCACAGGAAAGTGACGGGGATTTTTACACTGTGAGCTGTGTTATGGACGTCCATTACTTTGATGGTTGGTATAGCGCCCCCTTCAGGGGGTCCATGAGCAGAATAACATGTTGTTTTACAGGTAAGTGGGAAGGATGGTCCCCTATAGATCAGGGGTGTCAGTGATTACCCAAGAGGAGATGCTCCCAGGCCTGACTTTAACACTGATTGGCCCCTGGGTATAGCATTTTATTGGGCACTCACTGATTGGTTGCCAGAGGTTACGGCACATCATTACTGCTATCTGATTGCTCCACTGGACTACAACTGCTGTCAGGTGATGTTGGTGCCGGAGCTTTACAGGTACAGGTGAGAGACAATCCACCAATGTTCACTACTCAAGGAACCTCAACCAACCTCTAGGGGAGCCCTTTTGTTCCACAGAACCCTGGGAAGAAGGTGGAGAAGGAGAAACCCTCTTATGTCTGAGCAGAAAGGTTTTCTTCCTCTGTGGCCTTGTACACACGGTGTAATATATCCGATGGAAACGGTCCGACGGACCGTTTCCATCGGATATGTCCGCCAGGCTGTTTGATCCGGTGGCTGTACACACCATCCGATCAAATTCCCCGCCGGCGGACAGCGCGGTGACGCGGCGGTGACGTTGACGCCGCCACGTCACCGCACCAGGAAGTAAACAGTTCCGCGCGCATGCGTCGGATCCATTCACAGGATACAACGCATGTGCGGGCCGATATGTCCGCTGGTTTGCCGTACTAACCAGCGGACATATCCGACGGGCAGCTATCCGGCGGAAAAATTTCAAAGCATGCTTTGAAATTTTTCCGCCGGAGGAATCCGGCCAAAACGGTCCGTTTGCCCCTACAGACGAGCGGATTTTTCGGCTGAAATGGTCCGTCGGACCATGTTCAGCGGAAAAATTCCCTCGTGTGTACAAGGCCTCTTCTCTGTCTCTCTTTTCTCTTTCTTTTCTATACTGTGCCCTCCTGATCCTAGTGTTGTGCCCCCCTGATCCCAGTGTTGTGCCCTCCTGATCCCAGTGTTGTGACCCCCTGATCCCAGTGTTGTGCCCTCATGATCCCAGTATTGTTCCCTCCTGATCTCAGTGTTGTGCCCTCCTGATCTCAGTGTTGTGCCCTCCTGATCCCAGTGTTGTGCCCCCCTGATCCCAGTGTTGTGCCCTCCTGATCTCAGTGCTGTGCCCTGCTGATCCCAGTGTTGTGCCCTCATGATCCCAGTATTGTTCCCTCCTGATCTCAGTGTTGTGACCCCCTGATTCCAGTGTTGTGCCCCCCTGATCCCAGTGTTGTGCCCTCCTGATCCCAGTATTGTGCCCCCCTGATCCCAGTGTTGTGCCCTCCTGATCTCAATATTGTGCCCTCCTGATCTCAGTGTTGTGCCCTCCTGATCCCAGCATTGTGCCCTCCTGATCCCAGAGTTGTGACCTCCTGATCCCAGTGTTGTGCCCTCCTGATTTCAGTGTTGTGCCCTCCTGATCCCAGTGTTGTGCCCTCCTGATCCCAGTGTTGTGCCCTCCTGATCCCAGTGTTGTGCCCTCCTGATCCCAGCGTTGTGTCCTCCTGATCCCAGCGTTGTGTCCTCCTGATCCCAGTGTTGTGCCCCCCTGATCCCAGTGTTGTGCCCTCCTGATCTCAGTGCTGTGCCCTGCTGATCCCAGTGTTGTGCCCTCATGATCCCAGTATTGTTCCCTCCTGATCTCAGTGTTGTGCCCTCCTGATCTCAGTGTTGTGCCCTCCTGATCCCAGTGTTGTGTCCTCCCTGATCCCAGTGTTGTGCCTCCTGATCCCAGTGTTGTGCCCTCCTGATCCCAGTGTTGTGCCCTCCCGATCCCAGCGTTGTGTCCTCCTGATCCCAGCGTTGTGCCCTCCTGATCCCAGCGTTGTGCCCTCCTGATCCCAGTGTTGTGCCCTCCTGATCCCAGTGTTGTGCCCTCCTGATCCCAGTGTTGTGCCCTCCTGATCCCAGTGTTGTGCCCTCCTGATCCCAGTGTTGTGCCCTCCTGATCCCAGTGTTGTGCCCTCCTGATCCCAGTGTTGTGCCCTCCTGATCCCAGTGTTGTGCCCCCCTGATCCCAGTGTTATGCCCTCCTGATCTCAGTGTTGTGCCCTCATGATCCCAGTGTTGTGCCCTCATGATCCCAGTATTGTTCCCTCCTGATCTCAGTGTTGTGCCCTGCTGATCTCAGTGTTGTGCCTCCTGATCCCAGCGTTGTGCCCTCCTGATCCCAGCGTTGTGTCCTCCTGATCCCAGCGTTGTGTCCTCCTGTTCCCAGCGTTGTGTCCTCCTGATCCCAGTGTTGTGCCCCCCTGATCCCAGTGTTGTGCCCTCCTGATCTCAGTGTTGTGCCCTCCTGATCCCAGTGTTGTGCCCCCCTGATCCCAGTGTTGTGCCCTCCTGATCTCAGTGTTGTGCCCTGCTGATCCCAGTGTTGTGCCCTCATGATCCCAGTATTGTTCCCTCCTGATCTCAGTGTTGTGCCCTCCTGATCTCAGTGTTGTGCCCTGCTGATCTCAGTGTTGTGCCTCCTGATCCCAGTGTTGTGCCCTCCTGATCCCAGTGTTGTGTCCTCCCTGATCCCAGTGTTGTGCCTCCTGATCCCAGTGTTGTGCCCTCCTGATCCCAGCGTTGTGCCCTGCTGATCTCAGTGCTGTGCCTCCTGATCCCAGTGTTGTGCCCTCCTGATCCCAGCGTTGTGCCCTCCTGATCCCAGCGTTGTGCCCTCCTGATCCCAGTGTTGTGCCCTCCTGATCCCAGCATTGTGCGCTCCTGATCCCAGCGTTGTGCCCTCCTGATCCCAGCGTTGTGCCCTCCTGATCCCAGCGTTGTGCCCTCCTGATCTCAGTGTTGTGTCCTCCCTGATCCCAGTGTTGTGCCTCCTGATCCCAGCGTTGTGCCCTCCTGATCCCAGCGTTGTGTCCTCCTGATCCCAGCGTTGTGCCCTCCTGATCCCAGTGTTGTGCCCTCCTGATCCCAGTGTTGTGCCCTCCTGACCCCGGTGTTGTGCCCTCCTGATCCCAGTGTTGTGCCCTCCTGATCCCAGCGTTGTGCCCACCTGATCCCAGCGTTGTGCCCTGCTGATCTCAGTGTTGTGCCTCCTGATCCCAGTGTTGTGCCCTCCTGATCTCAGTGTTGTGCCCTGCTGATCCCAGTGTTGTGCCCTCATGATCCCAGTATTGTTCCCTCCTGATCTCAGTGTTGTGCCTCCTGATCCCAGTGGTGTGCCCTCCTGATCCCAGTGTTGTGCCCTCCTGATCCCAGTGTTGTGCCCTGCTGATCTCAGCGTTGTGCCTCCTGATCCCAGTGTTGTGCCCTCCTGATCCCAGTGTTGTGCCCTCCTGATCCCAGCGTTGTGTCCTCCTGATCCCAGCGTTGTGCCCTCCTGATCCCAGTGTTGTGCCCTCCTGATCCCAGCGTTGTGTCCTCCTGATCCCAGCGTTGTGCCCTCCTGATCCCAGCGTTGTGCCCTCCTGATCCCAGCGTTGTGCCCTCCTGATCTCAGTGTTGTGTCCTCCCTGATCCCAGCGTTGTGCCTCCTGATCCCAGCGTTGTGCCCTCCTGATCCCAGCGTTGTGTCCTCCTGATCCCAGCGTTGTGTCCTCCTGATCCCAGTGTTGTGCCCTCCTGATCCCAGCGTTGTGCCCTGCTGATCTCAGTGCTGTGCCTCCTGATCCCAGTGTTGTGCCCTCCTGATCCCAGCGTTGTGCCCTCCTGATCCCAGCGTTGTGCCCTCCTGATCCCAGTGTTGTGCCCTCATGATCCCAGTATTGTTCCCTCCTGATCTCAGTGTTGTGCCTCCTGATCCCAGTGGTGTGCCCTCCTGATCCCAGTGTTGTGCCCTCCTGATCCCAGTGTTGTGCCCTGCTGATCTCAGCGTTGTGCCTCCTGATCCCAGTGTTGTGCCCTCCTGATCCCAGTGTTGTGCCCTCCTGATCCCAGCGTTGTGTCCTCCTGATCCCAGCGTTGTGCCCTCCTGATCCCAGTGTTGTGCCCTCCTGATCCCAGCGTTGTGTCCTCCTGATCCCAGCGTTGTGCCCTCCTGATCCCAGCGTTGTGCCCTCCTGATCCCAGCGTTGTGCCCTCCTGATCTCAGTGTTGTGTCCTCCCTGATCCCAGCGTTGTGCCTCCTGATCCCAGCGTTGTGCCCTCCTGATCCCAGCGTTGTGTCCTCCTGATCCCAGCGTTGTGTCCTCCTGATCCCAGCGTTGTGCCCTCCTGATCCCAGTGTTGTGCCCTCCTGATCCCAGCGTTGTGCCCTCCTGATCTCAGTGTTGTGCCCTCCTGACCCCGGTGTTGTGCCCTCCTGACCCCGGTGTTGTGCCCTCCTGATCCCAGTGTTGTGCCCACCTGATCCCAGCGTTGTGCCCTGCTGATCTCAGTGTTGTGCCCTCCTGATCTCAGTGTTGTGCCCTGCTGATCCCAGTGTTGTGCCCTGCTGATCCCAGTGTTGTGCCCTCATGATCCCAGTATTGTTCCCTCCTGATCTCAGTGTTGTGCCCTCCTGATCTCAGTGTTGTGCCCTGCTGATCTCAGTGTTGTGCCTCCTGATCCCAGTGTTGTGCCCTCCTGATCCCAGTGTTGTGCCCTCCTGACCCCGGTGTTGTGCCCTCCTGATCCCAGTGTTGTGCCCTCCTGATCCCAGTGTTGTGCCCTCCTGATCCCAGTGTTGTGCCCTCCTGACCCCGGTGTTGTGCCCTCCTGATCCCAGTGTTGTGCCCTCCTGATCCCAGCGTTGTGCCCTCCTGATCCCAGTGTTGTGCCCACCTGATCCCAGCGTTGTGCCCTGCTGATCTCAGTGTTGTGCCTCCTGATCCCAGTGTTGTGCCCTCCTGATCTCAGTGTTGTGCCCTGCTGATCCCAGTGTTGTGCCCTCATGATCCCAGTATTGTTCCCTCCTGATCTCAGTGTTGTGCCTCCTGATCCCAGTGGTGTGCCCTCCTGATCCCAGTGTTGTGCCCTCCTGATCCCAGTGTTGTGCCCTGCTGATCTCAGCGTTGTGCCTCCTGATCCCAGTGTTGTGCCCTCCTGATCCCAGTGTTGTGCCCTCCTGATCCCAGCGTTGTGTCCTCCTGATCCCAGCGTTGTGCCCTCCTGATCCCAGTGTTGTGCCCTCCTGATCCCAGCGTTGTGTCCTCCTGATCCCAGCGTTGTGCCCTCCTGATCCCAGCGTTGTGCCCTCCTGATCCCAGCGTTGTGCCCTCCTGATCTCAGTGTTGTGCCCTCCTGATCTCAGTGTTGTGCCCTGCTGATCCCAGTGTTGTGCCCTCATGATCCCAGTATTGTTCCCTCCTGATCTCAGTGTTGTGCCTCCTGATCCCAGTGGTGTGCCCTCCTGATCCCAGTGTTGTGCCCTCCTGATCCCAGTGTTGTGCCCTGCTGATCTCAGCGTTGTGCCTCCTGATCCCAGTGTTGTGCCCTCCTGATCCCAGTGTTGTGCCCTCCTGATCCCAGCGTTGTGTCCTCCTGATCCCAGCGTTGTGCCCTCCTGATCCCAGCGTTGTGTCCTCCTGATCCCAGCGTTGTGCCCTCCTGATCCCAGTGTTGTGCCCTCCTGATCCCAGTGTTGTGCCCTCCTGACCCCGGTGTTGTGCCCTCCTGACCCCGGTGTTGTGCCCTCCTGACCCCGGTGTTGTGCCCTCCTGACCCCGGTGTTGTGCCCTCCTGATCCCAGTGTTGTGCCCACCTGATCCCAGCGTTGTGCCCTGCTGATCTCAGTGTTGTGCCTCCTGATCCCAGTGTTGTGCCCTCCTGATCTCAGTGTTGTGCCCTGCTGATCCCAGTGTTGTGCCCTCATGATCCCAGTATTGTTCCTCCTGATCTCAGTGTTGTGCCCTCCTGATCTCAGTGTTGTGCCCTGCTGATCTCAGTGTTGTGCCTCCTGATCCCAGTGTTGTGCCCTCCTGATCCCAGTGTTGTGCCCTCCTGATCCCATGTTGTGTCCTCCCTGATCCCAGTGTTGTGCCTCCTGATCCCAGTGTTGTGCCCTCCTGATCCCAGTGTTGTGCCCTCCTGATCCCAGTGTTGTGCCCTCCTGATCCCAGTGTTGTGCCCTCCTGATCCCAGTGTTGTGCCCTCCTGATCCCAGTGTTGTGCCCTCCTGATCCCAGCGTTGTGTCCTCCTGATCCCAGCGTTGTGCCCTCCTGATCCCAGCGTTGTGCCCCTGATCCCAGCGTTGTGCCCTCCTGATCTCAGTGTTGTGCCCTCCTGATCTCAGTGTTGTGCCCTGCTGATCCCAGTGTTGTGCCCTCATGATCCCAGTATTGTTCCCTCCTGATCTCAGTGTTGTGCCTCCTGATCCCAGTGGTGTGCCCTCCTGATCCCAGTGTTGTGCCCTCCTGATCCCAGTGTTGTGCCCTGCTGATCTCAGCGTTGTGCCTCCTGATCCCAGTGTTGTGCCCTCCTGATCCCAGTGTTGTGCCCTCCTGATCCCAGCGTTGTGTCCCTCCTGATCCCAGCGTTGTGCCCTCCTGATCCCAGCGTTGTGTCCTCCTGATCCCAGCGTTGTGCCCTCCTGATCCCAGTGTTGTGCCCTCCTGATCCCAGTGTTGTGCCCTCCTGACCCCGGTGTTGTGCCCTCCTGACCCCGGTGTTGTGCCCTCCTGACCCCGGTGTTGTGCCCTCCTGACCCCGGTGTTGTGCCCTCCTGATCCCAGTGTTGTGCCCACCTGATCCCAGCGTTGTGCCCTGCTGATCTCAGTGTTGTGCCTCCTGATCCCAGTGTTGTGCCCTCCTGATCTCAGTGTTGTGCCCTGCTGATCCCAGTGTTGTGCCCTCATGATCCCAGTATTGTTCCCTCCTGATCTCAGTGTTGTGCCCTCCTGATCTCAGTGTTGTGCCCTGCTGATCTCAGTGTTGTGCCTCCTGATCCCAGTGTTGTGCCCTCCTGATCCCAGTGTTGTGCCCTCCTGATCCCAGTGTTGTGTCCTCCCTGATCCCAGTGTTGTGCCTCCTGATCCCAGTGTTGTGCCCTCCTGATCCCAGTGTTGTGCCCTCCTGATCCCAGTGTTGTGCCCTCCTGATCCCAGTGTTGTGCCCTCCTGATCCCAGTGTTGTGCCCTCCTGATCCCAGTGTTGTGCCCACCTGATCCCAGTGTTGTGCCCTGCTGATCCCAGCGTTGTGCCCTGCTGATCCCAGCGTTGTGCCCTGCTGATCCCAGCGTTGTGCCCTGCTGATCCCAGTGTTGTGCCTCCTGATCCTAGTGTTGTGCCCTCCAGATCTCAGTGTTGTGCCCTCCTGATCCCAGTGTTGTGCCCTCTTGATCCCAGTGTTGTGCCCCCCTGATCCCAGTGTTGTGCCCCCCTGATCCCAGTGTTGTGCCCTCATGATCCCAGTATTGTTCCCCCCTGATCTCAGTGTTGTGCCCTCCTGATCTCAGTGTTGTGCCCTGCTGATCCCAGTGTTGTGCCCTCCTGATCCCAGTGTTGTGCCCTCCTGATCCCAGCGTTGTGTCCTCCTGATCCCAGCGTTGTGCCCTCCTGATCCCAGTGTTGTGCCCTCCTGATCCCAGCGTTGTGTCCTCCTGATCCCAGCGTTGTGCCCTCCTGATCCCAGCGTTGTGCCCTCCTGATCCCAGCGTTGTGCCCTCCTGATCTCAGTGTTGTGTCCTCCCTGATCCCAGCGTTGTGCCTCCTGATCCCAGCGTTGTGCCCTCCTGATCCCAGCGTTGTGTCCTCCTGATCCCAGCGTTGTGTCCTCCTGATCCCAGCGTTGTGCCTCCTGATCCCAGTGTTGTGCCCTCCTGATCCCAGCGTTGTGCCCTCTTGATCTCAGTGTTGTGCCCTCCTGACCCCGGTGTTGTGCCCTCCTGACCCCGGTGTTGTGCCCTCCTGATCCCAGTGTTGTGCCCACCTGATCCCAGCGTTGTGCCCTGCTGATCTCAGTGTTGTGCCCTCCTGATCTCAGTGTTGTGCCCTGCTGATCCCAGTGTTGTGCCCTGCTGATCCCAGTGTTGTGCCCTCATGATCCCAGTATTGTTCCCTCCTGATCTCAGTGTTGTGCCCTCCTGATCTCAGTGTTGTGCCCTGCTGATCTCAGTGTTGTGCCTCCTGATCCCAGTGTTGTGCCCTCCTGATCCCAGTGTTGTGCCCTCCTGACCCCGGTGTTGTGCCCTCCTGATCCCAGTGTTGTGCCCTCCTGATCCCAGTGTTGTGCCCTCCTGATCCCAGTGTTGTGCCCTCCTGACCCCGGTGTTGTGCCCTCCTGATCCCAGTGTTGTGCCCTCCTGATCCCAGCGTTGTGCCCTCCTGATCCCAGTGTTGTGCCCACCTGATCCCAGCGTTGTGCCCTGCTGATCTCAGTGTTGTGCCTCCTGATCCCAGTGTTGTGCCCTCCTGATCTCAGTGTTGTGCCCTGCTGATCCCAGTGTTGTGCCCTCATGATCCCAGTATTGTTCCCTCCTGATCTCAGTGTTGTGCCTCCTGATCCCCAGTGGTGTGCCCTCCTGATCCCAGTGTTGTGCCCTCCTGATCCCAGTGTTGTGCCCTGCTGATCTCAGCGTTGTGCCTCCTGATCCCAGTGTTGTGTGCCTCCTGATCCCAGTGTTGTGCCCTCCTGATCCCAGCGTTGTGTCCTCCTGATCCCAGCGTTGTGCCCTCCTGATCCCAGTGTTGTGCCCTCCTGATCCCAGCGTTGTGTCCCTCCTGATCCCAGCGTTGTGCCCTCCTGATCCCAGCGTTGTGCCCTCCTGATCCCAGCGTTGTGCCCTCCTGATCTCAGTGTTGTGTCCTCCCTGATCCCAGTGTTGTGCCTCCTGATCCCAGCGTTGTGCCCTCCTGATCCCAGCGTTGTGTCCTCCTGATCCCAGCGTTGTGCCCTCCTGATCCCAGTGTTGTGCCCTCCTGATCCCAGTGTTGTGCCCTCCTGACCCCGGTGTTGTGCCCTCCTGACCCCGGTGTTGTGCCCTCCTGACCCCGGTGTTGTGCCCTCCTGACCCCGGTGTTGTGCCCTCCTGATCCCAGTGTTGTGCCCACCTGATCCCAGCGTTGTGCCCTGCTGATCTCAGTGTTGTGCCTCCTGATCCCAGTGTTGTGCCCTCCTGATCTCAGTGTTGTGCCCTGCTGATCCCAGTGTTGTGCCCTCATGATCCCAGTATTGTTCCCTCCTGATCTCAGTGTTGTGCCCTCCTGATCTCAGTGTTGTGCCCTGCTGATCTCAGTGTTGTGCCTCCTGATCCCAGTGTTGTGCCCTCCTGATCCCAGTGTTGTGCCCTCCTGATCCCAGTGTTGTGTCCTCCCTGATCCCAGTGTTGTGCCTCCTGATCCCAGTGTTGTGCCCTCCTGATCCCAGTGTTGTGCCCTCCTGATCCCAGTGTTGTGCCCTCCTGATCCCAGTGTTGTGCCCTCCTGATCCCAGTGTTGTGCCCTCCTGATCCCAGTGTTGTGCCCACCTGATCCCAGTGTTGTGCCCTGCTGATCCCAGCGTTGTGCCCTGCTGATCCCAGCGTTGTGCCCTGCTGATCCCAGCGTTGTGCCCTGCTGATCCCAGTGTTGTGCCTCCTGATCCTAGTGTTGTGCCCTCCAGATCTCAGTGTTGTGCCCTCCTGATCCCAGTGTTGTGCCCTCTTGATCCCAGTGTTGTGCCCCCCTGATCCCAGTGTTGTGCCCCCCTGATCCCAGTGTTGTGCCCTCATGATCCCAGTATTGTTCCCCCCTGATCTCAGTGTTGTGCCCTCCTGATCTCAGTGTTGTGCCCTGCTGATCCCAGTGTTGTGCCCTCCTGATCCCAGTGTTGTGCCCTCCTGATCCCAGTGTTGTGTCCTCCCTGATCCCAGTGTTGTGTCCTCCCTGATCCCAGTGTTGTGCCTCCTGATCCCAGTGTTGTGCCTCCTGATCCCAGTGTTGTGCCCTCCTGATCCCAGTGTTGTGCCCTCCTGATCCCAGTGTTGTGCCCACCTGATCCCAGTGTTGTGCCCACCTGATCCCAGCGTTGTGCCCTGCTGATCTCAGTGTTGTGCCTCCTGATCCCAGTGTTGTGCCCTCTTGATCCCAGTGTTGTGCTTTCCTGATCCCAGTGTTGTGCCTCCTGATCCCAGTGTTGTGCCCTCCTGATCCCAGTGTTGTGCCCTCCTGATCCCAGTGTTGTGCCCTCCTGATCTCAGTGTTGTGCCCTCCTGATCCCAGTGTTGTGTGCCCTTTGTGTTGACTAGTCTTTGATTTATTGAATGTTTTCCTTTAGTAAAATCGATTTCTTTGAAAGTACTAACGAATAAATGTTTAATTCTATCAACTATATACATTATTTCTTGAAAGTAGGTGTGTAAATTAGAGGCAAGCTGGTGGGGGCCCCAGTGCATTACTTTTCCCAGGGGCCCATGATGCTATTAAGGTGGCCCTGATGGAGAGTCCACCACCCCACGGAGGGTCCACCACCCCAGTCATACAGGACAACCCCCCTCCTTGGTGACACACAGATTGTATGGATAGGGCTGCAGACAGGGCTGGACTGGAACAAAAATTTGGCCCTGGACTTCATCCAGACTGGCCCACTTTGACAGGTCTCTCCCATGGCGGCCGGACAACTCCTGTCCCCAACCACCCAAGCCCCCTCTCCCCCTTCACTAGCCACTCTACTTTATTAGAGGAGAACGGCTGGTACTGGTACTCTTATAGGCTGAACCAGTGGGGAAGCTAGAAATCATTTCACCTGGGGGAAAGAATCAGTTTAGTGCCCTCCCCCCCTCTTATGGGACAAGATTAGGCAGAAGCGAGGAAACTCCCAGGCCATAGCTGTTGAGTCAGCTGTCTGCCCCCTCCCCCTGCTCCTCTGGTCCTCCCCCGGCTTCTCTATCCCTCCCCAGGTGAGCGCTGCAGGGAGGGAGAGGAGGTTAGCGCTGCGGGGAGGGAGAGACAGAGGAGCGAAGGGGGGAGGAGTACCGTTTTCACTGAAGCCGGCCCACTGAGCCATCGGCCCACCAGGAAACTCCCTGTAGTCCCAATGGCCAGTCCATCCATGGCTGCAGATGCCTTTTAATATCTGGAAGAATCTAGGACTTTCTTCACAGAGCCGCATATTTTATCCATCCAATAGCAGGTGATAATGATACCTTGTTATCAGGAGCAACACAAAGAAAATGCTACAAATTGCTGTTATTTCTCCTTCGCACCCCCGACAGACATGCTAAATTGTGGATTTTTTTTCCCTTCTCGGTATAACAGTCTCTGTTCCTTGCCATGGCCGGCGTTGCGTCCTTCCATAAGTGCCCTGCAGGTAGCGGCGCACCGCTCTGAAAGTCCAGGTTGATAATGAAGACTGCCTGGAGATCGCGCACATTGTTAAGTGATAATTGTTCTCGCAGATCGCCTCGCCGTCCCGCTTTATGAGCAACGCAATCCACTTGGCAAGCCGAGCCGATGCATCTTCTGCATTGGGACTCTTCCTGCCATCTATAAAAAGTCTAATTATTGCCCCATAAATTGTGACTCTGCGCACTTCTGTACTTCACATGGCGGCTCTCCTCTCCGCAGACGCGGGCTGATTATTACCAGCTGCCGTACATACAAGAGTTCGGAGGATAGACACACACACACTGTATAAAGGGAGGTAACGCCAGAGATTCCCCCGATATCTTCACCAGGCGGATCAAAGGGAACAGCTTTTTATTTTTTTCTGCCTCTTGATGTTTATTCATGAGATGCATGTGGCAGTTTGTATATGTAATGTAAGCAGCCAAATGCAACATGGGTAATTGGCTTCAAAGGGAAAGTATAATGCAGTAAGTGACACCACATGGCTAATCCCTTCCCTGTAATATCAGAAATACCGCTAACAAAACTTGGGAATTAGTGCGATGACACAAAGAGAAGCACCAGGGATTACCGGAGCCTGGAACCCTTCAATAGATCTGAGGGCGACACCTGCTGTGACGGGAGACACATTGGTGGGGGGCTGTGACGGGAGTCACTTCGGGTGGGGGGCTGTGACGGGAGTCACTTTGGGTGGGGAGCTGTGACGGGAGTCACTTTGGGTGGGGAGCTGTGACAGTAGTCAGTTTGGGTGGGGGGCTGTGATGGAAGTCACTTTGGGTGGGGGCTGTGACAGGAGTCGCTTTGGGTGTGGAGCTGTGACAGTAGTCAGTTTGGGTGGGGGGCTGTGATGGAAGTCACTTTGGTGGGGGGCTGTGACAGGAGTCACTTTGGGTGGGGGGGGCTGTGACTGGAGTCACTTTGGGTGGGGAGCTGTGACTGGAATCACTTTGGGTGGGGGGCTGTGACAGGAGTCACTTTGGGTGGGGGGCTGTGACTGGAGTCACTTTGGGTGGGGAGCTGTGACTGGAATCACTTTGGGTGGGGGGCTGTGATGGGAGTCACTTTGGGTGGGGGGTTGTGACGGGAGTCACTTTGGGTGGGGGACTGTGACGTAGTCACTTTGGGTGGGGGGCTGTGACAGGAGTCACTTTGGGTGGAGGGCTGAGACAGGAGTCACTTTGGGTGGGGGGCTGTGACAGGAGTCACTTTGGGTGGAGGGCTGAGACAGGAGTCACTTTGGGTGAAGGGCTGTGACGGGAGTCACTTTGGGTGGGGAGCTGTGACAGTAGTCAGTTTGGGTGGGGGGCTGTGATGGAAGTCACTTTGGGTGGGGGGCTGTGACGGGAGTCACTTTGGGTGGGGGGCTGTGACAGGAGTCACTTTGGGTGGGGGGCTGTGACTGGAGTCACTTTGGGTGGGGAGCTGTGACGGGAATCACTTTGGGTGGGGGGCTGTGACGGGAGTCACTTTGGGTGGGGGGTTGTGACGGGAGTCATTTTGGGTGGGGGGCTGTGACAGGAGTCACTTTGGGTGGAGGGCTGAGACAGGAGTCACTTTGGGTGGAGGGCTGAGACAGGAGTCACTTTGGGTGGAGGGCTGAGACAGGAGTCACTTTGGGTGGGGAGCTGTGGCGAGAGTCACTTTGGGTGGGGAGCTGTGACAGTAGTCAGTTTGGGTGGGGGGCTGTGATGGAAGTCACTTTGGGTGGGGGGCTGTGACGGGAGTCACTTTGGGTGGGGGGCTGTGACAGGAGTCACTTTTGGTGGAGGGCTGAGACAGGAGTCACTTTGGGTGGGGGGCTGTGACGGGAGTCACTTTGGGTGGGGGGCTGTGACAGGAGTCACTTTGGGTGGAGGGCTGAGACAGGAGTCACTTTGGGTGGAGGGCTGAGACGGGAGTCACTTTGGGTGGGGAGCTGTGACGGGAGTCACTTTGGGTGGGGGGCTGTGACAGGAGTCACTTTGGGTGGAGGGCTGAGACAGGAGTCACTTTGGGTGGAGGGCTGAGACGGGAGTCACTTTGGGTCGGGAGCTGTGACGGGAGTCACTTTGGGTGGGGAGCTGTGACAGTAGTCAGTTTGGGTGGGGGGCTGTGATGGAAGTCACTTTGGGTGGGGGGCTGTGACGTAGTCACTTTGGGTGGGGGGCTGTGACAGGAGTCACTTTGGGTGGGGGGCTGTGACGGGAGTCACTTTGGGTGGGGGGCTGTGACGGAAGTCACTTTGGGTGGGGGGCTGTGGCGGAAGTCACTTTGGGTGGGGAGCTGTGACGGGAGTCACTTTGGGTGGGGGGCTTGTGGAACCCAGCTTACCTTGGAAAGCTCTGGAAACTCCATGTCCAGCTCCCCCGGTCCCTCCTATGTGTAAGTCACCCTGTGTCTATTAGACCCCTTTCACAATGGGGTGCTTTGCAGGACGATATAACGCAAAAATCAGCACCTGCAAAGCGCCCTGAAAAGCCGCCGCTGTCTCTCCAGTGTGAAATCCCAGGGACTTTCACACTGGAGCGGTGTGCTAGGAGGAGGGTAAAAAAAAAGTCCTGCTAGCCGCATCTTTGGAGCGGTGAAGGAGCGGTGTGTATACCCCTCCTCCACTGTTCTTTCCAATTAAAATCAGTGGGCAACGCGGCTATACCGCCGGCAAAGCGCTGCTGCTAGAGATTACCCCGCCCTGTGTCATTATGTAAAAAAGGGGGGGGGGGTATGTCTCTTTGTATCTGTGTTTTGAATAAGGAGTCTTATGTTTTCACCCTACACTGATCCTTTGACAGGTGACTGGGTGGGCTCTTGGGTCGTGCTGTTAGCGGGTAGAAAAGGAAGCCTATACCGCGGACATAATCCTGTTGAGGACAGGGGGTCGTGACGATGAGTAAGATAAGTATTTGACCCCTTCACAAAACATGACTTAGTGGTTGGTGGAGAACCTCTTGTTGGCGATCACAGAGGTCAGACGTTTCTTGTAGTTGGCCTCCAGGTTTCCACACATCTCAGGAGCAGTGGCGTATCTAGGGCAGGGATGGACTGGCCATTGGGACTACAGGGAGTTTCCCGGTGGGCCGATGGCTCAGTGGGCCGGCTTCAGTGACAGCAGACTGCCGTCCCCCTCTGCTCCTCTGTCTCTCCCTCCCTGCAGCGCTCACCTGGGGGGAACAAAGAAGCAGGGGGAGGACCAGAGGAGCATTGGGGGAGGGGACAGACAGCTGACTCAACATCTATGGCCTGGGAGCTTCTCACTTCTGCCTAATCTTGTCCCATAAGGGGGGGGGGGCACCGAACTGATTCTTTGCCCCGGGTGAAATAATGTCTAGCTTCCCCACTGGTCCTGCCTTTTAGAGTGCCAGCCATTTTACTCTAATAAAGTAGAACGGCTAGTGGCTAGTGAGGGGGAGAGGGGGCTTGGGTGGACAGGGGGGGGGGGGTGCGGGAGTTGTCCGGCCCCCATGGGAGAGAACTGTCAAATTGGGCCAGTCTGGATGAGGTCCAGGGCCAAATTTCTGTCCCAGTCCAGCCCTGATCTAGGGTATGGCAGCCATGGCAAGTGCCATGGGCACCATATGAAGGGGGCGCTGATGAGTGGCTGGGCAGCAAGGAACTTACCAGGGTCTGAGGGCCTCTTCTCCCCTCCTCCTGAGCATGGGCAGGATCTCCTTTTCAGCACCTTTGCTAATGGACAATGGTAGCGATATCCCTGCTGCGTTCAGCCTCAGCCGTCCCCTGTTCTCCCATTCCATCTGGTCGGATTGGCAGCACACAAAGAAGAAGGAACATCAGTTTCTCCCTCTCCTCTGTGAAAACTGAAGATTTCATCACTTCCAGTATTGGTTCTGCATGTACCTGGCCTTGGAGGGCAGAGGAGGGATCAGGGGTCTAATAAACCCCAGATTTCTCCATAAAGAGGACATGTCACTACCCAAGGGATGATAAGGCATGATTAATATCACTAGTTCTGTTTGTTATCTGAAAGACGGGTTTCAAATGTTTCGACAGGGGCGCAGTTTCAGTGCTCGCCATAGGCGCCATTTTCACTAGATACGCCTTTGCTCAGGAGGGAATTTTATCCTCTCCAAGTCATTAGGTTTCGATGCTCATGTTTGGTAACTCGAACCTTCAGCTCCCTCCACATATTTTCTATAGGATTAAGGTCTGGAGACCGGCTAGGCCACTCCTGGACCTCAATGTGCTTCTTCTTGAGCCCCTCCTTTGTTGCCTTGGTATGTTTTGGGTCATTGTCAGGTTGGAATACCCATCCACAACCTATTTTAAATGCCCAAGCAGGAAAGGAGGTTCTCCCCCAAGATTTGAGGGTACACGGCCCCGGCCATCATCCCTTTGATGCAGGGAAGTTGTCCTGTCCCCTTAGCAGAAAAACACCCCCAAAGGTTAATGTTTCCACCTCCATGGGTAAAAATGACGTCTGCACGGCATCCCTTGTAT
The DNA here is from genome assembly GCA_029574335.1 of Rana kukunoris. Classification (NCBI taxonomy): domain Eukaryota; kingdom Metazoa; phylum Chordata; class Amphibia; order Anura; family Ranidae; genus Rana; species Rana kukunoris. The sequence continues at coordinate 131,533 of CM056051.1, read as the reverse complement.
CCTTCCAGGTGTGTATACCCTGTACCTGCTCCCCCTTGGTCCCGATCCCAATCTTGGTTCCCCCTTCCTGACTTTTCTTTACACCTCCAGTTTTACTCTTCTCCCAGGATCCCTGACAACTCCCCCTCCTCAGTTCAAAGCGCACCAGAAATCTAGAGCATCACAAAAGTGGGTATGGGGGTCCGGGTACCCACCTGGGGGACATCTATCAATCAGGAGCAGTGGTTTAATAATGCTCATTTGCCTGGGGGTCCCCTTAGTCTGCCTGTTCCGTGGCACATCTGTACCATGTATAAAGCCTGCCGCAGTAAAAAAAATAACCTTTAACCGCTTGCCGACCGCCACGCGAACATGTACGTCGGCAGAATGGCACAGACAGGCAAATGAGCGTACATGTATGTCCCTTTAAATTTGCCGCCGTGTGGTAGAGCGACCTTGCTGCGAGCTCCGTGATTGTGCCTGCGGAGACCCTCAATGTCCGTCGGTCTCTAGTGTTGCTCACGAATATTCGCACTGCGAATATTCGCTACGAATATTGCATATTTGAGTATTCGCGAATATCTCGAATATCGCGGCGAATATTCGCTATTTCGAATATTCGCATTTTTCAAATTTCGAAAAACATTTTTTATAAAATATAGCGAATATTCGTAAATATCGAATATTCGTGATATTTTATAAAAAAAAAAAATCGCGAAAATTTGCAATTTTCTATTTTTTTGTATAAAATATCACGAATATTCGATATTAACGAATATTCGCGACCGCATATGTGAAATTTCGCTTTTTTTTTTTTATAAAATATACTGAATATTCGTGATATTTTATAAAAAAAAAAAACGCGAATTTTCGCATTAGCGAACATTCGCATTGGCGAAAATTCGCAATTTTTTTTTTTATAAAATATCACGAATATTCGATATTAACGAATATTCACGAATATTCTTCGAAATATTCGTGAAATATCGCGAAATCGAATATGGCGTATTCCGCTCATCACTACCGGTCTCCCGCGATCGGGTCACAAAGCTGAAGAAAGGTGGAGATGTCAGTGTAAAACACAACATCTCCCCGTTCTAACTGAATGTCTTTTCCCTCTCATCGGGAGCAGCGATCAGTGTGACATGTCACTCGTAGCCACGCCCCCTAACAGTTAGAATCACTCCCTAGGACGCACTTTACCCCTTCCTCGCACCCCAGTGGTTAACCTCTTCCCTGCCAGCCACATTTACACAGTAATTAGCGCATTTTTATAGCAATGATCGCCGTATAAATGTCAATGATCCCAAAATGGTGCCAAAAGTGTCCGATGTGTCCGCCATAATGTCGCAGTCATTACTAGTAAAAAAAAAAGGCCATAAAACTATCCCCTATTTTGTAAATGCTATAACTTTTGCGCAAACCAATCAATAAACGCTTATTGTGATTTTTTTACCAATAATATGTAGAGGAATACGTATCGCCCCAAAATGAGGAAAAAAATATATTTTTGGGATATTTATTATAGGAAAAAGTAAAACATATTGCATTTTTTTTTCAAAATTGTCGCTCTATTTTTATTTATAGCGCAAAAAATAAAAACCGCAGAGGTGATCAAATACCACCAAAAGAAATCTCTATTTGTGGGGAAAAAAGGACGCCAATTTTGTTTGGGAGCCGCGTCTGCCTATAAAGTGGCGCATCTGTACCACATATAGAATCTGCTGCAGGAAAAAAAATTACCTTTAGATTGCCGACAACACAAAAATGTTAAAAAAAAACAGTGTGGGGGTTCCTCCGCAATCCATATCAGGCCCTCTGGGTCTGGTATAGATTTTAAGGGGAACCCATGCCAAAGGGGGGGGGGGCACCGAACTGATTCTTTGCCCCGGGTGAAATAATGTCTAGCTTCCCCACTGGTACTGCCTATAAGAGTACCAGTACAGCCAATCTACTCTAATAAAGTAGAACGGCTAGTGAAGGGGAAAAGGGGGCTTGGGTGGGGAGGGGGGTGCGGGAGGTGTCTGGCCGTCATGGGAGAGACCTGTCAAAGTGGGCCAGTCTGGATAAAGTCTGTAACGGAATGGCCCGTGGGACCCAGAGGCTCTTGAAGGGTGTGGGGTACTCCTGTTTCAGCTTCACCAATGACTCTTGTGTCTAGGGTCATCCTATGTCCAGTAGGGACATAGGATGACTGAGAAATGATATCTTGAGATGGGACAGTAATGATAATTCACAATGTATTGCAGGATATCTTCGAATATTACAGGTTGTTGATTCTAAACCCAACCGGTCAATAGAAGAATGATTCATTCATGTGGGAACACAGACTGTTAAGGTGGTAATTAAGTCTGCTACTGTAATGTAAACTAGCCTTACTCTGGCTTCTAAAGACCTTTTCATTGTGTGATGCTAATTAACACTGTATTGTGTGAATTTCTATTGATGATAAATGTGGAGTGTATAGCAGGTGAGAAATGATGTCATGACTTGTCAGCTGTAGCTAATTAGCTCATGTAAAATGTGTCAGACCCGGTGCCAGAAAGTCTACCCAAGATCCATATTGGAGGCTCGTTAGGAAGCATTGTATAATGTTGTGGGTGGAGTCATTGTTCATATTTAGTTGCTGACTGTATATAAAGAAGCCTGAGTTTCTCATTAAAGTGTCTATTCATTTTGAACCAGAGAACAGAGCTGTGTGTCTCGTTTCTGGGGAATTTCATGGGCCGTGTTCGTCTGCCGGATTGTGGAGTGCCGGATAAGCTGGCGTGGGTTGGTGGAATGGAATATCGTAAACGGCGTTAACCCCTGTTGTGGCAATCTGGGGGTGTGCAAAGCACACCGCCATCTTGCCATGTGCTCTAAAGCACATCCCCCATCTTAAATGAAATAATGCCATGTTTAAACTAAAAGATTTACTCACCATCATTCTCTACCCATCCATACAAGTCAAGAGACATCATACAAGCCTGTTCTCAAGTTACCATCCTTGCCATCAATGCCAGCCACAGGCCTGAGCATGGCTCCTTTTATTTACACAAAACAGGAAGTCATCACCAGTAAGTCGCCTCCCCCCATGGGAGTGGTCATCACCAGATGTCTTCTTATACACAGCAAACACCATAACAAAACATTTCCTCCGACAGGAAGTCACATTGAATACATGAATAGAATAGAATACAATGGGCCAGATTCAGGAACACTTGCGCTGGAGTATTTCGATATGCGCCGCGTAACTGTGAAGATGCGCCGTCGTTTCTATGTGGCCGTACCCACCAAACTAGATGCGCCCAATAACGGGCCATTTGCGACCGGCGGAACGTTCCGACGCCAGAGTCTCGTCAGCGCATAATTTCGCTTGGCGCATCAGTCGCGCCTATTGATTTCCCCTGCAAATATGCAAATGAGGGATTTTTCACAATTCACGAACGGATTAGCACCATACGCTGGCTACATGCGCCGCGCGTATCTCGTCCGTCCGGCGCAAAGTTATTTCTACAAATAGCTGCTTTATCTTTACTCCAGACGGCCTCAGGTCAGCAGGAGAGCAGCTACAGCAGCAGCGTTACCGACGATAAGAGCTAGCTGAGCACCCCCACTTGCAGGACAACACCTCTGTCCATGCTTGTCTGTCATACAGCCATGGAGGAAGACATCATAGGTCTCCATAGCCGAGATGACGGCTGACAGCTCCTGGCCTTTAGAGTTCAGCTTTCTCCTGTGTGTTTGCGGGGAACGGGAGCAGCCATCTCAGAACAAAAGTAACTTCACTGCGGGGAGGGGGAGCAGGATATACTTTAGTGCCGGAATGGCGCTTCTACGGGCGCATTTAAACGCCCAACGGAAGGCATTGCGCTGACGTTTCCCGTGAAGTGGTGCCGACGGAAGTTGTGAGCATGCGCACAAAGGGGGCGAGTGGAGCCTCACTCACTGCGCATGCTCCCTGGATGATGCGCTGAACGTAAGCCTCTGCGCTGGGCTCCGCCCATCATTTACATATGATCACACCCACTTCCCCTTGCGTCGGGTTACGCCAGCGCATTATCGTTACTCTGGCGCAAGTTTACGCGCAACTGCTATGTGAATAACAGTACTTGCGCTGAAAGGGTCGTCAGAGTAACGTAAATGAGAAGCGTTACTCTGGAGCAAAGATGCTCCCATCTACCTGAATCTGGCCCAATACAATGAATAGAAATACAAACAATGCTGGCTAAAGTCTTATAGGCGTGTCCGGTCAGGGTGTGCATGTGCCCCCCCTGACCCCAGAAATGCTCACAAGCCCTCAAACTATACGCTGATAGAACCTTTAATCTGCGCCATTCCATAGAATAATGCATATAAAGATTATACCCTTATTGAGGCTATTTACAGATGTACCCTATGAATCCCAAATCCTGCTGATCAGACATGACCCAGATAAGAGCGTACATCTGTCCATAGCCACTAGTGTGCTTGCGAAATGAACGCATCCCCCTCAACGATCGTCTGTGCTAAATGCACAGAGGGGCCCCTCGCTGGTGGGCATACGCCCATGCCGCAACCATCACACTCCAACCTCAAGACATTTTCTACTACCAGACGAGAGTCAACCAGCCTCAGGACTGCCACAGTCAGCTCTATTTAGAGCGGGTTGGGGAAGTGTCAAGACTGGGTGCCAATTATGACAATACATAATAAATACATCTTCAAATTTCCACCACACCCCTGACCGTTACAAAGTCCAGGGCCAAATTTTTGTCCCAGTCCAGCCCTTGCAAGCACCCCCCATCTTAAAACCATACCAGGCCACATGCCTTCAACATTGGGGGTGCTTTGGAGTAGGGGAGGCTCCGAATGGGGGGGGGGGTAGCGTACTGTGTGCCCCCCCCCCCTCCGAATAAAAATCCACTGGCTGCCACTGCAATAGACTGTACATAATCCTCTCTCAGAAGAGAACGGCCTTATGGGTAATGTCATGTTATAAATGACCGGCAAATATAGATAATCCAGAGAGCAAAAATTAGAAAAATCTCATCAGAATAAAAAGCAGAGCGACTCTACAAGAGGAGAACATAAAGATCCCCTTCATAAAGCGTCCCGAGAAGAAGATTTGTGGAGCCGCTGAACATCTCATCATCCCGGCAGATGATTTTTATTTAGAGAATGTGCGGTAATATTGTCCCACCGGGGCGCACCGGCGACGTCGGGGGAGGACTTGGTAGAAAGGTACAATTATGACTGGCAGGCGACTTCCTTGGGGAGATGCCAGCCTCCATTAGCTGCACATTCGATTGGCCTTTAAAGTACCCAATGAAATTGAGTAATGGGCTCAGCCTGCGCAGTAATTATGTCAGTGCGTTAAAAAGATGAAGAGCGTTCCCCTAAATCACTTGTGATGGCCGCCCCTCCCCCGCCGCACAGCTCCCGTAATTCTATTATTTCCCCGTCTTTGTTCCTTACAAACAAGATGAAAGCAAATTTGGACGAGAAATCGGCGGCAGATGCTGGAATGGTATTTATTCACCAAAACCGCCGAGGTCATTCATTAAAATCTCCATTTTAATTAGCAAACACCTGTTTTCTATTTGATTGGACGCTGATATGTACAATCGGCAATTTGCTTTCTTCAGTGCGAGCGATTTAACGGCTCCGACAGTCGCAGCTAATCTAATTAGGATGCCGAGGCTCCCAAGGCACTGCGTTGTCTTCAGGAAATGACTCGAGCGTGCGCGGCCGCGATCAGCGAGGGTGCTTGTCTGCTCCGTGATTGGCACAGTCATCTTCTCATCCTGTCCTGCCGTATGACCTCCGCCTGAACCGCACAGACCTCAGCCGGTCTCCCCCAGTCTCTCCCACCCTCTCCAGGCCTCAGCCGGTCTCCCCCAGACTCTCTCAGCCTCTCCCAGTTTCTGACGGATTCTCCCGACCTCTCCCACCCTCTCCTGGCCTCTCTCGGCCTCTCCCAGTTTCTGACGGATTCTTCCGCCCTCTCCCGCCCTCTCCTGGCCTCACCCGCCCTCTGCCGGTTTCCCTTAGCCTCTCCAGGCCTCAGCCGGTCTCCCCCAGCCTCTCCCGCCTTCTGCCGACCTCTCCCAGCCTCTCCCAGCTTCTCCCAACCTCTCCCGCCCTCTCCTGGCCTCTCCCACCCTCTCCAGGCCTCAGCCGGTCTCCCCCAGTCTCTCCCACCCTCTACAGGCCTCAGCCGGTCTCCCCCAGCCCCTCCCGGCCTCTCCCGGTCTCCCCCAGCATCTCCTGCCTTCTGACGACCTCTCCCGGCCTCTCCCAGCTTCTCCCGACCTCTCCCGGCCTCTCCCAGCTTCTGACGGATTCTCCCGACCTCTCCCGCCCTCTCCTGGCCTCACCCGCCCTCAGCCGGTCTCCCCCAGCCTCTTCCGCCTTCTGACGACCTCTCCCGCCCTCAGCCGGTCTCCTCCAGCCTCTCCCACCTTCTGCCAACCTCTCCCGGCCTCTCCCAGCTTCTGACAACCTCTCCCGGCCTCTCCCAGCTTCTGACGGATTCTCCCGACCTCTCCCGCCCTCTCCTGGCCTCACCCGCCCTCTCCCGGTCTCCCCCAGCCTCTCCCGCCTTCTGTCGACCTCTCCCGGCCTCTCCCAGCTTCTCCCGACCTCTCCCGGCCTCTCCCAGCTTCTGACGGATTCTCCCGACCTCTCCTGGCCTCACCCGCCCTCAGCCGGTCTCCCCCAGCCTCTCCCGCCTTCTGCCAACCTCTCCCGGCCTCTCGCAGCTTCTGACGATCTCTCCCGGCCTCTCCCAGCTTCTGACGGCTTCTCTCGACCTCTGCCGCCCTCTCCTGGCCTCTCCCGGGTTCTGCCGACCTCTCCCAGCTTCTGATGGCTTCTCTCGACCTCTCCCACCCTCTCCTGGCCTCTCCCGGCTTCTGCCGACCTCTCCCAGCTTCTGACGGCTTTTCCCGACCTCTCCCGCCCTCTCCTGGCCTCTCCCGGCCTCTCCAGACCTCTGCTGGCCTCTCCCGGCCTCTCCAGACCTCTCCCGGCTTCTGCCAACCTCTCCCGGCTTCTGCCAACCTCTCCCGGCGTCTGACAACCTCTCCCGGTCTCCCCCAGCCTCTCCCGCCTTCTGCCGACCTCTCCCGGCCTCTCCCACCCTCTCCAGGCCTCAGCCGGCCTCCCCCAGCCTCTCTCGGCCTCTCCCAGTTTCTGACGGATTCTCCCGACCTCTCCCGCCCTCTCCTGGCCTCACCTGCCCTCTGCCGGTCTCCCCCAGCCTCTCTCAGCTTTTAAATGCTTCTCCCGACCTCTCCCGGCCTCTCCCAGCTTCTGACGGCTTCTCTCGACCTCTCCCGCCCTCTCCTGGCCTCTCCCGGCTTCTGCCGACCTCTCCTGGCTTCTGCTGACCTCTCCCAGCTTCTGATGGCTTCTCTCGACCTCTGCCGCCCTCTCCTGGCCTCTCCCGGGTTCTGCTGACCTCTCCCAGCCTCTCCCAGCTTCTGACAGCTTCTCTCAACCTCTCCCGCCCTCTCCTGGCCTCTCCCGGCTTCTGCCGACCTCTCCCGGCCTCTCCCAGCTTCTGACGGCTTTTTCCGACCTCTCCCGTCCTCTCCCGGCCTCTCCAGACCTCTGCTGGCCTCTCCCGGCCTCTCCTGGTCACTCCCGGCTTCTGCCAACCTCTCCCGGCTTCTGCCGACCTCTCCCGGTCTCCCCCAGCCTCTCCCGCCTTCTGCCGACCTCTCCCGTCCTCTCCCAGTCTCTCCCACCCTCTCCAGGCCTCAGCCGGTCTCCCCCAGCCTCTCTCGGCCTCTCCCAGTTTCTGACGGATTCTTCCGACCTCTCCCGCCCTCTGCCGGTCTCCCCCAGCCTCTCCCAGCTTTTAAATGCTTCTCCCGACCTCTCCCACCCTCTCCCGACCTCTCCCAGCTTCTGAGGGCTTCTCTCGACCTCTCCCGCCCTCTTCTGGCCTCCCCCGGCTTCTGCCGACCTCTCCCGGCTTCTGCCGACCTCTCCCAACTTCTGAATGCTTCTCTCAAACCTCTGCCGCCCTCTCCTGGCCTCTCCCGGGTTCTGCCGACCTCTCCAGGCCTCTCCCAGCTTCTGACAGCTTCTCTCGCCCTCTCCCGCCCTCTCCTGGCCTCTCCCGGCTTCTGCCGACCTCTCCTGGCCTCTCCCAGCTTCTGACAGCTTTTCCCGACCTCTCCTGCCCTCTCCCGGCCTCTCCAGACCTCTGCTGGCCTCTCCCGGCCTCTCCCGCCCTCTCCTGGCCTCCCCTGGCCTCTCCCAGTCTTTGCCGGCCTCTCCTGGCCTCTGTCAGCCTCTGCCAGCCTCTCCCACCTTCATTCTAAGAGGCAGATTGGGTTTCAAAAAGAAATAAAATAATTCCAAAGGATGAGGAACCGGAAAAGATGAGCTGCTTCGCCTATTAAAAGGCCAAAACCGGCCAAACACCAGACTCTCCTGGCCTCTCCCAGCCTCTGCCGTCCTCTCCTGACCTCTCCCGCTTTCATTCTAAAAGGCAGATTGGGTTCCAAAAAGAAAAAAAAAATTCCAAAGAATGGGGAACCGAAAAAGGCGAGCTGCTTTGCCTATTAGAAGGCCAAAACTGGCCGAACACTGGCATCTCCCAGCCTCTCCCGACCTCTCCCGCCTTCTCCAGGCATCTGCTGGCCTCTCCCGCCCTCTCCTAGCTTCTGACAGCTTCTCCCAGCCTCTCCCGACCTCTCCCGCCTACTCCCGGCCTCTCCCGGCCTCTCCCAGCTTCTGACAGCTTCTCCCGGCCAATCCCAGACAGAAATCAGTTCACTTCTTAATACTCATCTAGCGCACCCCCTAAGGATCCCCCACCCTGCACAGCCAGGCACACCGAATTCTCAGGCAGTTCAGAGACAGAGGACAATCCATAACTTTGTTTTTGGGGTGCCAACTTGTTTAGGGGTTCTCCCCCACCCCCCGATACTCCCTCACCCCCCCGATACTCCCTCACCCCACCCCCTGATACTCCCCACCCCCCGATACTCCCTCACCCCCCGATACTCCCTCACCTCCCGATACTCCCTCACCCCCGATACTCCCCAGCCCCCCAATACTCCCTCACCCCCCCGATACTCCCTCACCCCCGATACTCCCTCACCCCCCCAATACTCCCCACCCCCCCAATACTCCCCACTCCCCGATACTCCCTCCCCCCCCCCCCCCCCCGATACTCCCTCACTCCCCCGATACTCCCCACCCCCCCGATACTCCCTCACCCCCCGATACTCCCCACCCCCCGATACTCCCTCACCCCCCCCCCCGATACTCCCCACCCCCCCCTCCCCCGATACTCCCTCACCCCCCCGATACTCCCTCACCCCCCGAAACTCCCTCACCCCCCCAATACTCCCTCACCCCCCAATACTCCCCACCCCCCGATACTCCCTCACCCCCCCCCCGATACTCCCTCACCCCCCGATACTCCCTCACTCCCCGATACTCCCCACCCCCCCGATACTCCCTCACCCCACCCCCCGATACTCCCTCACCCCCCGATACTCCCCCACCCCCCCAATACTCCCCACCCCCCGATACTCCCTCCCCCCCGATACTCCCTCACTCCCCCGATACTCCCCACCCCCCCGATACTCCCTCACCCCCCCCCCCCCGATACTCCCCACCCCCCGATACTCCCTCACCCCCCCGATACTCCCCACCCCTCCCGATACTCCCTCACCCCCCCGATACTCCCTCACCCCCCGATACTCCCCACCCCCCCCAATACTCCCCACCCCCGATACTCCCTCACCCCCCCCCCCCCCCGATACTCCCCACCCCCCGATACTCCCTCACTCCCCCGATACTCCCCACCCCCCCGATACTCCCTCACCCCCCGAGACTCCCTCACCCCCCGATACTCCCCACCCCCCAATACTCCCTCACCCCCCGATACTCCCCACCCCCCGATACTCCCTCACCCCACCCCCCGATACTCCCTCACCCCCCAATACTCCCTCACCCCCCGATACTCCCTCACCCCCCCGATACCCCCTTCACCCCACCCCCCGATACTCCCCACCCCCCGATACTCCCCACCCCCCCGATACTTCCTCACCCCCCCATACTCCCCACCCCCCCCCCCGGTACTCCCCACCCCCCCAATACTCCCTCACCCCCCCGATACTCCCTCACCCCCCCGATACTCCCCACCCCCCGATACTCCCCACCCCCCGATACTCCCTCACACCCCCCGATACTCCCTCACCCCCCCATACTCCCTCACCCCACCCCCCGATACTCCCCACCCCCCGATACTCCCTCACCCCCCGATACTCCCTCACCCCCCCCGATACTCCCTCACCCCCCCCCCGATACTCCCTCACCCTACCCCCCGATACTCCCCACCCCCCGATACTTCCTCACCCCTCGATACTCCCTCACCCCCCCGATACTTCCTCACCCCACCCCCCGATACTCCCCACCCCCCGATACTCCCTCACCCCCCCGATACTCCCCACCCCTCCAATACTCCCTCACCCTCCGATACTCCCTCACCCCCCCCAAAAAAGGTGGGGGTGTGCTGCTGAATGCAGGGAAAAGCCGGGGGGCGGTGCTTCTCCTCCCGGACCAAACAGGAAGCCGGTCCTGAGACCTGATTGGCCGGAAGTCCTAAGACTCCCTGGCCAATCTCATACCTTTTTACCAACTTTTCAACTTCAGAATGAGGGACAAATGAGCAAACCTCCCAAGATTTAAAAATTTCCCTTCGGATTTGTTGAGCGGGGGGGTAATCGCGGGAAAGGGGGTCGCGGAATTGCGGGACTGCGGGATTTACCACGAATCGCGGGACAGTCCTGCGAAATCCGGGACGTTTGGGAGGTATGCAATCTGGGCTCAGGACCCACTTCCTGATTGGCCGGGAGGAGAATCAGGAAGACATTAGTGAATATTATGATGTCACAGAAGTGGGTGGGCTCAGGACACAATGCTCTGCCCCCCCCCCCCCCCGGGCCTACCCTGGAGCCAGTTAGAGCCTCAGGCTCTAATCACAAAACCTTGAAACCCATGCATGCAGATTAGGGGCCGGGCGGATGGATTAAAGGGGGAGCCAATAAGTATTAGTGGAGTAGAGCGGCGGACTCGGGCACTACAGCAAGTCCTGCATGAAGGACTGAAGTCCCGGTCAGGGGGGATGGGCTCCCTTTATACATCCCAAGGGCTCAGATTTGGCCGGAGTTTTACCTTCGAGGGTCCCACCTAACAAGCCTGAGATGAACGGATCGCTCTTCCCGGATCGGCCACTTTTATTTCCTTCTTACAAATGCAGAAGAGATTTTCTCTCATTACATTAATGAATGAGCTGCGGCGGCGCCTGCGCATGCGCCGGTCGGTGTCTCTGGAAATTGTGCAGAGGCTCCTCCATGGATTGTAAATTGCTTTAGGAGTCATTAGCAGTCCCACTATCAGCCGTATTATAGCAATTCGGAGGAATTGGAAGCGGGTCAAAGTGATCGCAGATAGCGGATGGAGCCATGAGCCGGTGGGGGGGGGGGGGCGCGGTTGGAGATCATGCGCGCTGTTATGGACTCCTGCAGCTTCCACAGTAATAAACTTGAGAGTATAATCAGAAGCAGCTTATAGACAAAGTGTTCCTGTGAGGACAGGAGAGCCGTTCATTATACAGACACAGCGTGGGCGGGGGAGGGGGAGGGGGGGGAGTGCGGCGCGGTGGTTGCACGCACACGCTGATTATCCCGTCACACCGCAGCTCTTATAATGTGTGGTGTCAGGTGAGGGTGTCAGGATCAGAAGCTGTGCGATTTATAGAGCATTGGGCATCACTTATGTTTTACATTCCGTCTTCAGAGCACCGCCGCGGCGCCGCCCGCATATTGTCAAAAGTATTGGGGCGCCGCCTGCATGTTGTCAAAAGTATTGGGGCGCCGCCTGCATGTTGTCAAAAGTATTGGGGCGCCGCCTGCATGTTGTCAAAAGTATTGGGGCGCCGCCTGCATGTTGTCAAAAGTATTGGGACGCCACCTGCATATTGTCAAAAGTATTGGGGCGCCGCCTGCATATTGTCAAAAGTATTGGGACCCGCCCGCATATTGTCGAAAGTATTGGGGCACCGCCCGCATATTGTCGAAAGTATTGGGGCGCCGCCCGCATATTGTCGAAAGTATTGGGGCGCCGCCCGCATATTGTCGAAAGTATTGGGGCGCCGCCCGCATATTGTCAAAAGTATTGGGGCGCCGCCCGCATATTGTCAGAAGTATTGGGGCGCCGCCCGCATATTGTCAAAAGTATTGGGGCGCCACCCGCATATTGTCAAAAGTATTGGGACGCCGCCCGCCTTGTGGCGCTCAATATCGTTCATTTATTGGATGCACACTTAGTAATTAAAAGACAACTGTCAGAGGAAAAGGATGGAGTTAAAATCAAACAAAATAAAACTCATTCTCCTGGTTGAAGTTCTAATATAAGCGATACGGCCGCACTTCCTGAGGACACGGGGTTACCATCAACGCGTATTCGCCAGAGTCCCGCTTATATTGAGCCATCCGGGTAATGATCGGGACTATGGAGTACACTCATCGGCCCGGATTCATAAACCACTTACGCTAACATAAGTACAAATGTGCGCCGGCGTATCTGTGCGCCGGACCCACAAACCAACATACGCCTAAAAACTGTCCACCCTCCCCCGACGTAGCTTACATACCCCGGCGTAGCGTGGGCGCACTTTCCGTCCGGATGCATGTTGCTGCTCCCATTGATTAGGCATTCAAACATGCAAATGAGGGAAATACGGCGATTCACGAACGTACGCACGGCCGGAGCATGCTGCGCGATGTTTGCGTAAATTGTACGTCCGGCGTAAAGTTATTCCCCATAGATGAGGCGCAACCCGGCAACAGACATGCAAAGGTCCGCCCCAGAGAACACAGGCCGGCGTATTGGGCGCACGTTACGTCAACGGCTTACGTGGTGATCCGGCGTAGCTTAGGCAGTTGTGCCGGCGTGGTTGTGAGCAGGCGCAGGAAGGTGCAGTTTCATGCGTCCACGTCACGGCGCATGCACAGTTCGTGATACACCAGGCGTTAAACCCTGCACTATCATTTGCATGGGGTCACGCCCACTTCCACCTACGCCGGCCTGCGCCTTCGATATCTACGCCACGCCGATGCAGCGCTGGGAGCAAAAGCTTGCTGAATACAGTGCATGCCTCTCCGTGCTGCGCCGGCGTGGCGTACTGTGTGTGCGCTACGGCGGCGTAACGTGCGCCCAACTCTCTGTGAATCCGGGCCTTTGATGTTAAATATATATATTGATATAAATCGTGTAAAATAATAATAATAATAATGTAGAATATTATTATTATTATTGATGTTGTTATTTTTATTATTATTATTATTACAATTGTTGTTATTAGTATTATTATTATTCATGTTGTTGTTATTATTATTATTATTATTATTATTATTATTACAATTGTTGTTATTAGTATTATTATTATTCATGTTGTTATTATTATTATTATTATTATTATTATTATTATTATTGATGTTGTTATTATTATTATTATTATTATTATTACAATTGTTGTTGTTAGTATTATTATTATTCATGTTGTTGTTATTATTATTATTATTATTATTATTATTATTATTATTATTACAATTGTTGTTATTAGTATTATTATTATTCATATTATTATTATTATTATTGATGTTGTTATTATTATTATTATTATTAGTATTATTACAATTGTTGTTGTTATTATTATTATTGTCATTCTTTAGTAGTAATAAAAATAACAGTAACAGTAGGAATACATCCACTCAGACACAAAAGCGCGCTTCCTTCGTTAAGTAAATCACCGGTAGGACGGCGGGTATCCGAGCGAATGTATAACTATCACCTCGGCAGATAAAGCGCATGGCGTTCCAGCGCCCCGCTATTAATTGGCGGTACGATTTCATTGTTTTATTATTCCTCGGGTTTATTTCCGGGGTGATTCCGCGGCGCGTTATGCGACTGCGAAGTGATTGAATTTCTCACCTTCTGTCCCGTTTTTCCTTTCTTCTCTTTTTATTACTGAAGCGTCTTCATTTTTCATTAATGGAACCCGAAACATTAGCGGCCGCCGCGGGATTATGAAAATGTAGGCGAGATTTATTTTTATGGCGGCGCAGCGATCGGAGCGTTCCTCCCTTCATAGGAGGCTTCGCACTTCCTCCACTTCCACGTGTCTGTCATTAGGAAACGTTCGGATCGCCACATTTATGTCACAAGTTTTTTTTTTTTTTTATATATATATATTTCTTTTAATGTTTACATCTTTAACCACTTGACCACTGGGCACTTAAACCCCCTTCCTGACCAGACCAATTTTCAGCTTTCGGTGCTCTCACAATTTGAATGACAATAACTCAGTCATACAACACTGTAACCAAATGACATTTTTGTCCTTTTTTTCCCACAAATAGAGCTTTCTTTTGGTGGTATTTGGTCACCTCTGCGGTTTTAATTTTTTTTGCTATAAATGAAAAAAGAACAACATTTTGCAAAAAATAATAATTTTTCTTCATTTCTATTATAACATTTTGCAAAAAAGTAATTTTTCTTCATAAATTTGGCCTAAAATGTATACTGCTACATATCTTTGGTAAAAAAAAAAAAAATGTTGGATATTATTTAGTCTGGGTGAAAGTTATGGGGTCTACAAGCTATGGTACCAATTACTGAAAATTGATCAATTTCATCACACCTGATGTACTGACAGCCTCTCTCATTTCTTGAGACCCTAACATGCCAGAAAAGTACAAATACCCCCCAAATTACCCCTTTTTGGAAAGAAGACATTCCAAGGTATTTAGATAGAGGCATTGTGAGTTTTTTTAAAGTTGTAATTTTTTCCCACAATTCTTTGCAAAATCAAGATTTTTTATTTTTTTTCATCAAATTTTCATATTATTAGGTTATTTTTCACACACAGCATATGCATACCACAAATTACACCCCAAAACACATTCTGCTATTCCTCCCGAGTATGGCGATACCCCATGTGTGAGACTTTTACACAGTGCGGCCACATACAGAGGCCCAACATGCAGGGAGCACCCAGGGCAATTCTGACATTTCTCTCCTACATGTAAAAATCATCATTTATTTGCTAGAAAATTACATAGAACCCCAAAACATTATATAAAGATACCTCACATGTGTGGTTTGAACACCGTTTTCATATGTGGGCGGGACTTGCGTATGCGTTCGCTTCTGCATGCGAGCTCACGGGGACAAGGGCGCTGTATGCCCAGAGTATTGCGGAGTATGCCCAGAGTATTGCGGAGTATGCCCAGAGTATTGCGGAGTATGCCCAGAGTATTGCCGGAGTATGCCCAGAGTATTGCGAAGTATACCCAGAGTATTGTCGGAGTATTGCCAGAGTATTGCCGGAGTATGCCCAGAGTATTGCCGGAGTATGCCCAGAGTATTGCGAATTATGCCCAGAGTATTGCCAGAGTATTGCCAGAGTATTGCCGGAGTATGCCCAGAGTATTGCCGGAGTATGCCCAGAGTATTGCCAGAGTATTGCCAGAGTATTGCCGGAGTATGCCCAGAGTATTGCTGGAGTATGCCCAGAGTATTGCGGAGTATGCCCAGAGTATTGCCGGAGTATTGCCGGAGTATGCCCAGAGTATTGCCGGAGTATGCCCAGAGTATTGCCGGAGTATTGCCGGAGTATGCCCAGAGTATTGCCGGAGTATGCCCAGAGTATTGCCGGAGTATGCCCAGACTATTGCCAGAGTATTGCCGGAGTATGCCCAGAGTATTGCCGGAGTATGCCCAGAGTATTGCGGAGTATGCCCAGAGTATTACCGGAGTATGCGCAGAGTATTGCGAAGTATGCCCAGAGTATTGCCGGAGTATGCCCAGAGTATTGCCAGAGTATTGCCAGAGTATTGCCGGAGTATGCCCAGAGTATTGCCGGAGTATGCCCAGAGTATTGCCGAGTATGCCCAGAGTATTGCCGGAGTATGCCCAGAGTATTGCCGGAGTATGCCCAGAGTATTGCCGGAGTATGCCCAGAGTATTGCCGGAGTATGCCCAGAGTATTGCCGGAGTATGCCCAGAGTATTGCCAGAGTATTGCCGGAGTATGCCCAGAGTATTGCCGGAGTATGCCCAGAGTATTGCGGAGTATTGCCGGAGTATGCCCAGAGTATTGCCGGAGTATGCCCAGAGTATTGCCGGAGTATGCCCAGAGTATTGCCGGAGTATGCCCAGAGTATTGCCAGAGTATTGCTGGAGTATGCCCAGAGTATTGCCGGAGTATGCCCAGAGTATTGCCGGAGTATGCCCAGAGTATTGCCGGAGTATGCCCAGAGTATTGCTGGAATAACACCCAGAGTATTGCTGGAGTATGCCTAGAGTATTGCCGAGTATGCCCAGAGTATTGCGGAGTATGCCCAGAGTATTGCAGAGTATTGCAGAGTAATGCCCAGAGTATTGCCGAGTATTGCTGAGTATTGCCAAGTATTGCCCAGAGTATTGCAGAGTATTGCCCAGAGTATTGCAGAGTATTGCCCAGAGTATTGCAGAGTATGCCCAGAGTATTGCGGAGTATGCCCAGAGTATTGCCCAGAGTATTTCATATGTGGGCGGGACTTGCGTATGCGTTCGCTTCTGCATGCGAGCTCACGGGGACAAGGGCGCTGTATGCCCAGAGTATTGCGGAGTATGCCCAGACTATTGCCGGAGTATGCCCAGAGTATTGCGAAGTATACCCAGAGTATTGTCGGAGTTTTGCCAGAGTATTGCCGGAGTATGCCCAGAGTATTGCCGGAGTATGCCCAGAGTATTGCGAATTATGCCCAGAGTATTGCCAGAGTATTGCCGGAGTATGTGTCAGGGTACACAAGTACTTACCGAGGCCGAGATGCTGAGGACGGCTCACCTTTACGACCAAGCGCACCTGCCCCCTGGAATTTGAGACAGGAGGCAGAGGCACAAGGAGGTACCGGTACCGGGGAGGTAGGTAGATGGGATGCAGGCACTGGAGGTCCGAGGCTGGGATGTGCAGCAGGTGCTGGAAGGTCACCAAGGCAGGTGGAAGTGGTAAAGTCCCAGGGCTCAGTTCAATAGCCAGCAGACGAATGGAAGCAGATCCGGGTACAGGTAAAAGTCCGGGTTCCGGGTAGCGCTAAGACAAGTCCAGGTAAGTAAGCCGAAGTTCAGGGGCAGGAGACAGAAGCAAATCCAGGTCACGGTCCGAGGTCAAAGGGGTTCAAGAAGGCAGCAGAGTTCACAGACAGGCCGAGGTCAGGTTTCCAGGTGAGAGCCGAGTCGGGAAGTAAATCCAGGTCAAAGGGTACAAGTCAAAGTGTCAAAACTTTACTCAGAGCTGACGATAAACCAGCAACCTGTGCAAAGACAGGGGCTGGTTTAAATAGGCCTGTCAGGTCTGTGATTGGTCCCGGGAGGAGGCGCGCACGTCCGCGCGCTCGTGCACGCGCCGCGCCGCTGCGCCACGCACGCGCGCGCGCCCCAGATGCGCGGGCACGCGCCGTGACGCGATTCTAACGTGCCTGTGCACGGATTGAGCGCTGTGAGCGCTGGGGCCCTGACAGTGCCCCCCCCAAGGGGCGGACTCCGGACGCCCAAGCTGGACATCAACTCTGGGTGTTCCTGATGAAAAGTTCGGATTAGACGTGGAGCATGCAGATTTCTTGCGGGTTCCCATGAGTTATCTTCCGGGGGATAGCCCCTCCATTTAATCAAATACTGAAGCTGTCTACCTCTTTTTCTACAGCTGATGATGGACTCAACTTCAAATTCTTCCTCTCCCTCGACCTCTACTGGTGGAGGCGGAGGTCTTTCTCTTCCTTGGAAAGGATCAGGGGTAACAGGTTTCAGGAGAGAGGCATGGAATACCGGATGGATCCTGTAGGAATCCGGCAACGAGAGTTCAAAGGCCACCGCGTTGATCTTGCGCTTGATCCTGAAAGGGCCAATGAATCTTGGACCCAACTTTCGAGAGGGTACCGGTAATTTTAAATTAGTAGCGGATAGCCAAACCTCTTCTCCGACTTCAAAAGTAGGACAATCTTTCCTTCCTTTGTCGTAAAATCTTTTGTAGTCCTCCTGGGCCCGTTGCATCACTCTTTGTAATTGTAGAAAGTTTAATTGGATAGCTGTTAAATGTTCTTGGGCCGCCGGAACAGGTGTTTCTGGGAGGGCATCAGGAAGAAAGGGCGGGTGAAAGCCATAGTTGGCCCAAAAGGGTGTTTGATTCGTGGTGGCATGGACGGAATTATTATAGGCAAATTCAGCGGAAGGTAAGAGGGACGACCAGTCATCTTGAGAGGCGGAACAGAAACATCGGAGGTACTGCTCCAGCGTTTGGTTAGTCCTTTCCGTTTGGCCGTTACTCTGGGGGTGGTAGGCAGAGGAAAGGCAGGTCTTGACTTCCAAAGATTTACAAAGTTCCTTCCAAAATTTTGAGGTGAATTGAGAACCCCTATCTGAAACGATGCTCCTGGGCACCCCATGAAGCCTGACGATTTCCCTGAAGAAGACTTTGGCTGTCTCTAGGGCAGAGGGAGTACCGATCATGGGCACAAAATGTGCCATCTTGGAGAGACGATCTACTACGACTAGGATTGTGGTGAAGCCTTCAGAAGGTGGTAAGTCGACAATAAAATCCATAGAGATTTCAGACCAAGGCCGTTCTGGAACTGGTAGAGGCTTGAGTAACCCCCAGGTCTTGGTTTTAGGACCCTTATTACGTTGGCAAGTGGTACAGGAGGCAACGTAGGCTTTACAATCTTGTCTGTAGCTTGGCCACCAGAAGTATCGTAGAACCATCTCTGTGGTCTTTCGTGCTCCAAAATGACCTGCTAGTTTACGGTCGTGAAAGGTGCTCAAGACCAGTTGTCTGGATTCTGATGGAACGAAAATTTTCCCTCGGGACAAAAAGATATCGTGATGTTTTACCAATGAAGACACCTCTGGATCAGAACATTGTCTGGATGAAGCCTTAATAGAATTTAACAGGTCGATTTGAGAGACTAGTAGAAAATTCCGAGATGACAGAATGGTGCTCGGTTCAGTTGTGGATGGCGTCTCAGGGAACATTCTAGAAAGAGCGTCTGCTTTTCCATTCTTTGAACCAGGCCTGTAAGTGAGATGAAAATTAAACCAAGAAAAAAAAAGAGCCCAACGGGCTTGCCTGGGCTTTAAACGTTTTGCTGTCCGCAGATATTCAAGGTTTTTATGGTCGGTAAAGATCATTATAGGATGAGCCGATCCTTCTAGCAGATACCTCCACTCCTCTAGGGCAAATTTGATAGCAAGCAGTTCCCTGTCACCTACATCATAATTCTTTTCGGGTGGAGTTAGTTTTCGAGAGGCATAGGCCACAGGGTGTAGTAGGGACTTTGGCCCTTGTCTCTGGGATAGCACGGCTCCTGTAGCAGTCTCAGAGGCGTCTACTTCCAAGGTAAAAGGCAACATTGGATCGGGGTGTTGCAGAACAGGAGCGGAAGAAAAAACTAATTTTAGTTTCCTGAATGCTTCTTGGGCCTCCAGTGTCCAGCAAAAAGGATGACCTTGGCGGGTAAGCTGAGTGATGGGGCTCACGATGGAGGAGAACCCCACAATGAACCGTCGATAGAAATTAGCGAAGCCGATGAACCGCTGCACCCCTTTCTTGTCCACCGGGGCTGGCCATTCCTGAATAGCTTTAACCTTTTGAGGGTCCATGGCGACGCCACTGGTGGATATAATGAATCCCAAGAATTGCACGGAAGATTTCTCGAATTCACATTTCTCAGCTTTTAAGTAGAGTCTATGTTTTCTGAGTATGGTAAGCACTCTCTTCACATGGCATCTATGTAGGTCTAAGGAAGGTGAGAAAATAAGGATGTCGTCCAGATACACGACCAGGAAATCGTCCAGGTGTTCACGAAAAATGTCGTTAACTAAATGCTGGAAGGTGGCTGGGGCATTGCAAAGTCCAAAAGGCATAACAAGGTACTCAAAGTGCCCGAATCTTGACCTGAAGGCAGTTTTCCACTCGTCTCCTGCCCTAATTCTGACGAGATTGTAAGCACCCCGTAAGTCCAACTTAGAAAATACTTGAGCTGATCGGAACCGCTGGAATAATTCTGATATGAGGGGAAGCGGGTATCTGTTTTTAATTGTAATTTTATTGAGCTCCCGATAGTCAATACAAGGTCTAAGAGTTCCATCTTTTTTCTCAACAAAAAAGATTCCCGCTCCAGCCGGGGAAGACGAGGGACGAATGAATTTCTTTTGCAAATTTTCGTCAATATAGGCCTTGAGGGCCTTTAATTCTGTCTCGGACAGCGGAAAAATGCGGCCAAAGGGGATCTCGGCGCCGGGTAAGAGGTCAATGGGGCAATCATACGGTCGGTGGGGCGGAAGGCAGTCGGCTTGCTGCTTGTCGAACACATCCGTGAATTCCAAGTAGACAGAGGGAACATTCCGGAGAGTTTCAGGCGAGGTTGTCACGGCAGAGCAGGAAACAACTGGAGATGGAAGGCAATTCTGTGAACAATATGAGGATGTAAAGTTGACCTCTTTCTTTAGCCAGTGTATGACCGGTTGATGTGCTTGTAGCCAGGGAAGACCCAGGATGATGGGAAACAGTGGGGAAGGAATGAGGTCCAGACGTAGAAATTCCTGGTGGCCGGAGTCGGTGGTGGCACGGATAGGTGCGGTTTCTTGCGTGATAAGTCCAGATCGGGGTAGAGAACCGTCAGCTAAGTGAATTTGAAAAGGATGGTCTTTGTTGCGAAGGGGTACATGAAGCCTTTGAGCCAATGTAGCGTCCAAGAAGCAGCTGCATGCCCCGGAATCAACTATGGCCGGTAGACGAGTTGCCCCTTCCGGTAACTGCAAGGAAATGAAAAGAACAACGTGAGCCTGAGAAAGGTTTGCAATATTGTAGCTGAGAGTAGATTGTGGTTTGGACTTACGAGGCCTTGTTGGACAGGAGTGAAGGAAATGACCGGCTTCTCCGCAGTACAGACATAAGTTGTTTTGACGTCTTCGCAGTCTCTCCTCGGAGGTAAGCGGGGCTCGGACCAATCCAACTTGCATAGGTTCAGGATCCGGGGGGTTTATGTTTTGAGGAGCTGCAGGTGGCTGTGGAGCCAGAGTGGGCCTTGGATGGGCCCAGGTAGAGCGTGGAACTTGATATCGTTCAGAACGACGTTCTCTCAGGCGTCGATCCAGCTGCGTGGCAGTTTTAATCAGGTCTTCAAGAGTGGCCGGGACTTCTGTCCGAGCCAGCTCGTCCTTAAGAGATTCCGACAATCCTTGGCGAAACTGGTATTTTAGTGCAGCCTCATTCCAGCCTGTGTCGGCTGACCATTTTCGGAACTCGGCTGTATAGTCCTCGATAGGCCTTCTACCTTGGGTAAGGTTATGGAGAATAGTTTCGGCAGTGGCCGTACGCTGTGGGTCATCATATAACTTTGCCATGTGTTCAAAAAAGGTATCTATGGTGTTTAGGATTGGGCTCTGTTGCTCCATAAGAGTGTGAGCCCAGGCTTGAGGTTCTTCTGAGAGAAGAGAAACGACAAAACCCACTTTCACAGTCTCTGAACAAAAGGTTCTGGGTTGAAGAGATAAATATAAGGAGCAAGCATTTTTAAACGCCCGGTATTTCCGGCGCTCACCTGAAAAACGTTCCGGGATAGGCACACGTGGTTCCGGGTGGGTCACCATTACGGCCGAGCTAGAGGCGACTTGAGGTACTGCAGCTCCAGAGGATGGTGGTGCAGGTGGAGATGAGGGTCCAGGAATCACGGCCAGCTGTTGGAGACGGCCATCTATTTGGAGGTAGCCATCTTGCAGCTTTTGTACTGCGTCAGTAAGTGCGGACACTTGCATGCAAAGTGTTTCAAATGGTGAGCGCGCCCTGTCGGCCTCAGACATCTGGCTGGTTTATACTGTCAGGGTACACAAGTACTTACCGAGGCCGAGATGCTGAGGACGGCTCACCTTTACGACCAAGCGCACCTGCCCCCTGGAATTTGAGACAGGAGGCAGAGGCACAAGGAGGTACCGGTACCGGGGAGGTAGGTAGATGGGATGCAGGCACTGGAGGTCCGAGGCTGGGATGTGCAGCAGGTGCTGGAAGGTCACCAAGGCAGGTGGAAGTGGTAAAGTCCCAGGGCTCAGTTCAATAGCCAGCAGACGAATGGAAGCAGATCCGGGTACAGGTAAAAGTCCGGGTTCCGGGTAGCGCTAAGACAAGTCCAGGTAAGTAAGCCGAAGTTCAGGGGCAGGAGACAGAAGCAAATCCAGGTCACGATCCGAGGTCAAAGGGGTTCAAGAAGGCAGCAGAGTTCACAGACAGGCCGAGGTCAGGTTTCCAGGTGAGAGCCGAGTCGGGAAGTAAATCCAGGTCAAAGGGTACAAGTCAAAGTGTCAAAACTTTACTCAGAGCTGACGATAAACCAGCAACCTGTGCAAAGACAGGGGCTGGTTTAAATAGGCCTGTCAGGTCTGTGATTGGTCCCGGGAGGAGGCGCGCACGTCCGCGCGCTCGTGCACGCGCCGCGCCGCTGCGCCACGCACGCGCGCGCGCCCCAGATGCGCGGGCACGCGCCGTGACGCGATTCTAACGTGCCTGTGCACGGATTGAGCGCTGTGAGCGCTGGGGCCCTGACAGTATGCCCAGAGTATTGCCGGAGTATGCCCAGAGTATTGCCAGACTATTGCCAGAGTATTGCCGGAGTATGCCCAGAGTATTGCTGGAGTATGCCCAGAGTATTGCAGAGTATGCCCAGAGTATTGCCGGAGTATTGCCGGAGTATGCCCAGAGTATTGCCGGAGTATGCCCAGAGTATTGCCAGAGTATTGCCGGAGTATTGCCGGAGTATGCCCAGAGTATTGCCGGAGTATGCCCAGAGTATTGCCGGAGTATGCCCAGACTATTGCCAGAGTATTGCCGGAGTATGCCCAGAGTATTGCCGGAGTATGCCCAGAGTATTGCGGAGTATGCCCAGAGTATTGCCGGAGTATGCGCAGAGTATTGCGAAGTATGCCCAGAGTATTGCCGGAGTATGCCCAGAGTATTGCCAGAGTATTGCCAGAGTATTGCCGGAGTATGCCCAGAGTATTGCCGGAGTATGCCCAGAGTATTGCCGGAGTATGCCCAGAGTATTGCCGGAGTATGCCCAGATTATTGCCGGAGTATGCCCAGAGTATTGCCGGAGTATTGCCGGAGTATGCCCAGAGTATTGCCGGAGTATGCCCAGAGTATTGCCGGAGTATGCCCAGAGTATTGCCAGAGTATTGCCGGAGTATGGCCAGAGTATTGCCGGAGTATGCCCAGAGTATTGCAGGGTATGCCCAGAGTATTGCCGGAGTATGCCCAGAGTATTGCCGGAGTATGCCCAGAGTATTGCCGGAGTATGCCCAGAGTATTGCCGGAGTATGCCCAGAGTATTGCCGGAGTATTGCCGGAGTATGCCCAGAGTATTGCCGGAGTATGCCCAGAGTATTGCGGAGTATGCCCAGAGTATTGCCGGAGTATGCCCAGATTATTGCCGGAGTATGCCCAGAGTATTGCCGGAGTATTGCCGGAGTATGCCCAGAGTATTGCCGGAGTATGCCCAGAGTATTGCCGGAGTATGCCCAGAGTATTGCCAGAGTATTGCCGGAGTATGGCCAGAGTATTGCCGGAGTATGCCCAGAGTATTGCAGGGTATGCCCAGAGTATTGCCGGAGTATGCCCAGAGTATTGCCGGAGTATGCCCAGAGTATTGCCGGAGTATGCCCAGAGTATTGCCGGAGTATGCCCAGAGTATTGCCAGAGTATTGCCGGAGTATGCCCAGAGTATTGCCGGAGTATGCCCAGAGTATTGCGGAGTATGCCCAGAGTATTGCCGGAGTATGCGCAGAGTATTGCGAAGTATGCCCAGAGTATTGCCGGAGTATGCCCAGAGTATTGCCAGAGTATTGCCAGAGTATTGCCGGAGTATGCCCAGAGTATTGCCGGAGTATGCCCAGAGTATTGCCGGAGTATGCCCAGAGTATTGCCGGAGTATGCCCAGAGTATTGCCAGAGTATTGCCGGAGTATGCCCAGAGTATTGCCGGAGTATGCCCAGAGTATTGCCGGAGTATGCCCAGAGTATTGCCGGAGTATGCCCAGAGTATTGCCGGAGTATGCCCAGAGTATTGCGGAGTATGCCCAGAGTATTGCAGAGTATTGCAGAGTATTGCCCAGAGTATTTCATATGTGGGCGGGACTTGCGTATGCGTTCGCTTCTGCATGCGAGCTCACGGGGACAAGGGCGCTGTATGCCCAGAGTATTGCCGGAGTATGCCCAGAGTATTGCCGGAGTATGCCCAGAGTATTGCCAGAGTATTGCCAGAGTATTGCGGAGTATGCCCAGAGTATTGCCGGAGTATGCCCAGAGTATTGCCGGAGTATGCCCAGAGTATTGCCGAGTATGCCCAGAGTATTGCCGAGTATGCTCAGAGTATTGCAGAGTATTGCCCAGAGTATTGCCGAGTATTGCTGAGTATTGCCAAGTATTGCCCAGAGTATTGCAGAGTATTGCCCAGAGTATTGCCCAGAGTATTGCCCAGAGTATTGCAGAGTATTGCCCAGAGTATTGCCCAGAGTATTGCCCAGAGTATTGCAGAGTATGCCCAGAGTATGCCCAGAGTATTGCGGAGTATGCCCAGAGTATTGCCCAGAGTATTGCAGAGTATTGCCCAGAGTATTGCAGAGTATTGCCCAGAGTATTGCAGAGTATTGCCCAGAGTATTGCCGAGTATTGCCGAGTATTGCCCAGAGTATTGCAGAGTATTGCCCAGAGTATTGCAGAGTATGCCCAGAGTATGCCCAGAGTATTGCAGAGTATTGCAGAGTATTGCGGAGTATGCCCAGAGTATTGCAGAGTATTGCAGAGTATTGTCCAGAGTATTGCAGAGTATTGTCCAGAGTATTGCAGAGTATTGCCCAGAGTATTGCAGAGTATGCCCAGAGTATGCCCAGAGTATTGCAGAGTATTGCCCAGAGTATTGCAGAGTATGCCCAGAGTATTGCAGAGTATGCCCAGAGTATTGCCCAGTACTGCAGAGTATTGCAGAGTATGCCCAGAGTATGCCCAGAGTATTGCGGAGTATGCCCAGAGTATTGCCCAGAGTATTGCAGAGTATTGCCCAGAGTATTGCAGAGTATTGCCCAGAGTATTGCAGAGTATTGCCCAGAGTATTGCCGAGTATTGCCGAGTATTGCCCAGAGTATTGCAGAGTATTGCCCAGAGTATTGCAGAGTATGCCCAGAGTATGCCCAGAGTATTGCAGAGTATTGCAGAGTATTGCGGAGTATGCCCAGAGTATTGCAGAGTATTGCAGAGTATTGTCCAGAGTATTGCAGAGTATTGTCCAGAGTATTGCAGAGTATTGCCCAGAGTATTGCAGAGTATGCCCAGAGTATGCCCAGAGTATTGCAGAGTATTGCCCAGAGTATTGCAGAGTATGCCCAGAGTATTGCAGAGTATGCCCAGAGTATTGCCCAGTACTGCAGAGTATTGCAGAGTATGCCCAGAGTATTGCCCAGTACTGCAGAGTATTGCAGAGTATGCCCAGCTGAGTATTGCCCAAGTATTGCAGAGTATTGCCCAGAGTATTGCAGAGTATTGCCCAGAGTATTGCAGAGTATGCCCAGAGTATTGCAGAGTATGCCCAGAGTATTGCCCAGTACTGCAGAGTATTGCAGAGTATGCCCAGAGTATGCCCAGAGTGCAGAGTATTGCCAGTACTGCAGAGTATTGCAGAGTATGCCCAGCTGAGTATTGCCCAAGTATTGCAGAGTATTGCCCAGAGTATTGCAGAGTATGCCCAGAGTATTGCCCAGTACTGCAGAGTATTGCAGAGTATGCCCAGCTGAGTATTGCCCAGAGTATTGCAGAGTATTGCCCAGAGTATTGCAGAGTATGCCCAGCTGAGTATTGCCCAGAGTATTGCAGAGTATGCCCAGAGTATTGCAGAGTATGCCCAGAGTATTGCCCAGTACTGCAGAGTATTGCAGAGTATGCCCAGCTGAGTATTGCCAGAGTATGGCCCAGAGTATGCCCAGCCGAGTATTGCCCAGTATTGCAGAGTATTGCAGCAGGGATGGCTGAGCAGGGAGGGATGGATGGATCTGTGACTGCATTTGTCACAGATCCAGCCCACAGCACTGGCGCTGCCATCCGCTCCCTCCCCTCTCCTCTCACCGATCAGTACAGAGAGGAGGGAGGAACCGGCGTCAGCACATGACGCTGGTTTGTTTACAAGTGGTCGCTCCGTCATTGGACGGAGCGATCACGTGGTAAACCGCCGCTATCAGCGGCGATTTACTAAGACCCGTGTGCGCGCCTCAGGCCACTTAGAATTAAGCAATCGCCCTGTAGCCGTACTTTCTCTATAGGGCGGGTGCAAAGTGGTTAAGGTTGTACACGTTAAAAGAAATATACAGGGGAACCTCGGATTACAAGTATAATCGGCTCCAGGAGAACTCTTGTAATCCAAAGCACTCGCATATCAAAGAGAGGTTTCCCATTGAAGTCAATAGAAACAAAAATAATTTGTTCCGCATTGACTTCTTTGGGATGCAATACCGAATGCGGCCAGAGGTGGGGGGGGGGGGCGCTAGAGATCACCGAAAACAGCCCAAAGGCCCAAGGACACTTTGGCTCGGCTCCTGCGCCCCACGTACCTCATTTGAGGCCAAATGAGGTACTGCCGACCAATGTTCGGCTTTTCTCGGCTCCTGGGCCCCGTACCTCAGGCCAAATGAGGTACTGCAGGCCAATGTTCGGAAGTGGGTACAGGTGCCCGGTATTGGGGGGGCAGGAAGGTGGTACAGGTGTCTGGTATTGGGGGGAGGGCAGGAAGGGGGTACAGGTGTCTGGTATTGGGGGAGGGCAGGAAGGGGGTACAGGTGTCTGGTATTGGGGAGGGCAGGAAGGGGGTAGAGGTGTCTGGTATTAGAGGAGGGCAGTAACGGGGGTACAGGTGTCTGTCATTGGGGGGGGGGGCAGGAAGGGGGTACATGTGTCTGGCATTGGGGGAGGGCAGGAAGGGGGTACAGATTTACGGTATTGGGTGGAGGGCAGGAAGGGGGTACAGGTGTCTGGTATTGGGGGAGGGCAGGAAGGGGGTACAGGTGTCTGGTATTGGGGTGGCAGGAATGGGGGTACAGGTGTCCGGTATTGGGGGGAGGGCTGGGAAGGGGGTACAGGTGCCCGGTATTGGGGGGAGGGCAGGAAGGGGGTACAGGTGCCCGGTATTGGGGGAGGGCAGGAAAGGGTACAGGTGTCTGGTATTGGGGGAGGGCAGGAAGGGGGTACAGGTGTCTGGTATTTGGGGGAGGAGGGCAGGAATGGGGGTACAGGTGTCCGGTATTGGGGGAGGGCAGCAAAGTGTACAGGTGCCCGGTATTGGGGGGAGGGCAGGGAAGGGTACAGGTGTCTGGTATTTGGGGGAGGGCAGGAAGGGGTACAGGTGCCCAGTTTTGGGGGGGCAGGAAGGGGGTACAGGTGTCTTGTATTGGGGGAGGGCAGGAAGGGGGTACAGTTGTCTGGTATTGGAGGGAGGGCAGGAAGGGGGTACAGGTGCCCAGTATTGGGGGGGTCAGGAAGGGGGTACAGGTGTCTTGTATTGGGGGGAGGGCAGGAAGGGGGTACAGGTGTCTGGTATTGGAGGGAGGGCAGGAAGGGGGTACAGGTGCCCAGTATTGGGGGGGGGCAGGAAGGGGGTACAGGTGTCTTGTATTGGGGGGAGGGCAGGAAGGGGGTACAGGTGTCTGGTATTGGAGGGAGAGCAGGAAGGGGGTACAGGTGCCCAGTATTCAGGGGCAGGAAGGGGTACAGGTGCCCGGTATTGGGGGGAGGGCAGGAAGGGGGTACAGGTGCCGGTATTGGGGGGAGGGCAGGAAAGGGTACAGGTGTCTGGTATTGGGGGAGGGCAGGAAGGGGGTACAGGTGTCTGGTATTTGGGGGAGGAGGGCAGGAATGGGGGTACAGGTGTCCGGTATTGGGGGGAGGGCAGCAAAGTGTACAGGTGCCCGGTATTGGGGGGAGGGCAGGAAAGGGTACAGGTGTCTGGTATTTGGGGGAGGGCAGGAAGGGGGTACAGGTGCCCAGTATTGGGGGGGCAGGAAGGGGGTACAGGTGTCTTGTATTGGGGGGAGGGCAGGAAGGGGGTACAGGTGTCTGGTATTGGAGGGAGGGCAGGAAGGGGGTACAGGTGCCCAGTATTGGGGGGGCAGGAAGGGGGTACAGGTGTCTTGTATTGGGGGAGGGCAGGAAGGGGTACAGGTTCTGGTATTGGGGGAGGGCAGGAAGGGGGTACAGGTGCCCAGTATTGGGGGGGCAGGAAGGGGGTACAGGTGTCTGGTATTGGGGGAGGGCAGGAAGGGGGTACAGGTGGCCAGTATTCGGGGGCAGGAAGGGGGTACAGGTGCCCGGTATTGGGGGGAGGGCAGGAAGGGGGTACAGGTGTCCGGTATTGAAGGGGTTAAAGCCGAAGGACCGAGGACAAATATGTTAGGATAGGTAAAGATTGGGGCTCTTTTTTCTCTCCTTCCTTTTATCTGATTGGTCAATTAAAAAAAGAAAATGTTTCAATGTGGCTGAAATCTCAACACCTGAGACCCCTCCCCCCCCCTCCCAATGATCGCTGGATTATTTCACCAAATCTTTCCAATTTCATAAAATGAATTTTGTAAGAATTCCGAAAACTCCCCAGAAAATAGCGAGCGCGAGGTGGCGCGTTCTACAAATCTTGCCGTTCCCGCGGCGCCCCCCCCCCCCCGGTGAGGGACGGCTCCCGGGTGCCCAGTCAATGTACTGCTGATTTCTCTAACAACACTGCCTACAAATTTAAGGAAAGCGTTAATGAGAGCCGTGTGATCGCTCACCGTGCGCTCCCCAATCCCCGCGGCGCCCGTTACGCAGGACATCCAACAATTCCGCCGGCCGGGCGCGGCGCTTTTGTGCCGGTGAAGCCGCCTTGTAAAGAGAAGAAGAATGGATTTCTATATAATGTGGCTTGGGGGACGTGCCGCCATCCCGCCCTTGTGATTCCTGGAGAGAACGACTTTACGATCGCGCCATTCCCGCGAAGAAGAAAAAAAAGAGCCAGAGAAGCTTAACTGACAGGAAAACCTGCAGCTTCGCCCGATCGTTCCCCGGAGAGAGATCGGCACAGACACATTTTAGGATATTGCTGGAGCCTCAGAGAAATCGCAGGTGATGAACGCCGGATTCGGAGATGTTTGACCGCCGGTGACGCACTCCATCTCTCCGATGACATTTTATGTTCTTTGTTCTTTGTGACCTCCCTGTGTAACATGGAGAGCGGCTGCAGGTGGAGACCCCTTTCCCTACAGTCTCCCCCTACAGTGCAGTCCCCCCCCCCCCCCCTTCCAGAGCCGTAATGCCCCAGGCTCAGATGATCAGCGTGCCGCACACACAGCACTTGTACGAAGGAGGGGGAGGCGGCTTCACTTTGCTCGGCTGCCTGACTGCGAGACAGTCACAGGCAGCTAGGACTTATCAGAGCCGCGGCGCTGCCATAGAGAAGGGGATCATTGCAGCCGGGTCCCGGGTGTGCCAACGGCCAGGTATCACTCGGGTGCGGCTCGCACCCCCCCCTGCAAAGCCAGGCTTCAGCCTGCTTTGTGTGTAACCTAGACTGTCGCTGTATCCCTGTCACCGCGCTATGCCGCCCCGGCGCTCGCTAAGTCCTCTTCAGACGCTGAGGGAGGGGGGCGCCAGCCTGACACCCTCCAGTGTGTTGCACCCGGTGCGGCACGTCCTCCCCGCCCCCTATTTAGTACGCCACTGGACCTGCCAAATAAGTGACTGAAAACTAAATGGAGCTATAAAGTGCCATAGTTACCAACATTGTAAAAAAATTATAGGGACACTTTTTTGGCTGTAGGCGGGGGTCTTAGTTATAATTTGGGGGCGGGGCATGCATTTGTATGCATGACAAAGCAAAAAAATTAAAAATTTGGCTTGCACAGCGCGCCACGGCCGAACAATGGGCGTGGTTTACGCACATAGTGGGCGTGGCTGATATGGGCGTGGCTCAAAGGGGTGTGGTTAGAGTCTGAGATGAATGAGGAAGAAAGAAAGGGAGAAAAAAAAAGAGAGAGAAAAAGAGAAAAAAAAAGAAAAAGAGGGAAAAAAAGTGAGGAATAAAGAGGGAAAAGGAGAGAAAGAAAGAAAGAAAGAAAGAAAAAGAGGAAAAGAAAGAGAAGAAGAGAGAAAGAGAGAGAGAAAAAGAGGTAAAGAAAGAGAAGAAGAGAGAAAGAGAGAGAGAGAAAAAGAGGAAAAGAAAGAGAAGAAGAGAGAAAGAGAGAGAGAGAAAAAGAGGTAAAGAAAGAGGGAGGGAAGGAGAGAGAAGGAAGGAATGAAGGATGGAGGGACAGCCGGCCCAGATCCTACACCACAATAGAAATCTGTGTATTCCAGAGTTTAATAATCGACAGATAAAGATCCTCCAAACACCTGGTGTTGGCGCTTCAATCATCCCGGTGATGTAAAATTTCATCGGACCTATGAAAAAATCGGACCGCGTCACTTCCGGTGCTCGTACGTCAGAGCACAGCTGATCGCGGGTCCACGGCGCATGCGCCTCGCATGCGCCGGTGACTTGTCAGCCTTGTTCCACTATGAGATTTGTTCCAGAACTAACTGCGCATGCGCAGTTACCAACTGCGCATGCGCAGTATTAGTCTACGGAAATACTCGAACGCAACAGCTGATCGTCAGCTGTCTATGCGCTCGGCCACGGCGGCTGTTTAACAGATAAGTTAGCAATAAAAAAAAAAAAATACATTCCTCCCCTCATTCCTCCCCTTTCTGCCGAGCGGCAGCGTGCATTACCTGCCATCCGCACGATCGGCATCTGGCAGCTAACACACAGCTGTTCGCGCTCGGCAGTTTCCGTCGGATGGGCGTGCTCAGCTGGAACAAAACAGATAGGTGGAACCTGACTGGCAGATCACCGGCGCCTTTTTGGTCCATGAAAATCCTCGACTCGGGTGGGCGGGCGGAGGCGGAGCTGGATTCTCAATTACATCACCGCCAGCACCGCCTCCAGCCCCGTCCCTAAGCATAGGCTTATTGAAGTCCATGAAAAACATAGACTCGGGTGGGCGTCATCCTCCCAGCTGTAGCGATCACCCCCCCCCACCCCATTGTCATCCTCCCAGCTGTAGTGATCACCCCCCCCCCACCCCCCCACTATCATCCTCCCAGCTGTAGTGATCACCCCCCCCCCCACCCCACTATCATCCTCCCAGCTGTAGTGATCACCCCCCCCCCACCCCACTATCATCCTCCCAGCTGTAGTGATCACCCCCCCCCCACCCCACTATCATCCTCCCAGCTGTAGTGATCACCCCCCCCCCACCCCACTATCATCCTCCCAGCTGTAGTGATCACCCCCCCACTATCATCCTCCCAGCTGTAGTGATCACCCCCCCCCACCCCACTATCATCCTCCCAGCTGTAGTGATCACCCCCCCCCCCCCACCCCACTATCATCCTCCCAGCTGTAGTGATCACCCCCCCCCACCCCACTATCATCCTCCCAGCTGTAGTGATCACCCCCCCCACTATCATCCTTCCAGCAGTAGTGATCACCCCCCCCACCCCACTATCATCCTCCCAGCTGTAGTGATCACCCCCCCCCCCCACCCCACTATCATCCTCCCAGCTGTAGTGATCACCCCCCCACCCCACTATCATCCTCCCAGCTGTAGTGATCACCCCCCCCCCCACCCCACTATCATCCTCCCAGTATGATCACCCCCCCCCCCACTATCATCCTCCCAGTAGTGATCACCCCCCCCCCACCGCCCACTATCATCCTCCCAGCTGTAGTGATCACCCCCCCCCCACTATCCCCCCACTAGCGATCACCCCCCACCCCACTCCTCCCAGCTGCAGCGATACCCCCCCACCCCACTATCATCCTCCCAGTGAGCGATCACCCCCCCCCCCCACCCCACTATCATCCTCCCAGCTGTAGTGGTCACCCCCCCCACCCCACTATCATCCTCCCAGCGATGATCACCCCCCCACCCCACTATCATCCTCCCAGCTGCAGCGATCACCCCCCCCCCCCACCCCACTATCATCCTCCCAGCTGCAGCGATCACCCCCCCCCCCACCCCACTATCATCCTCCCAGCTGTAGTGGTCACCCCCCCACCCCCCCACCCACTATCATCCTCCCAGCTGTAGTGATCACCCCCCCCCCCCACCCCACTATCATCCTCCCAGCTGTAGTGATCACCCCCCCCCCCCACTATTATCCTCCCACTGTAGTGAATCCCCCCCCCACTATCATCCTCCCAGCTGTAGTGATCACCCCCCCCCCCCACCCCACTATCATCCTCCCAGCTGTAGTGATCACCCCCCCCCACCCCACTATCATCCTCCCAGCTGTAGTGATCACCCCCCCCCCCCACCCCACTATCATCCTCCCAGCTGTAGTGATCACCCCCCCCACCCCACTATCATCCGCCTCCCAGCTGTAGTGATCACCCCCCCACCCCACTATCATCCTCCCAGCTGTAGTGATCACCCCCCCCCCCACCCCACTATCATCCTCCCAGCTGTAGTGACCACCCCCACCCCACTATCATCCTCCCAGCTGTAGTGATCACCCCCCCCCCCACCCCACTATCATCCTCCCAGCTGTAGTGATCACCCCCCCCCCACTATCATCCTCCAGCTGTAGTGATCACCCCCCCCACCCCACTATCATCCTCCAGCTGTAGTGATCACCCCCCCCACCCCACTATCATCCTCCCAGCTGTAGTGATCACCCCCACCCCACCCCCACTATCATCCTCCCAGCTGTAGTGATCACCCCCCCCACTATCATCCTCCCAGCTGTAGTGATCACCCCCCCACCCCACTATCATCCTCCCAGTTGCAGCGATCACCCCCCCCCACCCCACTATCATCCTCCCAGCTGCAGCGATCACCCCCCCCCCCCCACCCCACTATCATCCTCCCAGCTGTAGTGATCACCCCCCCACCCCACTATCATCCTCCCAGCTGTAGTGATCACCCCACTATCATCCTCCCAGCTGCAGCGATCACCCCCCCCCCCCACCCCACTATCATCCTCCCAGCTGCAGCGATCACCCCCCCACCCCACTATCATCCTCCCAGCTGTAGCGATCACCCCCCCACCCCACTATCATCCTCCCAGCTGTAGCGATCACCCCCCCCCCCCACCCCACTATCATCCTCCCAGCTGTAGTGATCACCCCCCCACCCCACTCTGTTCCTCCCAGCTGTAGTGATCACCCCCCCCCACCCCACTATCATCCTCCCAGCTGCAGCGATCACCCCCCCACCCCACTATCATCCTCCCAGCTGCAGCGATCACCCCCCCACCCCACTATCATCCTCCCAGCTGTAGTGATCACCCCCCCCCCCACCCCACTATCATCCTCCCAGCTGTAGTGATCACCCCCCCCCCCCACCCCACTATCATCCTCCCGGCTGTAGTGATCACCCCCCCACCCCACTATCATCCTCCCAGCTGCAGCGATCACCCCCCCCACCCCACTATCATCCTCCCAGCTGCAGCGATCACCCCCCCACCCCACTATCATCCTCCCAGCTGCAGCGATCACCCCCCCACCCCACTATCATCCTCCCAGCTGCAGCGATCACCCCCCCCCCACCCCACTATCATCCTCCCAGCTGTAGTGATCACCCACCCCACTATCATCCTCCCAGCTGCAGCGATCACCCCCCCACCCCACTATCATCCTCCCAGCTGCAGCGATCACCCCCCCCCACCCCCCCACTATCATCCTCCCAGCTGCAGCGATCACCCCCCCCCCCACCCCACTATCATCCTCCCAGCTGCAGCGATCACCCCCCCCACCCCACAATCATCCTCCCAGCTGTAGCGATCACCCCCCCCACCCCACTATCATCCTCCCAGCTGCAGCGATCACCCCCCCCCACCCCACTATCATCCTCCCAGCTGCAGCGATCTCCCCCACCCCACTATCATCCTCCCAGCTGCAGCTATCACCCCCCCCCACCCCACTATCATCCTCCCAGCTGTAGCGATCACCCCCCCCCCCCCCCCCCCCCACCCCACTATCATCCTCCCAGCTGTAGCGATCACCCCCCCCCCACCCCACTGTCATCCTCCCAGCTGCAGCGATCACCCCCCCCCCACCCCACTATCATCCTCCCACTGGTCTTTGATCTTTGTCAAGTGCTGGGGTCTGGATCACCTCCGCTGCTTTTCCTCCAATCGGGCCAAAGAAGCTGAGTGCGAGTTTACCTATAGCCCTCACACTGGAGGCTTGTACACCATCATCATGGCATCCCAGGATGGTGGGTACCAGGTCACGGGAGAGCAGAGCGCATGTATGACCCCATTTGGGGGTCACTGGTGGCTTATGGAGAAGGAGAGGGCCCCTGGGTGGACGTGGGAGAAGGAGACGGCACCTGGGTGTTTGGAGGAGGAGAAGAGGGTCCCTGGGTGGCTGGGGAAGAAGAAGAGGGTCCCTGGGTGGCTGGGGAAGAAGAAGAGGGTCCCTAGGTGGCTGGGGGAGAAGGAGAGCGAACCTGGGTGGTTGGCAGAGAAGGAGTGAGCCCATGGCTGTTTGAAGAAGGAGATGGGCCAAAATTGGAAGAGCTAGTCCTTGAGTGGTTGGAGGAGGAGAGGGTGCCACCCTTCTTCCCTGAGGATGAGGACACCCTTCTCTCTCTAGAGGTATGGGTCACCCTTCTCTCCCCCGGAGGACGGGGACACTATTCTCTCCCCCGGAGGTCCCCAGAGGCCCGGAGGCCCCCAGGGCCCCAGATGGCAACCCCCCTTTTTTTATAATTGTTTTTATATTTAATTTATTTTATTTTTTTATTTATATATATATATATAAATAAATATATATATATATTTTTTATTATTAAAACGGCTCAGAGGCCCCCAGGGCCCCATGTGGCAAACACCCTTTTTTATTTTTTTTATAAATGTTTATTTTTTTATTATTGTTTATATTTTTTTTATTTTTTTTAGAGGTCCCCAGGGCCCTGGATGGCAACCCCCCCTTTTTTTTATAAAGGTCCCCAGGGCCCCGGATGGCAACCCCCCCTTTTTTTTAATAAATGTTTATTTTTAATATATTTTTTTATTATTAAAGGGCCCAGAGGTCCCCAGATGGCAACCCCCTTTTTAAAAAAAAATAATATATTTTTTATATATATTTTTTATTTCTTTTTTTCTTTTTATTAAAGGGCCCAGAGATCCCCAGGGCCCCGGATGGCTACACCCCTTTTTTTATATATATTTTTCTTTATTACTACTTTTTTTGTGAAGGGCCCCCCGCTTCTAAATCAAGCCCCTGTTAAGCCCCTGTGCTGCCCACCAATCAGGCTGAAAATCATCAGCGGCACGCAGCCAGGTGACAGTACTGCTTCCCTTCCCAGTGTTTCAAAATGTACAGCACCCCTGGCTGCCCTTTAGACGTGCACTTCTCCCTTCCTGCCACTGGGTGCTGCTTGTATATAAAAGTGAATTAGAATGTGATTTTATAACATCCCCAGTTTGCTCTTCCCGAGGCTGACTTCTTCATGTCCTGCTCCTCAAGGTATGTCACTGTTTGCTATATTGTAAATACAAGTTTTCTGTAGAGTGTCCCCAAAGTCTTTATAATATTTGATGATTCACTGCAGGTCTGGTCAGTGTTTTAAAAAGTTCCTGTATTTTACACATGGCATGGCATGGGGTCACAGCACCGTCTGTCCATTCTACTTTAGCACCATGGGACCCCAGGCCATGCCATGTGTAAAATACAGGAACTCTTTAAGTCACAGAGCAGCCCTGCAGTCCAGGCTGAGTAAGGCCTCAGAGCACATGGCATTACTGTCTGTATTTAACTGCTTGATGGGCTTATTTTGGGCCTGACTGGTTCACATGTATGTGTTTTGGCGGCCCACATTTGCGCAGGCACAGCAGCCCATTCATTTGATGCCTCATGTAATAGGCTGAGCACACGGCACACCTATGCCCATCAAGCAATGAAATACACCGCTGTCTGTCCATTCTGCTGTCTGCTGTGACTTATCTGCAGTTCCTGTCAAACTTGCTGCATTTTTAGACGTTTAGGTCACGCTTTTAAAATCACAGTGCGTTTGTGTGTGCAAGAACTGCAGGTAAGTAGCATGGTGCAAGAACTGCAGGTAAGTAGCATGGTGCAAGAACTGCAGGTAAGTAGCATGGTGCAAGAGTAGAATGGATTTCAAGGCAACTGTATTTTTAAAATGCTGAATGCACCTTTTTTCTGCAGGAAACGCAGGCATGGCGGCCCATTCAGATCAATGCTGTGCTGCACAAATGAGGGCCGCCAAAACACATACATGTGAACCAGCCAGGTCCAAAATAATCTGGAGGGGGGCCCAAAAAAAATGTTTGCCCAGGGCCCAAACCATATTAAAGACGGCCCTGGTGAGGGCTATAGGTAAACTCGCACTCAGCTTCTTTGGCCCGATTGGAGGAAAAGCAGCGGAGGCGATCCAGACCCCAGCACTTGACAAAGATCAAAGACCAGTGGTGGCCCCTGCATGGTTGCATGGTGGGCCCACAATGCATGGACACCGCCCCCGTCAACTCTGCCGCCCTCCCTATTCATGTGCCCGGCCCCTTTCAGGACACCAGACACATGAAATACGAAAGTTCCTCCTTGCCAATCAGCAGGCAGGTCAGTAAAACCTGTCTCCTGATTGGCCAAAGCTTTAGGTGATCCTATTGGATGCCTAACGCTTTTGCGGAAAAGGAGACATGGCGGAGGAAGCCTGAGGAGGCGAGCGGACACAGGAGCCACAGCCGCCGCTACAGAAGCGGGGGAGGAAGTGCTGTCATTCGATAAGTGTCGCCGCACCCGGTTCCCCCCCCCCCCAGGGGGAGGTTTGTTTGGGATTAGTGAAGTGACAGCCGGGGGATGCGTCTGACTGTATTTGATGGGCAGAAGTGGCTGTGTATGACGGGCACAAGTGGCTGCAAATAGTGGGCACACTGACTGCATACGACGGGCAAAAGTGGCTGCATATGACGGGCACAATGGCTGCGTATGATGGGCACAATGGCTGCGTATGACGGGCACAATGGCTGCGTATGACGGGCACACTGGCTGGGTATGACGAGCACAATGACTGCGTATGACGGGCACAATGGCTGCGTATGACGGGCACAATGGCTGCGTATGGCGGGCACAATGACTGCATATGACGAGCACAATGACTGCGTATGGCGGGCACACTGGCTGCGTATGGCGGGCACAATGGCTGCGTATGGCGGGCACAATGGCTGCGTATGACGGGCACAATGGCTGCGTATGACGGGCACAATGGCTGCGTATGGCGGGCACAATGGCTGCGTATGACGGGCACAATGACTGCGCATGGCGGGCACAATGGCTGCGTATGACGGGCACAATGACTGCATATGACGAGCACAATGACTGCGTATGGCGGGCACACTGGCTGGGTATGATGAGCACAGTGAGGCTGCAATTGCTCCCCCAAAACGGAGGGATGCTCCCTACAGCTGGGAGGATGGTGGTGGTGGGGGGGGTGATCCCTGGGGGGAGTGATTCCTACAGCTGGGAGGATGGTGGGGGGTGATCGCTACAGCTGGGAGGATGATAGTGGGGTGGGGGGGGGTGATCGCTGCAGCTGGGAGGATGATAGTGGGGTGGGGGGGGTGATCACTACAGCTGAGAGGATGATAGTGGGGTGGGGGGGTGATCGCTACAGCTGGGAGGATGACAGTGGGGTGGGGGGGGTGATCACTACAGCTGAGAGGATGATAGTGGGGTGGGGGGGTGATCGCTACAGCTGGGAGGATGATAGTGGGGTGGGGGGGGTGATCGCTGCAGCTGGGAGGATGACAGTGGGGTGGGGGGGGGTGATCACTACAGCTGAGAGGATGATAGTGGGGTGGGGGGGGTGATGGGGGTGGGTGGTAGTGGGTGGGGGGGTGATCGCTACAGCTGGGAGGATGATAGTGGGGTGGGGGGGTGATCGCTACAGCTGAGAGGATGATAGTGGGGTGGGGGGGTGATCGCTACAGCTGGGAGGATGATAGTGGGGTGGGGGGGGGGGGGTGATCGCTACAGCTGGGAGGATGATAGTGGGGTGGGGGGGTGATCGCTGCAGCTGGGAGGATGATAGTGGGGTGGGGGGGGGGGTGATCGCTGCAGCTGGGAGGATGATAGTGGGGTGGGGGGGTGATCGCTGCAGCTGGGAGGATGATAGTGGGGTGGGGGTTGATCACTACATCTGGGAGGATGATAGTGGGGTGGGGGGGGGGTGATCGCTACAGCTGGGAGGATGATAGTGGGGTGGGGGGGTGATCGCTACAGCTGGGAGGATGATAGTGGGGTGGGGGGGTGATCGCTACAGCTGGGAGGATGATAGTGGGGTGGGGGGGGGAGATCACTACAGCTGGGAGGATGACAATGGGGTGGGGGGGGGGGTGATCGCTACAGCTGGGAGGATGACAGTGGGGTGGGGGGGGTGATCGCTACAGCTGGGAGGATGACAGTGGGGTGGGGGGGGGGGTGATCGCTGCAGCTGGGAGGATGACGCCCACCCGAGTCTATGTTTTTCATGGACTTCAATAAGCCTGTGCTTAGGGACGGGGCTGGAGGCGGTGCTGGAGATAATGTCATTCAGAATGTTGCTCCGCCTCCGCCCGCCCATCCGAGTCTATATTTTTCTCGGACCTCAATAAGCCTATGCTTAGGGACGGGGCTGGAGGCGGTGCTGGCAGTGATGTAATTGAGAATCCAGCTCCGCCTCCGCCCGCCCACCCGAGTCGAGGATTTTCATGGACCAAAAAGGCGCCGGCGCATGCGCCGTGGACCCGCGATCAACTGTGCTCTGACGTACGAGCACCGGAAGTGACGCGGTCCGATTTTTTCATAGGTCCGATGGAATTTTACATCACCGGCACCATGGTTGTTATGGTGTCAGGGTCATTGTATCGCATTATTACTATTATTACATAGTAATATGAAATGAAATGGTTCAACTCACCATAATACTGAATCAGTGTTAGAACCCCGGCGCCGCAGCCACTTAATATTCTATGGGTGAAGGCCTGGTCCTGGGTGGGGGGTCATGTGCTGGGTGGGGGTCATGTCCTGGGTGAAGGCCTGGTCCTGGGTGGGGGGTCATGTGCTGGGTGGGGGTCCTGTCCTGGGTGAAGGCCTGGTCCTGGGTGGGGGGTCATGTGCTGGGTGGGGGTCATGTGGGTGAAGGCTGGGTGGGGGTCCTGTGGGGGTCCTGGGTGAAGGCCTGGTCCTGGGTGGGGGGTCTGGGTGGGGGTCATGTGCTGGGTGGGGGTCATGTCCTGGGTGAAGGCCTGGTCCTGGGTGGGGGGTCATGTGCTGGGTGGGGGTCCTGTCCTGGGTGAAGGCCTGGTCCTGGGTGGGGGTCATGTGCTGGGTGGGGGTCCTGTCCTGGGTGAAGGCCTGGTCCTGGGTGGGGGTCATGTGCTGGGTGGGGGTCATGTCCTGGGTGAAGACCTGGTCCTGGGTGGGGGGTCATGTGCTGGGTGGGGGTCCTGTCCTGGGTGAAGGCCTGGTCCTGGGTGGGGGGTCATGTGCTGGGTGGGGGTCATGTGGGTGAGGCTGGGTGGGGGTCCTGTGGGGGTCCTGGGTGAAGGCCTGGTCCTGGGTGGGGGGTCATGTGCTGGGTGGGGGTCATGTCCTGGGTGAAGGCCTGGTCCTGGGTGGGGGTCATGTCTGGGTGGGGGTCTGGGTGGGGGGTCATGTGCTGGGTGGGGGTCCTGTCCTGGGTGAAGGCCTGGTCCTGGGTGGGGGGTCATGTGCTGGGTGGGGGTCCTGTCCTGGGTGATGTGCTGGGTGGGGGTCCTGTCCTGGGTGAAGGCCTGGTCCTGGGTGGGGGGTCATGTGCTGGGTGGGGGTCATGTCCTGGGTGAAGGCCTGGTCCTGGGTGGGGGTCATGTCCTGGGTGGGGGGTCATGTGCTGGGTGGGGGTCCTGTCCTGGGTGAAGGCCTGGTCCTGGGTGGGGGGTCATGTGCTGGGTGGGGGTCATGTGCTGGGTGGGGGTCCTGTCCTGGGTGAAGGCCTGGTCCTGGGTGGGGGGTCATGTGCTGGGTGGGGGTCATGTCCTGGGTGAAGGCCTGGTCCTGGGTGGGGGTCATGTCCTGGGTGGGGGTCATGTGCTGGGTGGGGGTCC
This sequence comes from Rana kukunoris, assembly GCA_029574335.1. Lineage (NCBI taxonomy): Eukaryota > Metazoa > Chordata > Amphibia > Anura > Ranidae > Rana > Rana kukunoris. The sequence continues at coordinate 91,331 of CM056051.1, read as the reverse complement.
TGTCCTGGGTGAGGTGGGGGTCATGTGTGGGGGGGGGGTCTGGGTGGGGGTCCTGTCCTGGGTGATGTGGGGGGGGGGGTCTGGGTGGGGGTCCTGTCCTGGGTGATGTCCTGGGTGGGGGGAGGCCTGGTGGGGGGGGGGTCCTGGGTGGGGGGTCCTGTCCTGGGTGATGTGCTGGGTGGGGGTCATGTCCTGGGTGAAGGCCTGGTCCTGGGTGGGGGTCATGTCCTGGGTGGGGGTCATGTGCTGGGTTGGGGTCATGTGCTGGGTGAAGGCCCTGCCAACTTTATTATCAAGCTCACTCTTCCACTTAGCGAAGGTTTTGGTTTTTGTATTTACTTACAGCTCATAAGCTCAATATTCTGTATGGGGGGGGGGGGTCATTTCTCACACTCCCCCCCCCCCCAAAAGAGGTTTACATGTATGAGAATAAACACATATAAAGTCCTAATCATGACATATGAAGGTCTTCTGGTTCTTTATGGAACATTGGGATGGAGGTCGGTTCTGTGAGGGGGGATGGGGGGAATTTTAGGGACACACTATAGCGGGGGCCCCGCAGGCTCTCCATATTATCTCATCACAGATGAAGAAGCGCTAGAAGCCGACAGACGTACAAATCCATAACGATGTAAACAAATGTTTCCCCGACTCTTTGCTTTGTAGTGATGAATAAAATATATTATTTGTGAATATTTGATACTTTTCTGCATTTTCGGAGCTCCAATCAAAGAGTTGCGGAATCGTTCCTCCCGTCCCCTCCGCTCCGCCGCAGCGATCTTCTTTTATTTACCGCGGTATAAAATATCGGCGCTCTACTTGAAAGACAAACGAGGAAGTCTTGTGATGTTACGTCTGGAGATGAGCGAGATTATTAAATCCATTCCTTTTAAGGAATCTCCTAATAGGGGGGGGGAGGGGTCACCGGAGTCTCTAATCCCTCGATCCCTCCGGAGCCAAACCTTCCACAAGACGCAAAAAAAATGTAATATAAACCAAACCCTAATTAATTTATCGGATTCCGTCCTCTCCATCAGCTCCTAATAGGTAAATAGCGGGAGGGGGAGGGGAGGGGGGCTGGAGAGGGAATCAGCCAGCAAATATTTGAGGTTTGTGCTCCGGCGCTTGTCGCGGCACCGCAATCAATTAAACAAACACGTTACACCGTTCTATCGACTGGGGACAGAAGAGTTCAGAAAATATTCTCATTCCATAAAAAAAATTTAAATAAAAAGTAAAAAAAATATGAAAAAGTAAAAAAAAAATAAGGAAAAATGTAAATAAAAAGTAAAAAAAACTAGAAAAACTAGAAAAAAAATAAAAAAAATTAAATTGGGAAAAAAATAGAAAAAAAGTAAAATGTCAATAAAAAGTAAAAAAATAAAAAAAATAGAAAAAAATTTAAGAATTCAATGAAAAGTTAAAAAAAATAAAAAAATAGAAAAACTAGAATATAAAAAAAGTAAAAATGTAAATAAAAAGTAAAAAAATAAATTGGAGACTCCCCTAAATGTTGATTCTAGAATAAGACGGAGAAGATGAAGAACCTCTCTGAGGGTTTTATTTCTCTCTATGAGACTTTTGTCGCGTCACCAGAACAGGAAGTGAGAAGAATCTCTAAAAATTTAATATAAACCAAACCCTAATTAATTTATTGGATTCCGTCCTCTCAATCAGCTCCTAATAGGTAAACAGCGGAAGGGGGGAGGGGCGCGTATCGTCATCGGCTGGAGAGGGAATCAGGCAGCAAATATTTGAGGTTTGTGCTCCGGCACCGCAATCAACCGTTCTTTCAACTGGGGAAAGAAGAGTTCAGAAAATCTCAAAAAGTTAAAGCGGAGGTTCACCCTAAATATAAGTCCTCCCATGTGATCCAGCATAGGGGCGTCAGCGCCTGTTTTTTAATCCCACACTTTCTGTATTACGGCGAATTTTAATCTCTTTCCCCCCATGGTGGACGGCGCCAGTACAGCGCGTCACATCTTACGGAAATACCCGATAAGGACTAGGGTAATCTCGGCGAAAATGCGGCGCCTGAGCACAGACCTAGGAGCTGACTGCGCAGGCGCCGTATTTCTCCTATGGCGCGTCACGCCCTCCCGAAAAACGCCGAAATAGGACTCGGAGAAATACGGCGCCTGCGCAGTCAGCTCCTAGGTCTGTGCGCAGCATTTTCGCCGAGATTACCCGAGTCCTTATCGGGTATTTTCGTAAGATGTGACGCGCTGTACTAGAGCCGTCCACCGCGGGGGAAAGAGATTAAAATTCGCCGTAATACAGTAAGTGATGGATTTAAAAAAAAAAAAAAATAGCATACTGGCGCTGACGCCCCTATGCTGGATCACATGGGAGGGCTTATATTTAGGGTGAAGCTCCGCTTTAAAATGTAAATTAAATGAAAAAAAAAATAGAAAAAGTAAAAAAAAAAAAAAGTAAAAATGTAAATAAAAATAAAAAAAAATAGAAAAAAGTAATAGAAAATGAAAAAAAAAAAAAGTAAAAATGTAAATAAAAATAAAAAAAAATAGAAAAAAGTAATAGAAAATGAAAAAAAAAAAAAAAGTAAAAATGTAAATAAAAAAAAAAAAAAATAGAAAAAAGTAATAGAAAATGAAAAAAAAAAAAAGTAAAAATGTAAATAAAAATAAAAAAAAATAGAAAAAAGTAATAGAAAATGAAAAATAAAAAAAAAGTAAAAATGTAAATAAAAATAAAAAAAAATAGAAAAAAGTAATAGAAAATGAAAAATAAAAAAAAAGTAAAAATGTAAATAAAAATAAAAAAAATAGAAAAAAGTAATAGAAAATGAAAAAAAAAAAAAGAATAGGAGACTCCCCTAAATGTCCATTCCGAGGCCATGAATCTGACGGCAGGATCATCCGGATCATCCGCACTTCCCGTCCGAAAGGCGCCGCTTAGATTAATGAGGGGGAGGGGGGGAGGGGCCCTTAATTAAAATGCGCTTATAACAGGCGGCTAAATTAAAGACGAGCGCTCGCTAAAAACAGCTTTTAACTGATAATTGCCGACAGCAATAAGATGACGGCTGACGCTTCGCGTGCCGATCTTCTCCAGGAATCAGAAAACACGATCGGCGCCGCTCGCCATAACAAATCACGTGATCATATCCTTCTGTCAGTTAACCACTTCAGCCCCGGACCATATTGCTGTCCAATGACCAGAGCACTGCGTCGCTTTAACTGACAATTGCGCGGTCGTGCGACGCGGCTCCCAAACAAAATTGGCGTCCTTTTTTCCCCACAAATAGAAATTTCTTTTGGCGGTATTTCATCACCTCGGCGGTTTTTATTTTTTGCGCTATAAACAAAAATAGAGCGACAATTTTGAAAAAAAAAAAACAATATTTTTTACTTTTTGCTACAACAAATATCCCCCAAATATATAAAAAAATACTTGTTTTCCCCTCAGTTTAGGGCGATACGTATTCTTCTACATATTTTTTGTTAAAAAAAGCGCAATTAGCGTTTATTGATTGGTTTGCGCAAAAGTTATAGCGTTTACAAAATAGGAGGTAGTTTTATGGCATTTTTATTAATATATTTTTTTTACTAGTAATGGCGGCGATCCTCGTTTTTTTTCAGTACTGCGACATTGTGGCGGACACATCGGACACTTTTGAGCATTACCATATAGACAGAGTAGGCGGCGGCCTATGGGGTCCCTCCAGCCTATAGCACAATGACGGCCGGGTGGTGGTTCTGTTATCCTGACTGGGCGTCATATGACATCCAGCAGGATAACAGCCGCTGCACACCCGTGGGGGCGCACAATCGCAGCGATCAGTGGTGCGGCGTGTCAGTCTGACACACCACTACACCGACCTCAGTAAAGAGGCTCTTTACCATGTGATCACCTGTGTCCAATCATGGCCAATCACGTAAACAGGAAGAGCCTCACTCATGTCTGACAGATGCTAGTTGAAGAAAGCCAATCGACTGCTCTCCTTACAGGGGGGTCTGTGCTGATTGATTATCAGCCCACCCCCCCCCCCCTCTCGGATGCCCGCCCAGGACCACCTTGATGCCGCCAGGACCACCAGGGATGGCAATCACGCTGGACCACCAGGGAAATGCCAATCAGTGCCTATCCCCAATTTCTGCCAGTGATGCCTTCAGTACCATTTATCAGTGCCCATCAGTGCCACTCATAAGTACCCATCAGTGCCCAGTACCGGTGTGGTCAGACTGATCAGAACAGCGACAGGATCAAACACAGGCAGGGCTGGACTGGGACAAAAATTTGGCCCTGGACTTCACCCAGACCGGCCCACTTTGACATGTCTCTCCCATGGTGGCCGGACAACTCCCATGCCTCACTGTGCCCGTGCCTCACTGTGCCTCACTGTGCCCATGCCTCACTGTGTCCATGCCTCACTGTGTCCATGCCTCACTGTGTCCATGCCTCACTGTGCCTCACTGTGCCCGTGCCTCACTGTGTCCATGCCTCACTGTGCCCATGCCTCACTGTGTCCATGCCTCACTGTGCCCATGCCTCACTGTGCCCATGCCTCACTGTGCCCATGCCTCACTGTGTCCATGCCTCACTGTGCCTCACTGTGCCCGTGCCTCACTGTGTCCATGCCTCACTGTGCCCATGCCTCACTGTGCCCATGCCTCACTGTGTCCATGCCTCACTGTGTCCATGCCTCACTGTGTCCATGCCTCACTGTGCCCATGCCTCACTATAAAAATCGGTGCTTCCCAGCCGTAGGTCCTCCAGACAACAAACTTTGCACACTTGTAGAGGAAGAGTGGGCCGGTACCGGGTCCCCAAATTCTGGGAGATCAGACACAAAACGGTGACTCGAGTATAAGCCAAGGGGGGGGGGGGCATTTTCAGCACACAAAAATGTGCTGAAAATCTCGGCTTATACTCGAGTATATACGGTAATCTCATTATATGCGGTAGGTAGAAATCTCAGTGATATTCAGCGATACGCCAGCCTCCGCCTTCTGACTTCCCAGCGTGACCTGCCCCCCCCCCCCCCACGCGCGGTCATAGAGCAGATCTGGATCCAGACACCGCCGCAGGCTGGATTGCGTCGCCGGTTGGGAAGGACGAGTCTCCGCCGGCCTATTAAACTCTCTCTGCTCAATGACACGATTACCACTAATTAGGAATTTTTATTGCCGCCGTTCGGCGCCACTTTCCCGGGAAGTCTGTAAATGTTTATGTAGATTGTGTTGTTAGTGTGAGGAGCGATTATAAAACGTCCGCCGATCCCGATCACTTCTACTTAATACGTCGGACATTAAACGTGTTTTATGGAGAATCGCGAGCGCCGCGACTGTCAGCATCACAGATCAGTAAAAACAAATGGCGGTAATGATGAGGAATAGAAGCGCAATTCTACAAGTCTTCAATCACCTCGTTATCTAATTACTTCAATATGCGCTCCTGTATTCCCCTCCCCCCACCGCAGGTAACACATTCCCCTCCCCCCACCACAGGTAACCCACCCCCCCCACCACAGGTAACACATCCCCCTCCCCCCACCGCAGGTAACAGGTAACCCATCCCCCTCCCCCACCGCAGGTAACCTACTCCCCCACCACAGGTAACACATCCCCCTCCCCCACTGCAGTAACCCCCCCCCCCCCCACCCCCCCCCACCGCTGGTAACCCATCCCCCTCCCCCACCGCAGGTAACCTACTCCCCCACCGCAGGTAACCCATAACCCCCCCCTCCCCCCAGCGGTAACCTGGTAACACATCCCCCTCCCCCACTGCAGGTAACCCACCCCCCCCCACCGCAGGTAACCCAGCTGGTAACCTACCCCCCCACCACAGGTAACACATCCCCCTCCCCCCACCGCTGGTAACCCAGGGTAACACATCCCCCTCCCCCACTGCAGGTAACCCACCCCCCCCCACCGCAGGTAACCCATCCCCCTCCCCCTGCTGGTAACCTACCCCCGGTAACACATCCCCCTCTCCCCCACCGCAGGTAACCCATCCCCCTCCCCCCACCGCTGGTAACCCATCCCCCTCCCCCCACCGCAGGTAACCTACTCCCCCACCACAGGTAACACATCCCCCTCCCCCACTGCCCCAGCAGGTAACCCATCCCCCTCCCCCCCACTGCCCCACCACCACAGGTAACACATCCCCCCCCACCACAGGTAACACATCCCCCTCCCTCCCACCGCAGGTAAAACTGATTACTGTGAAAATTACACTGGCAAGAAAGGGGTTAACATGTAGGGGGCAGTAAAGGGGTTAACTGTGTCCTAGGGAGTGATTCTTACTGTAGGGGGCGTGGCTGGGCGTGTGATGTCACTGATCGTCGTTCCCTATGACAGGTGTCACTCTCACTAGGAAGCACAGGGAAGGTTTGTTTACACTCACCTCTCCCCATTTTTCAGCTCTGTGACCGATCGTGGGACACCGGTGGCGATCGGGTCTGCTGGTCCCCCGGGCGCGGACATGGAGTACACGACCAGGTCACGAGCGTGCCGCCGGTGGCACGCTCGCGACCCATGGCTGGGCTTCTTTAAGGGGACGTACCTGTACGTCTATATGCCCAGCCATGCCGCTCTGCCAACGTGTTTAGTCGTGCGGCGGTCCTTAAGCGGTGAAAGGAACACTAAAGATATTTTTTTTTAAATAACAAACCTGTTACACTTCCCTCCACTGTGCGGCTCATTATGAGTGGCCCCGAACCTGGTCTTCTGGGGTCCCTCAGCAGCTGTCTCGGCTCCTCCTTCATGCGAGCGAGGTGGTGAGTTCTTGCGGGTGCGCTCCAGTGATACAGCTGGCAGCCATGCCCGCTAACTGTATCACTCGGCCCCGCCCCCACGGCACGCCGCCTCATTGGATGTGATTGACAGCAGTGCGAAGCCAATGGCTGCGCTTCTTTCAATCAACCAATGAATAAGCCGAGAAGCCGGAGGAGCAGACTGCGCGTTCACGGCGGGGGACTTTCGAGGGGTCAGGAAAGTAAACGGGGGGGGGGGGGGGGCGCTAATCCACAGATGGTTTTTCACCTTAAAGCATAGAATGCATCAAAGCGGAGCTCCACCCTAAAAATGAACTTTCTATTAACAGCTTGTCTTTAACCACTTAAGCCCCGGACCATTATGCAGGTAAAGGACCAGGCCCCTTTTTGCGATTCGGCACTGCGTCGTTTTAACTGACAACTGCGCGGTCGTGCGACGCGGCTCCCAAACAAAACTGGCGTCCTTTTTTCCCCCCACAAATAGAGATTTCTTTTGGTGGTATTTGATCGCCTCTGCGGTTTTTATTTTTTGCGCTATAAACAAAAATAGAGCGACAATTTTTAAAAAAATGCTAATATTTTTTACTTTTTGCCATAATAAATATCCCCCAAAAATATATAAAAAAATCATTTTTCCCCTCAGTTTAGGGCGATACGTATTCTTCTACCTATTTTTAGTAAAAAAAATCGCAATAAGCGTTTATCGGTTGGTTTTCGCTAAAATAGGGGGTCGTTTTATGGCATTTTTATTATTTTTTTTATTTTTTTTACTACTAATGGCGGCGATCAGCGATTTTTTTCCGTGACTGCGACATTATGGCGGACACTTCGGACAATTTTGACACAATTTTTGGGACCATTGTCATTTTCACAGCAAAAAATGCATTTAAATTGCATTGTTTATTGTGAAAATGACAGTTGCAGTTTGGGAGTTAACCACAAGGGGGCGCTGTGACTTTCAGTGTTCCCTGTGTGTGTTTACAACTGTAGGGGGGTGTGGCTGTAGGTGTGACGTCATCGATCACGTCCTCCCTATAACAGGGATGACGCGATCGATGCTGAGGCCACAGTGAAGCACGGGGAAGGTGTGTTTACACGCGGCTCTCCCCGTTCTTCAGCTCCGGGGACCGATCGCCGCACTCCAGCAGCGATCGGGTCCGCGAGTCCCGCGGTCCCGGTCACGGAGCTTCGGACCGGGTCACGGGCCCACGCCCGTGACCCACAGCTGGGTACTAGAACCGACGTATATATATGTTGATGTGCCCAGCCGTGCCATTCTGCCGACGTATAATGTGCAGGAGGCGGTCCTTAAGAAGTTAAAGGATCACTAAAGGAAATTTTTTTTTTGCTGAAATGACTGTTTGCAGGGTATAGAGACATAAAAGTTAACTGATTCCTTTTACAAATGATTAAAATAGATAAAAACCAATCATATAATGTGCCTGCAGGTTAGTTTTACTTTTGAACTGGCTTCATGTTTCTGTGAAGTAGAAAGAGACACACAGAACAAAAACAAACAAATCCAGGGCAGTGTTTTGTTTTAAAAAATAATCTGATTGGTTCTGGGAAGTTTTAGACACACAGTAATGACAGCTCAGACCACTATGAGAAAGCTCCCAGAACACTGGGGTTATAAGGAAACAGACAAGCAGGAAGTGTGGAGATCAGAGCAGGATTACAGCAACTTCAAAGCAAAAATGAACAATAAGGACATGAAAACAGCACTGCAGTAAAGTAAAGGAAGCTATTTAGCTAAAAAAAAAAAAATCCTTTAGTGATCCTTTAATGTAAAAAAAAAAAAAAATTACATTTTTTTACTCACTTCTATCTGGCTGTTACTAGGCAGATTTCGTAATCTGCCTACTTCCTGGTGCTAGGTGGTTCAACTTCCTGTCCTAAAACCCCATTGCCTCTGGGGCATTACTGTGCCTAAAAATCTCCCAGCATGCACTTCTCTAGGGAAATCCAGGAAGAAAAAGGAACTGGGCTTCACATGCCCCCACATATGATGGATACGCCCACACATATGATGGATACGCCCACATATATGATGGACACGCCCACACCCATGATGGATACGCCCACACATATGATGGATATGCCCACACCCATGATGGATACGCCCACACATATGATGGATATGCCCACACCCATGATGGATACGCCCACATATATGATGGATATGCCCACACCCATGATGGATACGCCCACACCCATGATGGATACGCCCACACATATGATGGATACGCCCACATATATGATGGATATGCCCACACCCATGATGGATACGCCCACATATATGATGGATACGCCCACACCCATGATGGATATGCCCACACATATGATGGATACGCCCACACATATGATGGATATGCCCACACCCATGATGGATACGCCCACACATATGATGGATATGCCCACATGTATGATGGATATGCCCACACATATGATGGATATGCCCACACCCATGATGGATACGCCCACATATATGATGGATATGCCCACACCCATGATGGATACGCCCACACATATGATGGATACGCCCACACCCATGATGGATACACCCACACATATGATGGATACGCCCACACATATGATGGATATGCCCACACCCATGATGGATACGCCCACATGTATGATGGATATGCCCACACATATGATGGATATGCCCACACATATGATGGATACGCCCACACCCATGATGGATACGCCCACACATATGATGGATATGCCCACACCCATGATGGATACGCCCACATATATGATGGATATGCCCACACCCATGATGGATACGCCCACATGTATGATGGATACGCCCACACATACGAATGAATGAATGACTTGTATAGCGCTACGCATGCGAACTGAATCGCCTCTGGGCGCTTTTTCCAGCCAGTGTCTGCTTGGCTGGTGCGGCCACGCTAGGGATACACACTCATACACACATATATGTGTATATATATATATATATATATATATATATATATATATACTGGGCCAATTTTGGACGAGATCCAACTTTTTACCTACCGGCATGTCTTTGGAGTGTGGGAGGAAACCAGAGTACCCGGAGGAACCCCACGCAGACACAGGGAGAACATGCAAACTCCAGGCAGATGGTGTCGTGGTCGGTATTCGAACCAGCGACCCTTTTGCTGCTCGGCGAAAGTGCTACTCACTGCACCACTGCTCCATACGATGGATAGGCCCACGCATATGATGGATACGCCCACGCATATGATGTATACACCCATGCATATGATGGATACGCCCACAACATGAGCTGGAGGATAGAAGGCAAGTGTTTGCAATGATTTCTGGAACGATTGGGGAATATTTAATGTGATTCATTTTATCTGCAAAAAAAAAAAAAATGATGCCCGGAACCCCGCTTTATGGTGATTTTTTTTTTACCTTTACAACCCCTTTAAGCTTTGAGTGGACGAGGCGGCTCTAGTCCCCTTCTTAGGAATCCCGGGGAAACGATCTCTCCAACAAACTCCCAGCTCTGCCGCATGCAAAGGACTCTGAGATTCATTAAAATAATCAGAGTAAGACCTTGGCAGGGCTCGTGTGATCCTCAGAACTGCCCCTCCCCCATCGGGATGTTTGGGGACGTGACCTCAATGGTGGAGCATAGAAGTGAGTCCATGACAGTCGGGAGATGCCGTCTCAGGGCTTGGTGACCCACTTTTGTTTATGATAAAAAGGGAAAGTTCAGCGAAGCATTTGCCCTCTCTGGGGGTTCCACCACAAAATACACATCCCATAATCCTGAGGCAGACACCACAATAGACAAGAGAATACAGTCACACCCCAAACCATCCCAGCAAATAGTCCACAACAAATGAGACAACACACAATATATACACACAACATTCCAATGTGACTGTACCGTCAGTCAGATTAGCACAGATCAGACTGGATTTCTCGGCCCCCCTGTGCCCCTATTGGAGACACAGGGTAATTTACACATAAGAGCGTCGGGGAAGCTGGACCCAAAGTTTCCAGAGCTCTCCAAGGTAAGCTGAGCCGCACAAACCCCCCACCCAAATTGACTCCTGTCACAGCCCCCCACCCAAAGTGACTCCTGTCACAGCCCCCCACCCAAAGTGACTCATGTCACAGCCCCCCCACCCAAAGTGACTCCTGTCAAAGCCCCCCACTCAAAGTGACTCCTGTCACAGCCCCCCACCCAAAGTGACTCCTATCACAGCCCCCCACCCAAAGTGACTCCTGTCACAGCCCCCCACCCAAAGTGACTTCTGTCACAGCCCCCCACCCAAAGTGACTCCTGTCACAGCCCCTCACCCAAAGTGACTCCTGTCACAGCCCCCCACCCAAAGTGACTCATGTCACAGCCCCCCCACCCAAAGTGACTCCTATCAAAGCCCCCCACTCAAAGTGACTCCTGTCACAGCCCCCCACCCAAAGTGACTTCTGTCACAGCCCCCCACCCAAAGTGACTCCCGTCACAGCCCCCCACCCAAAGTGACTCCCGTCACAGCTTTATTCAGCGAATAAGCGAATCATGTGAATTCATGAAGGGGTCCTGTGATCGGGTGACCAGACATCCCTGATATTGTCGCCGGATTGGATTTGAACAGGAGATGGGGCAATTTCAAAGGCAGTTAGTGCAGAATTAAGAAAAATAATTGAATTACACCCCCCCCTACTGCTCCTACTAGCATAGGGGGTGTATTTTTTTTCATTATCTGTGCCCCTTTCTGATGAGCATGTGCTGGCCGAAGTGGAGGGAATATGTTCTTCTGTTTTGGCTCAAGTCCCGGCCAGCCTCCATGTCTGCCTATCTCTTTGACCTTCCCTGGTGGAGTGATCTTCCTCCGCTCCCCACCCGGTAGTAGCCGGGGGGCCCGGAGTGTAAGACTTGACAGGCTTTGAAGTGGGCAGTGGTGGCGCCGATGGGCAGAGAGTCGCTGATTGACGCCTGTAACGTCACCACCGTTTACGGCCTTCCATCCACCCACGACAAGCTTATCCTACATACACGATCCATTCCATTTCCCAGAAAATGAGACTGACCGCTCTATCTTCTGGTTTCCAAATATATGAACACTTTAATGGTTTCTCAGCTTACTTATATCCAATACAGCATAATGCAGTTAATCACAGGACAATGCAATCTCCACCCCCCTATTCACACACTATGGTTAATTATCTAGCAGACATTTCGGCACTGATACTGACAGATCTATCACATTCCAAAATACAATTACACAATGCCTTGACCTCAATCCACATATCTAGACAGACGTACTGTTTCTAAAGGGTCTTGACACCTGGGCATCAATAGGCTTTAAACCGTGTTATCAAACAATTGAAATGTCTAGCAGCAGACCTGAATTAACACCTTTACACAATGGACAATGTATTGTCAAGAGTAGATGCAATTAACACCTTTCAAAAGCATGTGTGCCCACATTGAAGAGCCAACAACTTGTGATATCTCAAGACATCCTGCAAACATGAATTATTATTAATGTCCCATCTCATGTAATACATAAATTATGATTTTTATTAGCCACCCTACGCCCAAAAGGGCACAGGGTGGACTTAGACCCAGGAGTTATTAGTGCAATTGGCCCAGGAGTATCTCTTATCCTTCCAACGTCTCTGGTTGTCACGGGTCATTCCGTTACATCTCTCCCCTTTCGGTGGGAGACGGACACAGGAGTGAACCCCAAACGGGTTGACTCCGAAGTCAGTCAGTAGTTCCAGTCCTCCAATGCTGGTATCCATACTGTACCCCAAATAAATGGCTCCAAACTGAGCATTACTCACCCCGCCAACCTCTGCCTCGCTCAGAGAACACGCCTGTCGCTGGGGAGAGGCCTGGACTGGCCCTTCTCCCTGGAGTCCTTTCAGCCGCTGGAGAGAAGGCAGGGTGGCTGGGCTCAGTCCATCATGCTGTTGGGGGTCTGGGCCAACTGCCCCCCCTTCCTGGGGTATACCAGTGGAGACTGAAGTCCCATCCACTGGTGGTAGGTGAAAACCCCCCCGGTGCTTGCAAAGCAAAGCCGACCTCCTCCTGTCCCAGTGCCGCACCATTTTCTGGGGTTGTGTCAGTGGAGACTGAAGTCCCATCCACTACCCCAGGAACCCCCTCTTCCGTTAGTGAAGAGCAGAGGCCCGGGGCACTCTGCTCTGTTGCTAGCTCTTCCGCTGGGTTGCTGTGAGTGGAGACCACAGTCCCATCCACTATCACAGGAACTCCCCCTCCTGCTATTTGAGGGCTGAGACTTGTGGCACTCTGCTCTGTGGCCAGCTCTTCATTTGGTGCTGCTGTGACTTCTGCTGCTGCAGAACCTCTTTGCTTTTGCAAATATGCTTTCAGAGCCGCTATAACTTGGTCCCTGATCTCCGGTGGAGGGTTAGGACCATAATGTGCCAGTCTTATGTTAACAGCCCGATCAAAACTTGCTTCTTCGGGTGTCCTGCCTGTTACGCTGGGCCTCCCAGCTCTATCCATTTCGACAAGTTTTGCGATAATGTCCCTTTTCTTACGGTTGCTGGCCGGTCTGCCCCGGTTCTCCAGTAAGTCCATGAGGGAAGAGAGCTTCATCCGTTCATACAGCGTCTCCATTGTCCTGTGCCCTTGTAGCCGTCCTTCTGAAAATGGAATCATCCCACTGCTATGCCACCAATGTAACGGTCTCCACCGTTTACGACCTTCCATCCAACCACGACAAGCTTATCTGACACACTCCGACAATCCTGCATACACGATCCATATCAATTCCCCAGAAAATGAGACTGACCGCTCTATCTTCTGGTTTCCAAATAAATGAAAACTTTATTGGTTTCTCAGCTTGCTTATATCAATACACCATAATGCAGTTAATCACAGGACAATGCAATCTCCACCCCCCTATTCATACACTATGGCTATTTCTCTAGCAGACATTTTGGCACTGATACTGACAGATCTATCACATTCCAAAATACAATTACACAATGCCTTGACCGCAATCCACATATCTAGACAGACGTAGTGTCTCTAAAGGGTCTTGACACCTGGGCATCAATAGGCTTTAAACCGTGTTATCAGACAATTGAAAGGTCTAGCAGCAGACCTGAATTAACACCTTTACACAATGGACAATGTATTGTCTAGGAGTAGATGCAATTAACACCTTTTAAAAGCATGTGTGCCCACATTAAATAGCCAACAACTTGTGATATCTCAAGACATCCTGCAAACATGAATTATTATTAATGTCCCATCTCATGTAATACATGAATTATGATTCACTAGCCACCCTACACCCAAAAGGGCACAGGGTGGACTTAGACCCAGGAAGTTATTAGTGTCCCTGGCACAGGAGTATCTCTCATCCTTCCAAAGTCTCTGGTTGTTACGGGTTATTCCGTTACAACGCCATTACTAGTGAAAAAAGAATATGTTCCCGGATTTCATTTTAAAAATCTGGTCACCTTATCCTGTGAGGCTCCAAAGTGTCGCTTTGGTAACTATGATGTGATGGTTGAATAAAGCTTTGGACCCATTCTGGAGATCCTCAATGAGGTTCAGTTTCCAGCTGGTGGTCGCTGCGGCACCCACTTACATTTACAGCCGCCTTCCTGAAGGTGAGCACTGGGAATATTTTGCTTTTGCTAAGGTACGATGAAGGGTAGTAGGCGGCATGAAGCAGAGCAGGGGATACTGCATGAGAGGGCAATCAATGTTAGTAGGGGGCCACGGAGCCTGGTCACAATTGTCCTATCCACCTCTGGGGGGCGCAGCGGCAAAACACACACACAGTCCAAATGTGATATGAAGAACTTGTATTTAAGCCCAGCCAGGATCACCAACGGATCCCGACAGCATGTAAAGAGCAGGTCCCAGCCTCTGCGCCTGGCAGGAGGGGCAGAATGCGACCTGGCCCTCTCGTGCCCAAGCAGGAAGATGTCCAGAGAAGTTGTGATTCTTGCCCTCAAGAATTTTTCTCTGCTGTGAATTCTGTCCCTACCCGATGGGGTACCAGTTCCTGCTCTACCCACTTGCAAATATGTGTCAAGCCTCGGAGCCAGGGGCTTAAAAAGGCTCTGCAAAACCCAAGATGGCTGCCAGAGTCATAAGGGGCATTAGCAGCCAATTACAGTAGATAGCTTCTCCAGTGACCCAGTTAATCATAGAGGAACCATATTCCTCCTGACTTCCTCTCCAACTGCAATGCCGCTGTAGACGAGCGCCACCTGCAGGGGAGAAAGTAGACACCATCCGACCAATGAAATAAGAGGGGAGGTCTTTGCTGGCAAGGACAGAACCCTTCTCATTCTATGTCTAACTCAACTTGATCGTGGGCCGTATCAGCATTATGGTTGCCCTCTAGGGGCCGGCTGTATCTGTAAGACTAGATCTAAATTTCCAGAGCACCCCACCGTCCTGAGGTTGCTGGTGTCATCTCTGCGGTGGCGTTTATGATGGGATCTCAATGTTCCTGCTGGGCTTGTCAGGCCTTTCATCTGGGGACCGACACTTTAATAGCTACTATTTCTGGATCTGGACCTGATTGCTATTTCAGTTTCTCTTACCCAGAATTCTGCATAATAAGTATTTGCTGTATGGAGTCCCCTCCCCCTTCACCCTCCCCCGCTCTGGCCTCTTCCCGCTCACTCCTCGTTCTTTTCAGGTCGTCTTCAGTAGATTATGGAAATGTTCCCGGAACGCTTTGCTGTGTCCTTCACTCCACAAATCAGGACCTTTCGGGATCAGAGCTGACTTCTGGATTTTTCTTTATTACATAAGAGAAGATTTGATTCCTCCGGGGAGATGGAGAATTAGATTCATTAGGGGTGAACTGTGTCCCCGCCTGGCAGGGGCCCGCTGGGCAAGGAGGACGGAGAATCACTAATTCCATTGTGTTTGCAGAAAGTGCCGAGCGCCGGAGTCTCACTGAAGAAGAGACGGGATTTGGCACAGAAAGTGCTGATCTTGTTCTGAGAGGGATCAGCGCTCCGCTCCGTGTTTGTCCTTCAGCTTTACTCTGAAATTACGAGTTTTCATATCAGTCCCGAGCGTGCGACGGCGCGATCTGTCACCTCACAACTTCCTATCACTCTATTAGTCCCGAGCGTGCGACGGAGCGAACCGTCACCGCACAACTTCCCATCACTCTATCAGTCCCGAGCGTGGGACGGCGCGATCCTGCACCAACCCAACTCCGTTACCCCCCAGGCCAGCCCAATTCCATTACTCCCGGGCCAGCCCAACTCCATTACCCCCGGGCCGACCCAACTCTGTTACCCCCAGCCAACCCAACTCCGTTACCCCCCAGGCCAACCCAACTCCTTTACCCCCGGCCAACTTAACTCTGTTGTCTTTGCAGGACATTCCCCAGAATTCCCATAACCGTCCTAATAATGCACTGGTGTACACTACCACCTAGGGCGCGGCCACGGCCTCTGTCTCAGTGAAGCTCCAGGCGTGTGCGTGAGTTTGCCCCTGTTCAATGCCAGGCCGGCTGTCCCCGGGAAAACCTCATCTGCTGCGGGCCACCAATGTCCCACAAAGAGCCCGCTGTCACATCTCCTCACACAACACCGCTCTGGGACTTCTTTGCTCCGGCGTGTCCCTCTGGTGCGGCAATGAGCGTCTGTGTGTAAAGCGGAGGGGCGGGGCTTGTAAGGTACAGCGTCTGTTAGTTTACCTCCAAGCCAGCAGGGACACCATGGAGCATCTGGATGGCGGCGCTGGCAGGGAACACCTAATGAATACTGCCCGCCCAGCGGTGAGGAGAGCCCGGATGTGATGGTCAATGAAGCGCAGAGGTAAGGAGGAGGATGGATACTCCTCATCTACATTGAGAAGTGCGTGAGTAATGCACGTGTAGCGATACCCCCGAAGGAGCCGCTGGCTGATTTTGGATCTACTCTCTTTTTGGCTTAGCTCACCCCTGTTAACTTTCTCGAACCCTCCCTTGACACACCAGTAGTCTGAGGGATGTATTGTAACCCCTGCAGAGCGAGGGGGTGGGGCATAATGACAGGTATACAATATTCAATGACAGTGTAAGTATAATATTACCTGGATAATGAATGGTCCCTCCAGACTAAAATAATACTCTCCACACAATGATAGACTTAAATCAAAAGAGTGAGTTTACTTATTAGATGCTCAAAGGTCACTCACAAATTAATATCATCAAATAGATAGATGTTAGGCAAGAATACAACACGATTTCGCAAGGGCCCTCGCCGAAATCCACAAATGACACTTATAAAAGAGAAAAAAAAACACAAGACTATGCTAATGAATGGTACCATTCGGCAAACCGATGAACAGTCTATGCCCGCGAGCTCCCTCTAACGGGCAGTCCTGCAAACAGCTGAAACCCATGTTGTGGCCGGATGGTGCACTTTGTACTTTTGTAATCCACAAGAAAAGGGTGGTGGGGGAAACTAATCCAACAAAGTACGGTTGGCCTCAAATAGGGATGAGCATCAGTCACTTCAGTGTAACCACTATAAACCACTATAAACGGTGACCAAGGACCAAGGAATATAAGTTCAGGGTGAGAACCCACCGCGGGCGAGAGGCCTGTGAGATGCACTAAAGTGTCTGAGGAAAAAGTGAAGAGCTGGGCGTGTGCCCTCTCACCCGACAGGCCGATCCGCCTGAATTCCTCTCAGAAGAATGTGGCGACGAATCACTGCTCCACAGCAAGAAGATCCCGGACAAGGGTGTTCCGCCGTTTCAGACGTCAGCTGGGCTTCCTCTCCGATCTTCGGATACTCAGGCTGGACACAGGAGTCTTGCTTCCTTCTGGAAGGCTGGTCTCTCAGGAACTCTAGGCCCAGGCTTCTAGGCCCAGCAGCGTGGCTGTCCCTGTCAGCAGCTCCGCAGAGGAGAAAGGCAGGTTCCCAGAGAGTGAGAAAGCGCCCCTCCCTTTACTTAAATAGCCTCTCCCACAAGTCTGTGCAGAGGCGTCACATGCTCTTGCAAGGCAGGGTGTTATGGGAGATGTAGTCCTTGTCTCATACGAGTTCATGGAGTCCATATCTCCGGCTACTTCCCACCCCATAGTGCACAGCTCCCCCAAAGGTAATGTACATATTTACAGATGCAAGTATAGTCTCAGCAGGGATGACCTGTCAGGTGACACCGACAAAGGGACCCCGCTACACAGGAAATAGGAGTCAGGTAGGTCAGTGTATGTCAGGTAGGTAGGTCAATGTATGTGTCAGAAGTGTGTCAACCTCCCCTCCCCAAAATCCATAACCAGACCTCTATCTGAGCGTACAGCCTGGATGGCTAGGAGATGGGGGGCAGAGAGTGTGTGACTCCCCCCTCCTCTCCTGAACCATATCAGGTCCCAATGACATACGGGGGGGGGGGGAAGCCTCCCAGCATAGGAGTGGAGCGCAAGGGGTGTGCAAGGTTTACCTGGGGACAACCTAATCCTGGGGTTGGTAACCTGTCAATGGTGGGCAGGTGACAGGTAAACCACAATCCTCCCTTGCCGACCCCCAGAACCTGGACAGGAGAGGTGACTGGGGTGGAATTTAGTGGAACAGATCTGTATTTTCCTCCTGCAGAAGCTGAAAGTAGGCTTCTCCTCTTCTCCCTTTTGTCAACATGCAGCTGCCACAGCAGAAAAATATAGGGGATTGGTACTAATATATGCCCCCCGTTCCCTGTTCCTCTTCCCTCTGTTGCCCGGGTCCCCCATGTGCGCCCTCTTCCCCCCCATTGTTTGTGGATGGAGAGCGGGGAAGAGGCCAGTAAATATGTTAAACCCATGTGTGTTGGAGATTTGTGGTGAACACACCTATGCCTCCCAGGATGAAAGCACTTTGTCCACATGTAGATAAAGTCAAGGACCTCTTCCCTACAACCCTGTCCTGTGGATGTTGGAGTCTGCTGGAGGCGGAGGCTTATTTGAATCTGTGAGCAGGCACCGCAGCCCGGGCAGTGTGGAGAGTCTCCAACGAGTAAGGGAGCGGATCCACCATTGCCAGCTCTCTGCCGGACGAGTGACTATCGGGGTCACCTGTACAGTTATAGTAGAATCCCTGCCTGGCCTGGCACCCTTCACTGCTTGCAAATTATTCAAGAGCCTGTTCTGGGACATCCTATTCCCTTGACCCTTGGTAACATCTGAGTGCAGATGTGCCAACATCCAGAGTCCCCTGGGTGCAGAACAGAGAGTGGACTAATCGCTGTGTGTGACCGCGGGTAGGGAGCTGTAATATCGCTGGGACTGGTGATCTGCTGCTGTGGATATTTACCATCTGCTTTAAGAGAGACCGAGCCCTTTAGGAACTGACCATACAGCCTTATATTAGCCCTATTGCTGCCTGCAGGCTCAACTGGGAATATTCTCATGTGCACCAATGGTACAACTGGGCCCCAACGATGGCCGGCTGAAGAGCTTATGCTAAGAGGGAAATTGCTCCATATCATTTTTCTGAACCAACAGAGTCACGTTAACCCCTTGTGCTAATACTGTCCTGGAAACATCGTAATTGCTCAGTAATAGACTATCAATGTGGTGTTTTTAGACTTTAGGGCCACTGTAATGGAAAATTATCTTTACCTGAAGAGTGAGTGAGTGAATAACTTGTATAGCGATACACATGCAAACTTAATCACCTCAAGGCCCTTATTTCCATCTAGGCGTCGTCCTTATCCTTTAGAAGAGGCGGGTCTTAATTTTTTTCCTGAAGGCCCAATGGTTTCCTTCCATGCGGATGTTCGTGGGTAGAGTGTTCCATAGCCATGGTCCTTGGACTGCGAATCTTCGTCCTCCCTTCGATTTGTAGTTGTATTTGGGGATGTGGAGGAGGTTTTGGTTAGATGATCGGAGAGTGCGATGAAGGGAGTAGTGTTTTATTTTCTCACATAAGTATTGAGGAGCGTTTCCTTGTGTGCATTTGTGGGTGAGGCAGAGGGTCTTGAATGTAATCCGGTCCTTTACTGTTAGCCAATGAAGGATCCTCAGGGGCGGGGTGATGGATTCCCAGGGTTTCTTTCCTGTTACCAGTCTGGCTGCCGTGTTCTGAATGACTTGTAGGCGTGAAATCTGGTATTTCGGTAGTTCTAAGTAGAGGGAGTTTGCGTAGTCGAGTCAAGAATTGATGATTGTTCCGACTACTACCGATGTGTCCTCTTCCGGGATAAAGGGGAGGAGTCTGCGCAGTAGGCGGAAAAGGTAGTTGGATCTTCCGACTACTGAATCTATTTGTGCATCCATCGACATCTCTGAGTCAAAGGTGACGCCGAGGCTTCTGACCTTGGTACTCGGGGTGATGATCTGTCCCAGGATGGGGGGTGGAGTCCATGAGGTCCTCGCTGTAGTATTTCGGTTTGCGTGGAGGAGAGAAAGTTCTGTTTTCGATCCGTTGAGTTTGAGGGAGCTCTCCATCATCCACTCGTCGATCAATGCCGGGCATTTTTCTAATCTGTGATATCGGTCGTTTTTTTTCGGTGATCCGAAAGTAGAGTTGAGTGTCATCCGCATAGGAGTGGCACAAATCCTATTCGCTGATGATTGTAAGGAGAGGGCGGAGGTAGATGTTGAAGAGTATGGGTGATAGGGGCGATCCTTGAGGGACTCCGCAAGAAATAGTGTGCGTTTCCGAGGTGAAGACTCTGAGTTTCACTGTTTGGGACCGATTTCCTGGGAAGGAAGCGAACCCGGGCAGATCTGAGTCTGTAACTCCGCCTACTTCTTTGAGACGAATCAGTAGAGTTTTGTGATCCGCTGTGTGGAATGCTGCACTTAGGTCCAGTAGCACCAGTAGGCATGATTCTCTGTCATCTGCTGCTTCAAGGGCATCATCCCGTATTTTGAGCAGTGCCGTTTCTGTGCCATGGCCGGGGCGGGAGCCTGATTGTAGCGGCTCGAGGAGTTTGTGGAGTTGTAGCTGCTGTGCGACTGCTTTCTCCATGATTTTGGAGAGGGTGTTCAGGCTTGTGATTGGTCTGCGGTGGTTTGGATCTTTGGGGTCGAGGTTGGTTTTTTTTTTAGGAGGGGTTTTATTATCCCTTGTTTAAGGGAGATCGGAAGAAGGATGTTTTTGTACTTCTCGAGAGAAAAGCAGGTGATTATCCTACTGAAGTGTTGCCAGAGGGGCTGAGACTGTTCTTGGGGTTGAGAGGCGGAGTACAGAACCAAACATCAGGGCCGATCCTAGGCAGGGTGCGTGGGGTGCTCCGCACCCAGGCGCCGCAGGGGTGGAGGCGCTAAAGTGCTCCCCTCCCTCCTCCTTGTCTGTGTCCAGAGGCGGAGCACATGTAGCGGGTGCTGCGGTTCCCCACCCCCGCTTGGTCTCTCTGCTAGCAACTGACGAGCGCATACCTCGCACTGTCCCCAGAATCCAGGTTGGGTACCACAGCGGAGCCTAGAACTGGAACACGTTCCGGCACTAGGCTCCACTAATTAAGTCTGTCCGGTGTGCATGGAGCAGTCTCCTGTCTGCCCCGCCCCCTCTGCGTGTGTCGGCTTTTTTCCCATAGGCGGTGTGATGAGAGGGTTCTGGGTTGGCCGGAGCTGCTGCCAATCATCCCGTGCACTCCCAGAAAGTGCCACCCTCCTAGTA
This sequence comes from Rana kukunoris, assembly GCA_029574335.1. Classification (NCBI taxonomy): domain Eukaryota; kingdom Metazoa; phylum Chordata; class Amphibia; order Anura; family Ranidae; genus Rana; species Rana kukunoris. The sequence continues at coordinate 70,027 of CM056051.1, read as the reverse complement.
ACCAAAGATGCCACATATGCCCCGCCCCTGTAATGTGCTTCTGCTGCCAGCGCGCCCGAGCTACAGGGATCTATTGGACAAGTACTGATCTATGGGGACACCTGATGTGGGGGGCTCTGATGGGGGACACCTGCTGGGGGGGGCTCTGATGGGGGACACTTGCTGAGTGGCTCTGATGGGGACACTTGCTGGGTGGCTCTGATGCGGGACACCTGCTGTGGGGGGCTTTGATGGGGGACGATTGCTGTGGGGGGGGCTCGGATGGGGACACCTGCTGGGGGCTCTGATGGGGACACCTGCTGTGGGGGGCTTTGATGGGGACATCTGCCAGGGGGGGCTCTGATGGGGGACACCTGCTGTAGGGGACACCTGCTGATGGGGACACCTGCTGTGGGGGGCTCTGATGGGGACACCTGCTGTGGGGGCTCTGATGGGGACACCTGCTGTAGGGAGCTCTGATGGAGACACCTGCTGTGGGGGCTTTGATGGGGACACCTGCTGTGGGGGGCTCTGATGGGGGACACCTGCTGTGGGGGGCTCTGATGGGGGACACCTGCTGTGGGGGGCTCTGATGGGGACACCTGCTGTGGGGGGCTCTGATGGGGACACCTGCTGTGGGGGCTCTGATGTGGGACACCTGATGTGGGGGGCTCTGATGGGGGACACCTGCTGTGGGGGGCTCTGATGGGGACACCTGCTGGGAGGGCTCTGATGGGGGACACCTGCTGTGGGGTCTCTGATGGGGGACACCTGCTGTGGGGGGGCTCTGATGGGGACACCTGCTGTGGGGCTCTGATGGGGGACACCTGCTGTGGGGGCTCTGATGGGGGACACCTGATGTGGGGGGCTCTGATGGGGGACACCTGATGTGGGGGGCTCTAAATGGGGACACCTGCTGTGGGGAACATCTGCTGTGGGGGGCTCTGATGGGGACAACTGCTGGGGGGGCTTTGATGGGGGACACCTGCTGTGGGGGGGCTCTGATGGGGGACACCTGCTGTGGGGGCTCTGATGGGGGACACCTGATGTGGGGGGCTCTGATGGGGGACACCTGCTTTGGGGGGCTCTGATGGGGACACCTGCTGTGGGGGACACCTGCTGTGGGGGGCTCTGATGGGGGACGACTGCTGTGGGGGGCTCTGATGGGTGTCACCTGCTGTGGGGGGCTCTGATGGGGGACGACTGCTGTGGGGGGCTCTGATGGGTGTCACCTGCTGTGGGGGGCTCTGATGGGGGACACATGTGTAAAGGGGAGGATTTAGTAAGATGGCCACGCCATGTAGGGGGCGCCAGCAATATTTCTGCACCCAGGCGTCTGTGACCCTAGGATCGGCCCTGCCAAACATACTCTATCGTCTCCTTCGGGGGTAGCGCCCCACACATGATTGGATGGTGAAAGTCGGCAGAGTTCCGGAGCTTCTGCTCATGCCGAATACAACTTGACGTTGCAAAGTGCGCAGTCTATTTGCGTTTAGTAAAGGTGACCTGATTGTCTCCTCTTGTCAGGGACTTTAATCTGCATCTCTTCTTATGAGAATAATTGCCCCTCCTCCTCCTCCAATAGCAAAGCACCAAATAAAACCGCATTAGCGCCCGCCAGCGTCCCTCTGAGTAGAATCACCGACATTTCCAGTGAGGTTCTCCAGCGAAGGGTTAAGCCGCCGGTCTGTAATATCCACAAGTAAATAAAAAGCAATTATGACGACCGTAAGTGGCGTGTCACACGACGGGCGCGCTTTTCCCCGCACGCCAGTTTATATCACGTCCTCGCTATAAAGATAACTAAGCAACGGAACACGTAGACACGCGATTGGTTAGCGCCGACTGCCCTCTGCTAATAGGAAGGATTGTGAGGAACGGAAGGATCGGCAGCGGTTTGGAGACCCCTCTGGTGTCCCTGAATTCTGGGGGAAATGTCCTCATTCATCATCCAATAATGGGAAACAATGTCGCTAATGAACTCCGGAGGTGTAGAAAGAATAGATCGCTCTATGTGAAGCGCGTCGGTCACATGTTCTCCACTTAAAAAACTCATTAAATTTGTCTCGTGTACAAAGATAATTCTCAGCATGCCGGCCAATAAACAGCGAGCCGCACGCCGCACTCCCGCAAACCGCACTCCGCACGGGAAATTGGATTTTTTATGCATGCGTTGGATGGAGGACATCATTGTGGCACTCGGAAAATACAAGGAGGGCAATCAGTGAGAGAGCGAATGACATTTATTGTATGTTTGACGCGTTTCATGTAAAAAAAAATGATGTGCAATGGTACCCAGAGATGGTGTCACATTGTTTGCGCATCTACCACATGGGCGGGGGCTGTATACATTATATATACAGGAGGAACACGTGGGGGCGCAGTTCTGGCACCTCCACCACTGAATATATACAGGGGGGGCATACCGATCGTCTCCCCTACAGATTGTTACATAGAAATGAAGGGTCTCATAGGTGTAATTTATATGATGGAGACAGAAAATCAACCACAAATCCAGAGAGGTCACATGATACAAATGTTATAAATGGAGGAAAATAAGTATTTGACCCCCTTAGTAGTTGAGGGAGATTCCTTGTTGGGGAGCACAGAGGTCAGACGTTTCTTGTAGTCGGGGGAGGTTCCTTAGTAGTTGGGGGAGGTTCCTTAGTAGTTGGGGGAGGTTCCTTAGAGGGGGGAGGTCCTTGTTGGGGGAGGTTCCTTGTTGGGACACAGAGGTCAGACGTTTATTGTAGTCGGGGGAGGTTCCTTAGTAGTTGGGGGAGGTTCCTTAGTAGTTGGGGGAGGGTTCCTTAGTAGTTGGGGGAGGTTCCTTGTGGGGGAGGTTAGTAGTTGGGGGAGGTTCCTTGTTGGGGGAGGTTCCTTGTTGGGAAGCACAGAGGTCAGACGTTTCTTGTAGTTGGGGGAGGTTCCTTGTTGGGAAGCACAGAGGTCAGACGTTTATTGTAGTTGGGGGAGGTTCCTTGGGGGAGGTAGTTGGGGGAGGTTCCTTAGTAGTTGGGGGAGGTTCTTAGTAGTTGGGGGAGGGTCTTGTTGGGAAGCACAGAGGTCAGACGTTTCTTGTAGTTGGGGAGGTTCCTTAGTAGTTGGGGGAGGTTCCTTGGTAGTTGGGGGAGTTGGGGGAGGTTCCTTGGAAGTAGGGGGAGGTTCCTTAGTAGTTGGGGGAGGTTCCTTTGTAGTTGGGGGAGGTTCTTTGGTAGTTGGGGGAGGTTCCTTAGTAGTTGGGGGAGGTTCCTTAGTAGTTGGGGGAGGCTCCTTGTTGGGAAGCACAGAGGTCAGATGTTTCTTGTAGGTGGTGATTGGGTTTCCACACATCTCAGGAGGGATTTTCTCTTCTCTAAATCCTGAAGGTTTCTTGGCGACTCGAAGTCTCATCTCCTCCATACATTTTCTATAAGATTAAGGTCTAGAGACCGGCTAGGCCACTCCATCACCTTCATGTGCTTCTTGAGCCGCTCCTTTGTTGCCTTGGCGATATGTTTTGGGTCATTGTCATGCTGAAAGACCCGTCCATGACTAGGGGTGCAACAGATCAAAAAACTCACGGTTTGGATCGTTCCTCGGATCAGATTCATGGATCGGATCATTTTTCAATCAGCAAAAAAAAAATCTCCCCCACTGTAATATCCACAGCTCCCCCCCCCACTGTAATATCCACCTCTCCCCCCCCACTGTAATATCCACAGCTCTCCTCCCCCCCACTGTAATTTCCACATCCCCCCCCCCCCACTGTAATATCCACACCCCCCCCCTCTGTAATATTCTGTAATATCATCCCCCCCCTCTGTAATATTCACATCTCCCCCCCCCCCCTCCCCCCTCCCCCCTCCCCCCCCACTGTAATATCCACCCCCCCACTGTAATATTCACCCCCCCCCCCACTGTAATATCCACCCCCCCCCCCACTGTAATATCCACATCTCCCCCCCCCACTGTAATATCCCCCCCCCCTCTGTAATATCCACATCTCCCCCCCCCACTGTAATATTCACATCTCCCCCCCCTGTAATATCCTCCCCACTGTAATATCCACATCCCCCCCCCCTCTGTAATATTCACATCTCCCCCTCCCCCCCCCACTGTAATATCCACATCTCCCCCTCCCCTCTGTAATATCCACATCCCCCCCCTCTGTAATATTCACATCCCCCCCCCTGTAATATCCACATCCCCCCCCCTCTGTAATATTCACATCTCCCCCCCCCCCCCCCCCCTCTGTAATATCCACACCCCCCCCCCCACTGTAATATCCACATCCCCCCCCCTCTGTAATATTCACACCCCCCCCCCCACTGGCGCATCTACGTCCGTGAATTGGCGTATTTTACTCATTTGCATATTTATAATGGGGAACACCGAATGCGTCCAGCGTAACTATGCGCCTGTTACGTCGGACGGCTAAAGCCATGTTTTTCGGCGTATCTTGCTTTGTGAATCGGCACAAAAATGCGACGGCGCACATTTAAAATTACGGCAGCGTATCTGGGGATACGCCGACGTAACTCTTTTGTGAATCCGGTCCCATGTGTGTGTAAAGGCCGGCGTCCCAATACTTTTGGTTTTATAGGGCCAGATTCAGGTAGAGGTATCAGTGATACGGCGGCATAACTCACACTTTGCGCCGGCTTATCTCTTTTCTGTATGCAGAAAACAAGATACGCCGGTTTGCAGCAAAGATCCGACAGGCGTAATTGTATTTCACCGTCGGATCTTAAATGCAGTTTTAAAATGGCCGCCGGGGGCGTTTACCGCTGATTTACGCCGAGAATATGTAAATCAGCGAGATTACGGCAAGTCACGAACGTACGCCGGCCTGACGCAGTCACTTTACGACGTTTACGTAAGGGTTTTACCCAGGGTAAAGATAAAGCAACAAAAAGCAGGCGCATCCTATGTTAAGTATGGGCGTCATGACCGCGTCGAATTGGAAACGTTTTACACCGTCATAATTTGGAGCATGTGCACTGGGATACATTGACGGCCGGTGCATGTGCAGTACGTTCGCCGCGGGATCGCGCATATTTTAATACTACACGCCTCCCTACGCGCCCAATTATAATTCCGCCGGCCAATTTACGCTACGCCGTCGCAACTTTAGGAGCGAGTGCTTTGTGAATACAGTACTTACGCGTAAAGTTTCGGCGGAGTAACGTAAATGAGAAACGTTACGCCGGAATAAAGAACCCCTCGCCATCCTGAATCTGGTCTATAGTGTGTATTAAAAACATTAAAACATTCTTACTTTATGACATTTCTTTATACCTGCCTAAAACTTTTGCACAACGCTGCATATATATATATATATCCTCCGGATACATCATGGAATAAAGTTGCGCTGACCTCGGAGGTTCGGATTTCTTCGGAATTCACGTGGAACTTTTCCCAGCAGGTTGTTATGTAAATGGCGCACTCTGTGTGGGCGGACCGATCTCAATACAATAGATAGATTATTATTGTTATTATTATTTGGTATCCCTGACAACCACACGTCCGGACCTACGGGAAGCAGAGCTCCAATCAGGAGGCAGTTCCTGGAATCGCACAACACCTGCTTCAGGTTGAGGTGACAATGAAGAGGGGGAGGAGGGCGGGAGATACGAGGGAGAGATGATTGCAGGACGGAGGGGGGGGAGGGGGGCAGGAAAGTCGAATGTTGGGAACTTTATTATTAGAAAGTTATAATCGTTACAAAAAAAACATGAAAATATTGAAGCATTAGGGAAGATTACTAAAGGGAAATGTTCACTTCCCAAGGGGATTTTCCCCGGAGCTCAGTGAAGGTGATGACATTTTACTTTTGCAATAAAATAATAACCAATCACATGCCAGGAAAAAAAAATGTTTTGCTCGTGCCTGATTGGATGATAGAAGTCAGCAGAGCTTCACCTCATTCACTAAGCTGCGAAGGAAGATGCCCTTGAAAAATGAATCCTCCCTTTCAATGTGAATGGACTGTTTGCCTTGAATCCACCGCTCAACGTTCGCTAGCGTGAGGAGAAGAGTTCCAGAAAAATGGAAATATCAGGAGAGAATTCCCGGAGATGAGAGTAAAGCCGCGTACACACGGGCGAGAATCTCATCAGGAAAATCAACGTTGTTTTTCCCAGTGAGATTCTTGGCAAGAATCTCTTGCCACCCGAGCGTACACACTGACCTTTCAAAAGAACGCAGTGACGTCATCGCGTACGACAAGCGTGCCCTTGTCACATTCGATGTCGTAGCCGCCATCTTGCTTCACCCTACCAATGCCGTGGAAGCTACTACGCATGCATCAAAGTCATTTCGAGCATGCGCGGGTTTCCACGGCGACACGTAAGTATACACACTCTCGGGTTTCTTGTCGGGAAACAGGCCGACAAGAATCTCGAGGAGAAAAAAGAGCGCAGGTTCTCTATTTTTCTCCTCGAGATTCTGGCAAGATTTCCTAACGAGAAACCCGAAAGCCTCGTACACACCGACGAGAATCTCGGCAAAAACCAGCAAGAAGAGAAGAGCTGTGGTGGCTCAACGTGATTGGCTCTGCGCTGACAAGCCGTTCACCTCTGCAGCCAAGGGTTCGGATCCCGGTCTCGGCTACATGTGAATTGAGTTTGGTGGTCTCAGCCCGGCTCCCGGTGGGTGTGCTATGCAAGGTACGCCTGTGCTTAGTACGCCCACCCCCCCCCCCACAAAAACCACCACACTTGCACGCACACAAAATTGGTTTAATACGCACGCACATTGGCCATGCGGTCTCCTAAAGAGAGGCGAAGGACCTACGGGGCTGGCTTGGTGGGTCGGGCCCCCTCACTCCCTCATAGGGGGAGTCCCTCTGCCCCGATGGGGTCCTGTTGGGCCCCAGTTGGGCTCCCAAGTGGAGCAGGTAGGGCGGGGTGAGTGGGAGGCCCCCCCTCACACCCGCCATTGCCACCGGGGGCATGGAGAAGGATGGCGATTGCCTCCGGGGGGAGGGTCTGCCTACTCCCAACTCCTGCAGTCCGGCTCCTCTCTCTCGAGTTCACGCACAAAATACACTTTAAAAAAAAAAACCCAGCAAGAAAACTGCTTCTTGCCGAGATTCCCGTCGGTGTGTACAAGGCTTTCAGGTTTCTCGTCAGGAAGTCTGGCCAGAATCTCGAGGAGAAAAATAGAGAACCTGCGCTCTTTTTTCTCCTCGAGATTCTTGTCGGCCTGTTTCCCGACGAGAAACCCGAGAGTGTGTATACTTACGTGTCGCCGTGGAAACCCGCGCATGCTCGAAATGACTTTGACGCATGCGCGGTAGCTTCCACGGCATTGGCAGGGTGAAGCAAGATGGCGGCGACGGCATCCAATGTGACGAGCGCATGCTCGTCGTACTCGGTGACGTCACCGTGTTCTTGCCTTTCAAGAGAACCGCAGTTCTTTTGAAAGGTCAGTGTGTGCGCTCGGGTGGCGAGAGATTCTTGCCAAGAATCTCACTGGGAAATTAAAGTTTTTTCCCTGACGAGATTCCTGCCCGTGGGTACAGGGCCTAAGAAGTGGTAAGAAAAGAAGACATTAGTGAGCAGAAGAAAGGTGAGAGTTTGGTGGGTGTAGAAAGATCACCCCCAACAGGCTGGGGGTGTATTTCATCGGATGCATATCCTCTTTCTGTTGGGGTCCCCCAAGGCTCTGTTCTTGGACCCCTTGGTCACTTGATAGCCTCCCTCCCAAACCATCTCCAGGACTTCTTCAGAGCCTCTCCCATCCTCTGGAACTCTCTATCTCAATCTGTCCGCCTACCTCCTTTTTCGGCTGCCTTTAGACCATCTCTGAAAACGTATCTCTTCAGGGAAGCCGATCACGTCTCCAACTAATCTCCCATCTCTTCCATCAGCTCATTCCCCACAGTTACTTACAACCATTTGGACCACCTCCCCCACCCTCTTCTGAGCGGGTCCCTCTCAACCCTCTTGTATTTCATTGTATTGAAACGGTATTGTCTCCCTTTTATAATGAAAAGTGCTGCGTAAACTGTTGGCGTTCTATAAATCCTGTATAATAATAATGTATTGGGTCCTCTGTTTCTGTGCCCATGACCCTGCAACTAGCACCACGCACTCTGACACACCTGGCTGGGGGGGGGGGGGGGTATTTATTGCTGATATATACCCCGGTAGCAGAAGAGAAATAATACAAATTATACAATTGATATATCAAGAAATATACTGCAAATAGGTGACCAGTAGAGAAAAATATACTGAAGACTTGGGTGCAGAGAGTAACTCCTCCTAAACCCCATACTGGGGCAATGCTAGCTAAGAAGCTAAGAAGACCTTTACCACCCTAACTGTTCGGCAGTCTGAAATATGCTCTCTTTCTCTCTTCTGCTGGCCAGCTCGTTGGGGCCCAACTCTTATGTCTGAGTGCTCAGGATCATGTCACTGTTCATGGCACTGACTCTGTCATACCTGCTGGCAACACTGTTCCTCTCTTGTAAAAGTGTAGTGGCGTCTGGCCAGCAGCCTCTCACCAGGCTCCTGTGTTAGCAGGTGATCCCCCTCTGTTTACAGCCGGTCAGTGTCTGTAACATGCTCCCTCTTACTCAGACAGCAGGCTCCCTCAGCATCCATGGTGCTCTCCATCTCAGGGACAGTGGTGAGCAGTCTGCTGGCAGAATAAAGCACACAAAATGACTCCACACTTCTTCTCCTCAGCCCAGGAAAACCACTCCTCTCCTAAGGCCCCGTACACACGACCGAGCTTCTCGGCAGAATCCAGCGAGAAGCTCGCTGGGATCCATATTCTGCCGAGAAGCTCGATCGTGTGTACGTTTTCGCTGAGCAAACTGTCGAGCGAGGCGTCAAGCCAAAATAGAGAGCAGGTTCTCTATTTCCTCGACGGGCCATCGGGACTAATGGCTCAACGCCTTTTTCGACAGCCTGGTCGACGAACTCGACGGCCGGCCGGCCGAGAACCTCGTCGGACGGAATGATGGGTTTAGCCCGACGAGGTTCTCGTACGTGTGTACGCGGCCTGAGCCTCACTTCCTTATGGGATCTGCAGTTTTCTCCTTCCAGGTCACTAAGCCTGCTAAGACTAGCAGTCGGGGGGTTAAATGATGGTGCACAGGGAGAGGGATCAGCTTTGTCAGGGTGGGGCAGTTACAGGAACTGATTCCCCGTGTGTGTCTTTCCCTGCAGCAGCTGAACATCAACAAGAGGGAGAGGCAGAGACAGTGGCGATCCTGACCTCCCTGGGGCCCTAAGCAAAATGACAAGTGACGGGGGGCCTGCATCACCATCCCTCTGATCCATCTCGGCTAGCTTCACTGATCAGGGTGGCCTTGTTCTTTGTCCCACAGGTCCCTCCATGGCTCTCAAGTAAGTCTTTCAGCATAGTTCTCCTGCAGGCTGCATAGCCGGTCATTCATGGTGGTGGTTTGGAGTGCCCTAGTAACTGGAGAGCAAATCCCACCACTGCCAACCAATGTGACGAGACCCTTGCTCGCTTGCTTCTGCTCTCCGACACTCCTCTGCTACTATTGGGTCAGATTGCAGATTGCAACGTCTGATGGTTCAGTCGTCCAAGACTCTGGGATCCGAACTACAGCTATGTGCCGTTCGAGATCCATTAGAACAGACACCAGGCAGGCTGTATGTACGTTCAAACAGGACTCATTTATTGAAAGTACACAACACACTTTTATACAAAATTTGGAACATCCCGCCCCCAACAACCGCTTTCCTATTGGTAAATTTTAAAGTACATTTGTGGTTCCCACTCAGGTCCTCTTCAATGCAAATGATGACTTCAAAATGACGCAGCAGAGATTGGTCGGATAGTTTGAATACTAGTACTGCTATGTGTATTGAGACAGAAGCCCTCAGGGGGCAATCAATGTACACAATAGCCCGGTAGTTTGAATAGAAAGGCTGCTATGTGTATTGAGACAGAAGCCCCAGGGGGCAATCAATGTACACAACAGATAGACACAGGACAATGGAGCCGTCTGGGGAGGGAGTTAGCCTTAAGACAGAGCAGAAGACCCCCCACTGTGTAACAGATTTCAAGGAGGAACACTTCTGCCTTTCAAGGTCTTTGACAGGTGCCTCCGTCCACGTGACCGGACTTTGTGCTCACTCATCCCCGTCTTATGTGCAATACAGAGCCGCACTTTCTCGGGGGACTCGGGGCTAATCATTTTTTAGTAAATTGCCGAGACTTTACGAGGCTCCCCCAGCCCCCCTCTTGACGCCCCTGGTCACAGGAGTGCAGGAAGAACTCCACTTGTGTGATCCATAGAAGGAGTTTAGCCAAACTAGCTTTCCCCATCCTTCTCCTTTAATGAACACAGAACTGCATTAATCTGGTTTTGTAGATCTCCCCGGAGTTCCACTTTGAGTAATAACCTCCCTCTGCGCGTTTCGCCTCCTTCATTTGTTTTAACTCCCTGAAAACTTTCTGAACTTTGTTTATTTCTCGTCTCCCGGACGGGGGTGTGCCCCCCTCACCCGTGGGCCGGATCACCGCTCCTCTACATCCTTTTCTAAGACTTTCACACAGACGTTCAAAGTGAAGAAGCATTTATGGAAATGGAGATGCGTGGAGTAATCCTGAACTGGCTGTGACCCCGCAGGAGCGGAGATTTCCCCATCACTACAATCCAGGAGGGACCCCTCACCGCCCCCCCCCCTCCCCCCACGCATCTCCTCATTACATCTGTATTCCGGTCTCACAGAGGATGAAGACGCTCCGCAGAACGATCGGTGTGTGTTCTTCTATCCATTCCGGGATGGATTTCTTCCAGGAGAATATCTGTGTATCTCTATATTCCGATCGGAAACATTCCCATGATGCTCTGCACTACAGATCCAGGAATAATTATGGAGTTCATGTGAAACTCCATAATGGGCAAAGTGCTCATTAGAGACCCTCAGTATGAACGGAGTAATACAATGAAGTCCAGTTGGGGTTAGGGGGTAAGGGTTAAGGGGTTAGGGTTAGGGGTTTCCCATTGAAGAATATGGCTAGGACTCAGGAATTGGAACAGGGACCTCCCCCAGAGGTCAAAGGTCAGAAGGAGGGTTCCCAGAGGTCAAAGGGCATGGCTGACCCACCCCCACCAAATTGTACCACCTACCCCAACTAAGTTGGGGAATGAACATGTCGGGGTAAGCGTCTTGCACTGTGCCCATCAAATGCAGCCACTGTGCCCTCAAAACTCAGCCACTGTGCCCATCAAACACAGCCACTGTGCCCATCAAATGCAGCCACTGTCCCCATTAAACTCAGCCACTGTGCCCATCAAACGCAGCCACTCCACCCATCAGATGCAGCCACTGTGCCCATCAAACGCAGCCACTGTGCCCATCAAACGCAGCCACTGTGCCCATCAGATGCAGCCACTGTAACCATTAAATGCAGCCACTGTGCCATCAAACGCAGCCACTGTGCCCATAAAACGCAGCCACTGTGCCCATTAATTGCAGCCACTATGCCCATCAGATGCAGCCACTGTGCCCATCAAACGCAGCCACTGTACCCATCAAACGCAGCCACTGTGCCCATCAGATGCAGCCACTGTAACCATTAAATGCAGCCACTGTGCCCATAAAACGCAGCCACTGTGCCCATTAATTGCAGCCACTATGCCCATCAGATGCAGCCACTGTGTCCATCAAACGCAGCCACTGTCCCCATTAAACTCAGCCACTGTGCCATCAAATGCATCCACTCTGCCCATCAAAGGCAGCCACTGAAACCCATCAAAGGCAGCCACTGTGCCCATCAATCGCAGCCACTGTGCCCATCAAAGGCAGCCACTGTGCCGGTGTGGGCCCCTCCATGGTGAGACATTATAATAGAGATAATGTTCGGATGTTCGGGGGTCCGGTGTGGGCTCCTCCATGGTGGGACATTATACAGCACCTTTGGTTACTTTGGCCTTGGATCCAGTGTGGGCCCCTCTATGGTGGGACATTATAATAGAGATAATGTGGAGATGTGGAGAAGTTTGGGGGTCCGGTGTGTGCCCCTCCATGGTGGGACATTATAATAGAGATAATGTGGGGATGTGGAGAAGTTCAGGGGTCCGGTGTGTGCTCCTCCATGGTGGGACATTATAATAGAGATAATGTGGAGATGTGGAGAAGTTCGGGGGTCCGGTGTGGGCTCCTCCATGGTGGGACATTATAATAGAGATAATGTGGGGATGTGGAGAAGTTTGGGGGTCCGGTGTGGGCTCCTCCATGGTGGGACATTATAATAGAGATAATGTGGAGATGTGGAGAAGTTCGGGGGTCCGGTGTGGGCCCCTCCATGGTGGGACATTATAATAGAGATAATGTGTAGATGTGGAGAAGTTCGGAGGTCCGGTGTGTGCCCCTCCATGGTGGGACATTATAATAGAGATAATGTGTAGATGTGGAGAAGTTCGGGGGTCCGGTGTGTGCTCCTCCATGGTGGGACATTATAATAGAGATAATGTGGAGATGTGGAGAAGTTCGGGGGTCCGGTGTGTGCCCCTCCATGGTGGGACATTATACGGCACCTTCCTTCGGTTACTTTGGCCTTGGATCCGGTGTGTGCCCCTCCATGGTGGGACATTATAATAGAGATAATGTGGAGATGTGGAGAAGTTCGGGGGTCCAGTGTGTGCCCCTCCATGGTGGGACATTATACAGCACCTTCCTTCGGTTACTTTGGCCTTGGATCCGGTGTGGGCCCCTCCATGGTGGGACATTATAATAGAGATAATGTGGAGATGTGGAGAAGTTTGGGGGTCCGGTGTGTGCCCCTCCATGGTGGGACATTATAATAGAGATAATGTGGAGATGTGGAGAAGTTCGGGGGTCCGGTGTGTGCCCCTCCATGGTGGGACATTATAATAGAGATAATGTGGAGATGTGGAGAAGTTTGGGGGTCCGGTGTGTGCCCCTCCATGGTGGGACATTATAATAGAGATAATGTGGGGATGTGGAGAAGTTTGGGGGTCCGGTGTGTGCCCCTCCATGGTGGGACATTATACGGCACCTTCCTTCGGTTACTTTGGCCTTGGATCCGGTGTGGGCCCCTCCATGGTGGGACATTATAATAGAGATAATGTGGAGATGTGGAGAAGTTTGGGGGTCCGGTGTGTGCCCCTCCATGGTGGGACATTATAATAGAGATAATGTGGGGATGTGGGGAAGTTTGGGAGTCCGGTGTGTGCCCCTCCATGGTGGGACATTATACGGCACCTTCCTTCGGTTACTTTGGCCTTGGATCCGGTGTGGGCCCCTCCATGGTGGGACATTATAATAGAGATAATGTGGAGATGTGGAGAAGTTCGGGGGTCCGGTTTGTGCCCCTCCATGGTGGGACATTATAATAGAGATAATGTGAGGATGTTCGGGGGTCCGGTGTGGGCTCCTCCATTGTGGGACATTATACGGCACCTTCCTTCCGTTACTTTGGCATTGGATCCGGTGTGGGCCCCTCCATGGTGGGACATTATAATAGAGATAATGTGGAGATGTGGAGAAGTTTGGGGGTCCGGTGTGTGCCCCTCCATGGTGGGACATTATAATAGAGATAATGTGGGGATGTGGGGAAGTTTGGGAGTCCGGTGTGTGCCCCTCCATGGTGGGACATTATACGGCACCTTCCTTCGGTTACTTTGGCCTTGGATCCGGTGTGGGCCCCTCCATGGTGGGACATTATAATAGAGATAATGTGGAGATGTGGAGAAGTTCGGGGGTCCGGTTTGTGCCCCTCCATGGTGGGACATTATAATAGAGATAATGTGAGGATGTTCGGGGGTCCGGTGTGGGCTCCTCCATTGTGGGACATTATACGGCACCTTCCTTCCGTTACTTTGGCATTGGATCCGGTGTGGGCCCCTCCATGGTGGGACATTATAATGGAGACATAGGGGAGAAGTTCAGGGGTCCAAGGTGTGCCCCTCCATGGTGGGACATTATAATAGAGACATAGGGGAGAAGTTTGGGGGTCCGGTGGGGGCCCCTCCATGGTGGGACATTATACGGCGCCCTCCTTCGGTTCCTCTGGCCGGTGTACAATTTCCTTCCATCCACATGAGTCAGAAAAGTCCCAATTCCCTTTATAAGAAGGAAAATCTCGGGAAAGGAGGGGGAGGGGAATTCCTTTCAGCCTCATGAAAGTCAGAATGTTCCACAACCCAATAAAGATTCTTAATGACGTTTTAAATATTTATGTCTCTTATAATGTGAGAAGAATGAGACGGAAATGTGAGCGCTGCCGACTAATTAGCGGGATTAGCGGACAGATTTGATTAAAGCCGATCGTTTACTTCAGAATGAAGAGGAATGTGTGCAATGCTGGCTGCCGATCGTCACTACTGGTGGGGACTGGTGGGGACTGGTGGGGACTGGAAGGGATCGTTGGGGTCTGGTGGGTTCTGGTGGGAAGTGGTGGGGACTGGTGGGGTCTAGTGGGAACTGATGGGAAGTGGTGGGGACTGGTGGGGACTGGTGGGGTCTGGTGGTGTCTGGTGGGGACTGGTGGGCTCTGGTGGGGACTGGTGGGAAGTGGTGGGGTCTAGTGGGAACTGGTGGGAAGTGGTGGATACTGGTGGGAACTGGTGGGAACTGGTGGGGTCTGGTGGGGACTGGTGGGGTCTGGTGGGGATTGGTGGGGTCTGGTGGGGACTGGTGGGGACTGGTGGGGTCTGGTGGGGACTGGTGAGGGCTGGTGGGGACAGAATTTGTTACATTTGAAATTACAACCTAATTAGGGGTCAATCTTCTGTTTACATTAAAAGCGTTCCGATAATTACAAATTTCGGCGTTTATTTTTGGATTTCAAGACATTCGCAGATCTCAGCCATGCCTGGAATATTCTCCCGCGGCCCTTCTCCCGATCTCCGGCTGGTGTGGATAGAAGTCCCGGTAACCAGTCCTTACAGATGTTGTGACCACCCAATGTTATGGACATGTTATAATCCGGGTACAACTCTGCCGGTGTGTCCTGGTGAGAAATGCCCCCTGTTGAATAATAATGCCCGCCCTGCCGAAAGCCACGAACATCGGAATTAACCATTAGGTGTAGACGGCGCCTGCGCACAAAAGCCGACATTGTGCCGCACGCTCCCGATGCTTGTGCAAGTCTGCAAGAGGCAGATTTCTTCATGATGGGCGTGTGCGAGGGGCGGATGACAACAGAAGGGGGCGTGTTTTTAATGATGGGCGGTGCTATTGCTTGTGTTAGCTCGCTAAATAGGACCTGCAAACCCCGCCCATCAACATTGAAAAACCCGCCCTTCAGTTGGCCCCGCAGAGATATATTTGTCAAAAATTCCACCCCCTTCTTAACAGCACCGCCCATCATTAAAAAATACGCCCCCTACTGTAAGCATGCGCCCCTCACACACGCCCATTAGACATGTGCACTTCGTTTAGTTTGGAATTTGTTTTTTAACAAATTTTGAGAAATTTGTTAATTCTGAATTTTCGTATTTCCGAGCATCGGAATTTACGATCAGATGTAGACGGCGCCTGCGCACAAAAGCCGACATTGTGCCGCACGCTCCCGATGCAAGGGGCGGATTTCTTCGTGCTGGGCGCTAGACATGCGCACTGCCGAAAAAAAAAAAAAAAAAAACAGTTTTTGTTTCATTCATTTTTTTTTTTTGCTTTTTTTTTTAAATTCGGGAAATTGGAAGAAATTTTTTTTTTTCGTTTTTGTTTAATGCCGCGTACACACGGTCGTTTTTTGTGATGAAATAAAACGACAATTTAAAAAACGCCTTTTAAAATGATGGTGTGTGGGCTTCACATGGGTTTTCGTCTTCTAAAAAACGACCAAAAAAAATTCAAACATGCTTAAATTTTTTATGTCGTTTTTGAAAATGTTGTTTTTTGTGTTGTAAAAAATGATGGTGTGTGGGCTAAAACAACGTTTTAAACCCGCGCATGCTCAGAAGCAAGTTATGAGACGGGAGCGTGAACTTCCCCTTTAGAGTACCGTCGTACGCGTTGTACGTCACCGCGCTTTGCGTGTGGGCAACGTCTTTTTTTTGGTGAAGTTGGTGAAACGTTGTTTTATTTCATCACAAAAGGTGACCGTGTGTGCATCATTGTTTTTTTTTTTTTTTTTGTTCTTTTTGTTCTTTTTTTTTATTTGATTTGTTTGTTATTTTTGCTTTTTTTAGAAAATCGGAAAATTCGTAATTTTTTTATTTTAGAAATTTTCGAAGTTTACAATTTTTTATTTTTTTTAATTTTGAAAATTCTGAATTTCGAAAATGTGAAAATTAAAAACTGTGAAATTTCGAAATTTGGAGATTAGAAAATTTGAAATTGCAAAATTCGAAAATCTAAAATGCAAAAATTTCCGAAATTCCAAATTTTCAAATGTGCCAAAATTCCGAAAAAGCAAAAAAATTGATAAAACGAAAAAAAATGATTTTTTTAATTTCCAGAATTTCCAAAAATAAGCAAAAAAACCAAATATTTCTAATTTCCTGAATTTTCGTAAAAAGCAAAAAAAAAATGAAACGAACACGAAAAAAACTTTTTTTTTCCGACAGTGCACATGTCTAGCGCCCATCAGAAATCCGCCCCTTGCAGACTTGTATGAGCATCCGCCCCCATCTTAACAGCACCGCCCATCATTACAAAATACAGCCCCTTCTGTAAGCACCCGCCCCTCACACACGCCCATTAAGAAATTTGTTAATTCCGAATTTTCGTATTTCTGTTTTTTTTTTTTTTTGCCGGTGTCCTGGCGAGAAATGCCCCCTGTCCAATAATAATGCCCGCCTTGTACTGCGCATTGCCGCCGAAAGCCTCCGAATATCGGAATTTACGATCAGCTGTAGACGGCGCCTGCGCACAAAAGCCGACATTGTGCTGTGGATACTTAACAATGTTTCAATCCTCTGATTCCTTCCAATGTAACAACATAACTCTATAACAATGTAACACTATAACAATGGGCCAGATTCTCTAAGAATTCCAGCGGCGTAGCGTAAGCCAGTTACACTACGCCGCCGCATCGTACTAGAGCAAGTGCTTTATTCTCGAAGCACTTGCTCCGTAGTTTTCGCCGGCGTCGCGTAAATCGCGCAGCGTAAACCCGCGCAATTCAAATGGGGCGGCTTGTATTTAAATTAAGCGCGCCCCCGCGTCGAATGAACTGCGCATGCGCCGGCCGGGGAAAAATCCCAGTGCGCATGCTCCAGCTCACGTCGGAAAGCGTCGTTGAAACCGACGTCAAAACGACGTGAGCGTCATTTACGCAAGTCCCTATTCGCGAACGAGTTAGTAAAACGACGCAAGCGACGGAAAAAGCCGACGCTGAACCGACGCCATACTTAACATGGCATCCGACGGCACCCGACGGCATCCGACGGAACTTCGTAAGGTTACTCCACATAGAAGCAGGGGTAACCTTACGCGAACAAAAACGACGTACGCGACGACGGGGCGGCGTAAAAGCGATAGAGAATCGGCGTACTACCGCATTTGCAAATTGATCGGTGGTTGCTGATTGGTTCCCTCCACTCCTCCTCTATTTCCTATAATAAAATCGCCAGACTCGCCTCATCCAGCCACATTTTTACTTTCAGTGAAATCTTTCCCGTCGGGTCTGTCGGGGACGAGGTGCGATGGGAATAAATATAACGAGTATTTACAGATAATCCTTCCTGAAATTGCTTTCAGTTAATAAATAGAAGAGAGGGGGGGTTGGGGGGGGGGCGAGGAGCGGAGCGAAGCGCGCCGACCATTCATCATCCTGCCTCACATGTGGAACTACTCGCCCCGCGCAATAGTGCAATACATCACCGCACCCCCCGGAAAGATCAATTCAAAAAATGTACACCCCCTCCCCCCACCTCCGGCCTCTACAGACTGTGAGATATTCTGACCCGGCGTCCCATTTAACCACTTAAGACCCGGACCTTTAGGTAGGTTAAGGACCGGGCCCCTTTTTGCGATTCGGCACTGCATCGCTTTAACTGACAATTGCGCGGTCGTGCGACGCGGCTCCCAAACAGAATTGGCGTCCTTTTTTCCCCACAAATAGAGATTTCTTTTGGTGGTATTTCATCACCTCGGCGGTTTTTATTTTTAGCGCTATAAACAAAAATAGAGCCACAATTGTGAAAAAAAAAATCAATATTTACTTTTTGCTGTAATAAATATCCCCCAATAATATATAAAATAAAACATTTTCCCCTCAGTTTAGGCTGATACGTATTCTTCTACATATTTTTGGTAAAAAAAAAAATCGCAATAAGCGTTTATCGATTGGTTTGTGCAAAATGTATAGTGTTTACAAAAGAGGGGATAGTTTTATTGCATTTTTATAATATTTTGTTTTTTACTACTAATGGCGGCGATCAGCGATTTCTGTCATGACTGCGACATTGTGGCGGACACATCGGACACTTTTGACACATTTTTGGGACCATTGTCATTTATACAGCAAAAAGTGCTATAAAAATGCCCTGATTACTGTGAAAATGACAATTGCAATTTAGGAGTTAACCACAAGGGGACGCTGAAGGGGTTTTGTGTGACCTCATGTGTGTTTCTAACTGTAGGGGGGTGGGGCTGGATGTGTGATGTCACTGATCGTCTTTCCCTATATCAAGGAACACATGATCAATGACACTGATACGTAGGACCGATCGCAAGACACGGGCGTCGATCGGATCCGCGGGTCCCGCGGGCGCACCAGGGGCTTAAAGGGCCACATACATGTACGTGGATGTGCCCAGCCGTGCCATTCTGCCAACGTATATTGGCATGAAGGGGTCCTTAAGCGGTTAAAGACAAACATCTTAAAAATCAAACCCTGTCCTTCTAAATCTCCCGAACACCCAACAAAAACCACGCGCTCTCAGCATAAATAATATCAACTCCTTTAGTGCTGATGGAGGTCTCCAAGTTGTGGAATCCTCCAGCCTGGTGACTACTGAACGCAGTGGCGGTGCGTCTGTGAAGGGGGCATGGGCGCCACCCCCTCTATCACCATAGATATTATGACAGACTCACCCGGGACATCCCGGACCCTCTTATGTCTAATATCATCCTATTTCCACTAGGGGCGGGGCAGAGGATGTCCACTAGGGGCCGGGCATAGGATATCCCCTAGGGGCAGGGAATAGGATGTCCCCTAGGGGCGGGGAATAGGATGACTGAGAAATGATATCTTGGACTCCCTGAGATGGGATTATTATGTAATTATTATCCACAATATATTCTAGGATATCTGTAAAGAACTAGTGACTCCTTCATAGATACTAATGTCCTCACCTCCAGCCATCTGTCTGTTCTCTGTGCTAATTGGCCCTGCTATTGTGTGAAGATGTCCTCTGTTTACACTTATGATAATGTGTATTGTATAGTAGACATGTGCAGACTGAAATATTTTTTTTCGTAATTTCGTTCTCCTCCGGAAAATAAATGTATTTCGTTACTCCCGAGAATCGTTTTGATTCATTTTGTTTTCCTTGGGAAACTTTTCATCTGAAAATCCTTGTTTTCTGTCATTGGTTTCTGTCGAATGGTCAAAGAATATTCGACGGAACATTGAAACTTTACATAAGCCTTCAATGAGATCAGATTCAACGATTTTCAATGCTTTGTCGAATTTTCGTCGTTCAATTCCTACCTATTCACTGTATTCAGTCAGCATCGTGTTCGACCGGAACGAAAACGAAAATAAAGCATTTTTTATGTCGGATCTTTCAGTTTTCGTTTTCTGCGCTTTTACAATACTAATGCTATACAATACCCGATTTTCGGACGAAAATGCATTCTAACAAAAACGAATGCACACGTCTATTGTATAGCAGGTGAGCAAGGAGACGTGACGTCTACCCTGAAAGGTCATATCTCAGAGTCACCTCGTCTGGGTAAATGATTAGTTAATTAGCTCATGTAATTTATGTTCTGGTTACCTCCTCTAACTGTATATAAGGCTGTATTCTTGGTTCTAATAAACACTCCGGGCCAGATTCAGGTACATCATTATTGGACCGGCGTAGCGCACCGCCTTTACGTTAGACTGGCGTAATGTAGCGGCGCAATCACCCTATTCTCGTCGGTTTTACGCAGAAATTTGAGCCTGCCCGACGTTATTTCTGAGGCGCAAGGCGGAGTAATACAAATTGGGAAGGACGTGAGCGTGTTACATTGAAATGAGCCGTGACCCCATGCAAATGAAGGGCCGGCCGACTCGCGCATGCGCGCTTAAAGCAGACCATGGTCAGCACCTCTGTGCGCATGCTCACAACTCGGGAACGGCGCAATCAGTGAAATTGGAAGTGGACCCGGCAACTTAGTGAACTACGCAGACAGCATAAATAGACAGACACAAACGCACTTCCATTGCAAAAGTACATCCCTTTGTATCCCTCCCTCTACAGCAAGGTGCTTTTGTTTATTAGCGTTTGTTTGTTTGTGACGTGTCTTTGAGATATTTGGGGACTGTTTTGCAGAGTGATTTTTGTCTTTTATGTGTTTTCTTTGTTGTTATTTTGTTTAAATTATATTTTTGCTGGGCATTTTTTGTTTTTGATGGTCAATTTTTTAGTTTTTTTGGTTGTTTGTGTATGATTTTGGAATGTGGGGGTGACATTCCTGCCGGAAAAGGGGTGTCACCCTCATTTGTGGTGGAGAAGTGATCCCCAGGTCCGTGTGAATGGTGTATGAATGTACAGTGACATAATTGGAGCCTTGGCGTGGCTTTGCTGCTCACAAGTCCTGCATGGTGGGCTTGTGCCAATCCAATGTGATGAGGATGTGGGGGGTGTGTGCTAGGGACCACAGTGGTGTGCATGCATGCATTCTCATTGTGCCATGATTAATGTGTGTGTTTAACCACTTAAGACCCGGACCAATACGCTGGCAAATGACCCAAGGGGTTTTTGCGATTCGGCACTGCGTCGCTTTAACAGACAATTGCGCGGTCGTGCGACGTGGCTCCCAAACAAAATTTGCGTCCTTTTTTTCCCACAAATAGAGATTTCTTTTGGTGGTATTTGATCGCCTCTGCGATTTTTATTTTTTGCGCTATATACAAAAATAGAGCGACATTTTTGAAAAAAAATCAATATTTTTTACTTTTTGTTATAATAAAAAAACAATAAACTAAATTTTAGTCAAACATTTAGGCCATAATTTATTTAGCCGCATGTCTTTAGTAAAAAAAAAAATCACATTAAAAAAAAATTAGCTACCTAGCGGGAACAGCGACACTAATACAGCGATCAGAAAAATGATCGCTTAGTGACGCTGGCAATAGGGAGTGAAAGGGTTAACTAGGGCAGTGATCAAGGGGTTAAAACTTTATTGGGGGGGGTGGGGGGGGCTACCCTGACACTAACACTGACTGACTGTCACACTGTCTGTCACACTGACACTAAATACAGTAATCATACATGTATGATTACTGCATTCAGTGACACTGTGACAGGGGGGAGGGGGGGGGGGGGGGGGCGATCGCGGGGGTTAAATGTGTTTGTGTCTGTGTGTAAGTGTGCTGTTTGGTGCAGGACTTACTTGGTGTGTGGTGATCTCTCCTCAGCGGCGCTTGAAACAAACGCCGAGGGAGAGATCACGTCGCTTCCTCCTTCCTGTGTTTACACAGGAGGAGGAAGTGACAGGGCGGGCGGGCGCGCGCATTGGCTGGGAGCGATCCGGAGGGGGCGGATGAAAACGGATAGCCGCCCCCACTTGTCGGATCGCTCCTGCAGCCGCGCGGACCGCCGCATGTACGGGGGGGGGGGGTCCGATCGGACCCCCGATCCCCCCAAGGCACCAACGTATATATACGTTGATGTGCCTGTCGGTGCCATTCTGCCGACGTAAATGTACATGCGGCGGTCCTTAAGTGGTTAACGTGCAAAGATGCCCAATGTGAGCTGTCTCCTGGCTGCTCTTCCCTCAGAAGACGGGGAAGCCTTGGTTAGGGGGGTTCCGTATAGGAGTCATTAGATGGGGTCCCAGTGCATATGCAGAGTCACCCTGAAGGGATAAGACAGGAGGATGTTAGTAGTGCATGTGCCCCTTGTGATTTCAGCATCATAGGGGGGGGGGACAGTCATGCCTGCCACCCATGTCACTCACCAACCAGCCAGCTGTCCCCATACATGTTCTGTTGGAAATCTGTGGGGATGGGGCTCTGATTATATATGTAGCTGTCATGGGTGTCATGGGTAGTGTCATATGTTGGGCTCCTGCAGGGTTGTGGTTAATTCCATGATGGCATGAGGGGTGAATCTGAAGATGCGAGACACCTCAGAATCACTCATGCCATAGATGTCTATGCGTGTGTGATATATCAAGTGAAGAGTGAGGGGCTTGTATCAGATTAGATTATTATATCCATCAAGGTTTAAAAGGGACCGTGTTTGTAATTTGTATGTATGTTATGTATTGATGTATATATGTATGTATATTTTTTGTAAAAATGTTTCTAAAAGCAAAGAAAATGTTTTTGTAAAAAGAAAAAAAATCCTCTCCCGTGCCCTCCTCCGTGCCCTCTTCTGTGCCCTCCTCCGTGCCCTCCTTCTCCTCCGTGCCCTCCTCCTCCTCCGTGCCCTCTTCTGTGCCCTCCTCCTTCTTTGCTCATCTAAAGTCAGTAGTATAGCTATGAGCAAGGATGTCCCTGGTATGTTGGCATACAGATTGTTGTGCAACAAGTGTGACTGCTGAGCTCCTCACTAACAGTGTTGCTTTATCTGACATGTAGACGATTGTCTAATTTTATACCACCTTTTATATGGTCTAATTTTAGACAGGACATTTTGCTGTTGCGCACACTGCGTAGCCTGCGCTGCCCCAACGTTCTTTTGTGGATCCCCGTAACTCCCTCATTAGCATATTTGACTAGCAAATCAATGGTCTGTCTAGCGCAGTTTTGCACGGACGGATGCACCTGTCTATCGAAATTACGCCGGACCAAAAAAAGTAGATTTCTTGCGTATCTCGTTTTGGGGATGCGGAGTATCGAAACGCATGCGCAAATTTAGACTTATGCCGCGCATCTACTGTTAAGCCGGCGTAATCGCTCTGTGAATCTGGCCCTCCATGTTCAGCAGACAGACAAGTCTCGTCTCGTGGTGTGTTGAGGGCAGCTGGAATATTCCGATATCTATATCCAGACTGAAGCCGTATATGACGGAAGCACTCAAGTGGAGTGTGAGACGTTCTGTTACAGATAGATTCATGCATTGCAGGTGTTGGTGGCAGAGGGGGATGCAGGCAGGGGGTGTTGGTGGCAGAGGGGGATGGAGGCAGGGGGTGTTGGTGGCAGAGGGGGATGGAGGCAGGGGGTGTTGGTGGCAGAAGGGGGTGGAGGCTGGGGGTGTTGGTGGCAGAGGGGGATGGAGGCAGGGGGTGTTGGTAGCAGAGGGGAGTGAAGGCAGGGGGTGTTGGTGGCAGAAGGGGTGGAGGCTGGGGGTGTTGGTGGCAGAAGGGGTGGAGGCTGGGGGTGTTGGTGGCAGAAGGGGTGGAGGCTGGGGGTGTTGGTGGCAGAGGGGATGGAGGCAGGGGGTGTTGGTGGCAGAGGGGGGTGAAGGCAGGGGGTGTTGGTAGCAGAGGGGGATGGAGGCAGGGGGTGTTGGTGGCAGAGGGGGATGGAGGCAGGTGGTGTTGGTAGCAGAGGGGAGTGAAGGCAGGGGGTGTTGGTGGCAGAAGGGGTGGAGGCTGGAGGTGTTGGTGGCAGAGGGGATGGAGGCAGGGGGTGTTGGTGGCAGAGGGGGATGGAGGCAGGGGGTGTTGTGGCAGAGGGGGTGGAGGCAGGGGGTGTTGGTGGCAGAGGGGGGTGAAGGCAGGAGGTGTTGGTAGCAGAGGGGGATGGAGGCAGGGGGTGTTGGTGGCAGAGGGGGATGGAGGCAGGGGGTGTTGGTGGCAGAGGGGGGTGAAGGCAGGGGGTGTTGGTGGCAGAAGGGGGTGGAGGCTGGGGGTGTTGGTGGCAGAGGGGATGGAGGCAGGGGGTGTTGGTGGCAGAGGGGGATGGAGGCAGGGGGTGTTGGTGGCAGAGGGGGATGGAGGCAGGGGGTGTTGGTGGCAGAGGGGGATGGAGGCAGGGGGTGTTGGTGGCAGAGGGGGATGGAGGCAGGGGGTGTTGGTGGCAGAGGGGGGTGAAGGCTGGAGGTGTTGGTAGCAGAAGGGGATGGAGGCAGGGGGTGTTGGTGGCAGAGGGGGATGGAGGCAGGGGGTGTTGGTGGCAGAGGGGGATGGAGGCAGGGGGTGTTGGTGGCAGAGGGGGATTGAGGCAGGGGGTGTTGGTGGCAGAGGGGGATGGAGGCAGGGGGTGTTGGTAGCAGAGGGGGGTGAAGGCAGGGGGTGTTGGTGGCAGAGGGGGGTGAAGGCAGGGAGTGTTGGTGGCAGAGGGGGATGGAGGCAGGGGGTGTTGGTGGCAGAAGGGGATGGAGGCAGGGGGTGTCGTTGGCAGACGGGGATGGAGACATGGGGTGATGTGACTAAATAATTTGCCCTTATTATATCAAAAAGTATTTTTTTACCTTAAAGTGTATGTAAACCCAAAAATTGTTTTGTTTTTTTATGTCACAATGTAGAGTATAAGATTTCCTATCATCTGTGTCCAGTCTTGTCACACAGAGTTAATGCAGCCCCGAGTAATCCTCTTTTAAAGTTCAGTGCAAATTAACAGAATTCCAGATAAAAACTTGCCAAATTATAAAGTCCGTTTCTCACTTCTTGCTTTGAGTGACGGGTTATTTACATATCTAGCTTGGACATGTTTATCATAACAAGAGGTGATCCAAAGTTCATTGTATATTACTAGGATGTGTTACGATGTTCTATCACCTCATGTTATGATAAACATGTCCAAGCTAGATATGTAAATAACCCGTCACTCAAAGCAAGAAGTGAGAAAACTGACTTTTTATCTAGGCAGGGTTTTATCTGGAGGGCTGTTTATTTTCACTGAACATAAAAGAGGATTGCTCGGAGCTGGATTAACTCTGTGTGGCAAGACGGTGCACTGATGATAGGAAATATTATACTCTACATTGTGACATAATTTTTTATTTTTTTTTTAATGGAATTTGCACATAAAAATTTAATTTAGTAACTTTTGTGAAATGTCAGTAAAAATATGGCTGTGCCAGTAAATTCTGGGTGTCGTGCCAGTAAATTTCAATGTGGTAGGTTGGCAGCACTGGAGGCATCCTGTAAGGACGTTTTTCCACCACATAGCTTGGTGTCATCTGCAAAGACAGAAATGTCACACAACCATTGTGGCTGCCCCTTGCCCATCTGACCATCAGCCCCCAATCTGGTACGCTCTACGCCCCTCCTCCACATTGAACTCCCATTTGTACCCCCTTTTCTGACATGTTCCTTCCGTTGGTCATGCAGACCAGTGCCAGGACAAGGTCACCCAGCGCCCAGGGCAAAGATGCCAAACTGCGCCCCTCCTTTCCCTTAGGGTTAGGATCAGGGTGCCCCCCATCCCTGCAATAAACCATTGTTCCAGGGGCAACCCCCCATCCTGCCCATGATGCAGACCCCCCCCACCCATCTTCTCTTTTCCGCCTTCTCACTTTATTTAATGGAGCAAAAAAACCGAACTGACCCTTGGGGAACGCAGGGTTTAGTTCTGGGGGAAGAGGAACGACTCGATTGGTTGTCTGCAGGCCGGGCCGGTTTACCGTCGGCTCCATTTTTTGTTGGATTCCGTTAATCCTTTTACATTTATTCTGTGATTTGCGGGGGTTGTGAAGTGCTGCGCAGTATTCTGGAGCTACATAAAAGGTAATAATGAATGACGGGATGAAAGGGGCGCCGGCGTCGCCTTCATTACACCAGTCTCAGTTATCAGTGTTAAGCCTCTAAGTACATTGGCTTAGAAGTGTAAAGAATGTGATTTCCCACATTCAGAAGGTTCTGATGGTGCGCGTTATACATGCTTCATAGTACATTTCACGCAGTCGGTGCCTCACCTCCATTTAATCATCCGCAGACCCCATGTAATTCATATGTACCCTTAATTAGATGGATGAGCTGCCAGGCCCGGCACTCGCTCCGGGAACCGCGAAGACCTGGATGGCTCCGGCTGGAAGGTATATGAGGTTTGGCAGGACGCAATCTGGGCAGACCGAGCGACTGTTTATTATCTCAGCTCTACCTTTCCAACTGTTGGAGCAAATGTCATAACGCATTTATTTTAGATTTTCTATTGCTGGAGAAATGACTACAGCAGTAAATTCGATCATTAATCTCAAACCCCATGAAAGGGACACCGGCCGTAATTATCTCTTTCTGCTCACTTTTTTTTATGTTTCTGTTTTGGTGTTTGGTGCTCAGAAAACATTGACTGACAATCAGGTGCAGGAGTCCAAATCCCATGGAAGTTGTAGCACCCCTCCTGTGTGGGGGGACTGTGACAGCAGTCACTTTGGGTGGGGGGCTGTGACTGGAGTCACTTTGTGGGAGGCTGTGACATGAGTCACTTTGGGTGGGGGGCTGTGACAGGAGTCACTTTGGGTGGGAGACTGTGATGGGAGTCACTTTGGGTGGGGGGCTGTGACAGGAGTCACTTTGGGTGGGGGGCTGTGACTGAAGTCACTTTGGGGGGGAGGCTGTGACGGTAGTCACTTTGGGTGGGGGGCTGTGACAGGAGTCACTGTGGGTGGGGGGCTGTGACAGGAGTCACTTTGGGTGGGGGGCTGTGACTGGAGTCACTTTCGGTGGAGGGCTGTGACAGGAATCACTTTAAGTGGGGGGCTGTGACAGGAGTCACTTTGGGTGGGGGGCTGTGGCAGGAGTCACTTTGGGTGGGGGGCTGTGACGGGAGTCACTTTGGATGGGGGGCTGTGACGGGAGTCACTTTGGGGGGGAGGCTGTGACGGTAGTCACTTTGGGTGGGGGGCTGTGACAGGAATCACTTTAAGTGGGGGACTGTGACTGGAGTCACTTTGAGTGGGGGGCTGTGACAGGAGTCACTTTGGGTGGGGGGCTGTGACAGGAGTCACTTTGGGTGGGGGGCTGTGACGGGAGTCACTTTGGGTGGGGGGCTGTGACAGGAATCACTTTAAGTGGGGGCTGTGACAGGAGTCACTTTGGGTGGGGGGCTGTGGCAGGAGTCACTTTGGGTGGGGGGCTGTGACGGGAGTCACTTTGGGTGGGGGGCTGTGACAGGAGTCACTTTGGGTGGGGGGCTGTGACAGGAGTCACTTTGGGTGGGGGGCTGTGACAGGAGTCACTTTGGGTGGGGGGCTGTGACGGTAGTCACTTTGGGTGGGGGGCTGTGACAGGAGTCACTTTGGGTGGGGGGGCTGAGACAAGAGTCACTTTGGGTGGGGGGTTTGTGGAACTCAGCTTACCTTGGAGAGCTCTGTGAACTCCGGGCCAGATTCAGGTACAGCGGCGTATCTTTGTGCGTGCGTAGCGTATCTCCTTTACGCTACACCGCCGCAACTTAGAGAGGCAAGTGCCATATTCACAAAGCACTTGCTCCGTAAGTTGCGGCGGCGTAGCATAAATTGGCCGGCGTAAGCCCCCGTAATTCAAAGTAGCAAGGCAGTGGGCGTGTTGTATTATAATGAACCGTGACCCCATGCAAATGATGGGCCGAGTGAACGGCGCATGTTCCGTCCGTGGACGTATCCCAGTGCGCATGCTCAGAATCACGTCGAATAGAATGCCTAAGCTACACGTCGAACACTGCCAACGACGTGAACGTCACTTACGCACAGCCCCATTCACGTACGACTTACACAAACGACGTAAAGAACGACGGCTGTTCCGACGTCCATACCTTTGCATGGGATGTGCCACCTTTTTGGTGGTTTGTCTTTACGCTGGAAAAACGCCTTACGTAAACGGCGTAGATTACTGCATCGGGCATACGTACGTTCGTGAATTGGCGTACCTAGCTTATTTGCATATTTATAATGGAAACGCCGAATGCGTCCAGCATATCTATGCGCCCACGATACGCCGGCGTAGGCAAGTTACGCCGGTCGACAGAAGCCATGTTTTTCAGCGTATCTCGCTTTGTGAATAGGCACAAAGATGCGCCGGCACACATTTGAATTTTACGGCGGCGTATCTGGAGATACGCCGGCGTAAAGCTGCCTGAATGTGGCCCTCCGTGTCCAGCTTCCCTGACCCCTCCTATGTGTAAATCATTATTATTATCCATTAGGGGCATAGGATGACTCTGACTCAGGCACTTCCAAAACACCCCCACCGCTGTAATTCAGATGGTCGGAGCTCAACAGGGGACCGGACACCTGAATAGCGGGCGGCAGCGGCGACAATAGATAAATTCATGCAATGCATGAATGTATCTATTGTTGAGTGATGGATGCATGAGAGAGGGGGTGGCGCTCTTGTGCCCATTATGGATGCACCGCCACTGCTACCCATTGAAATAAATATGCAGAAGTATATATAATGAAGTGCCTGAACAGCGTTTCGGCAGCACCGCAACTCAGGCCTTTTTAACCCTTTTGTAAAGGTCAGGGGTTAACGCGTTGGCGATTTTCATTCCACCAACCCACGACAGCTTATCCGACACTCCGCAATCCAGCAGACATGACCCATTCCATTCCCCAGAATAACGAGACACACAGCTCTGTTCTCTGGTTCCAAAATGAATGAATCTTTTAATGGTAAAACTCAGGTTTTTATACAGTTCACAACCAAAAAGCATTCTGCAGTAATCAAAGGGACAATGCCACACTCCACCCACAACATCACACAATGGGGGGCTACCGAGCCTCCAATACACATCCAACAGACGCTTGGACAGACGCTCTGACTCCGCGACACGCTGAAACATAATTGACATGCTAATCCACTACACCTGAAAGTCTATCATCAATTGACTTTCACACAATACAGTGTCATTAGCATACACAATGAAATATCTTAGGAGCAGACTTAATTAGCACCTCAACAGTCCATGTTACACATTGAATGAAACACTCTATTGACCTGTTGGGGTCAGAACAAACAAACAACTTGTAATATTTCAAGATCTCCTGCAACTATCATTACTGTCCCATCTCATGTAATCCAAGATATCATTTCTATGCCCCTAGTGGACATAGGATGACCCTAGACACAAGAGTCATTGGTGAAGCTGGCACAGGAGTGCCCTGCATCCTTCAAGCATCTTTGGTTCCCACGGGCCATACCGTTACACCTTTCTTCGGCCTCAAGTGGAGGTTAAAATTACCTTGCTAGCGGGCAAAAATTTCCACTGATACAATGTTAAAGTGCCAATAAAACTCTGGCTACATTGAGTCCATTGAGTCTATTATGGACCACCTACATACATACAGAGTCCATTGTGGTGAGCGTGGACCTCCTATGTACATACAGAGTCCATTGTGGTCAGTGTGGACCTCCTACATACATACAGAGTCCATTGTGGTCAGTGTGGACCTCCTACATACATACAGAGTCCACTGTGGTCAGTGTGGACCTCCTACATACATACAGAGTCCATTGTGGTCAGTGTGGACCTCCTACATACATACAGAGTCCACTGTGGACAGTGTGGACCTCCTACACACATACAGAGTCTGTTGTGGTCAGTGTGGACCTCCTACATGCATACCGAGTCCACTGTGGACAGTGTGGACCTCTTTCATACATACATAGTCCATTGTGGTGAGCGTGGACCTCCTACATACATACATAGTCCATTGTGGTCAGTGTGGACCTCCTACATACACACAGAGTCCACTGTGGTCAGTGTGGACCTCCTACATACATACAGAGTCTATTGTGGTCAGTGTGGACCTCCTACATACATACAGAGTTCACTGTGGTCAGTGTGGACCTCCTACATACATACAGAGTTCACTGTGGTCAGTGTGGACCTCCTACACATACACAACGTCCAGTGTGGTCAGTGTGGACCTCCTACACATACACAACGTCCAGTGTGGTCAGTGTGGACCTCCTACATACTTACATAGTCCATTGTGGTTTTTACTGCCAACAAAGTTTAAATGTGTAAAATCTTTTTGCAGATAAAAAAATGAATAAATCATGAAAATCAATGTTTCTTTTGTGTTTCGGTGACTGCCGCCGATGAGAAGTGAACAATGTATCAGGTAGGTTTTGGTGGCCTTGGAAAGCCTCTGATTGATCCCTGATTGGCGGCTCCCATACACACAATGAGGAACACACACTCCGGCTTTGTCACTTGCCTAGGCAACTTCTGACAATGAGATGTCGGAATAAAGGAAGCGCTTTGTGCTCATGAAGTGTTTATTGGCACTTAAACTCAAATATCAGCCATACAAGGAGCATGACAGCCGCTATTCTGACGGATGACAATGACATCCCGGAACACCTGCACCCCCAAAGGGACAACAATTACACAATATCTGTGAGATTTCTGGTATATTTTAGTAAAATAAAAGGCAAAGTCATCATGTGGCACATGCAGGGCTACCGAAAAAAGGGGGTACAGCCGGGTGTCCTGTACCGGGCCCGGTCAACTTGGGGGCCCAGGCACCTACAAGAGGACTAGGTGTATTGTATGATCCTCCTGTGACTCCACCATCAGCACAGCCAGCTTCTCCTTCTCTCCCTCCCGCTAGATGTACTGAAGGGGGAGTCACAGAAGGATTGGTTCCAGTAACTGCCACCCTCCCCCCTTCCATCACCGTTCTGATTATCCCCATCCCCCCTTCCCTTTGTTGTCTGAGCCCCCATGTGTTCCCCCTCCCCTGCAGTACTACAGACTTCTCCTTTTCCTCCCACTAGATGTACTGCAGGGGGAGCCACAGAAGGATTGGTTCCAGTATCTGCCACCCCCCTTCCATCACCGTTCTGATTATCCCCATCCCCCTTCCCTTTGTTGTCTGGGCCCCCCTGTGTTCCCCCCTCCCCCGCAGTACTACAGACTTCTCCTTTTCCTCCCACTAGATGTACTGCAGGGGGAGCCACAGAAGGATTGGTTCCAGTATCTGCCACCCCCCTTCCATCACCGTTCTGATTATCCCCATCCCCCTTCCCTTTGTTGTCTGGGCCCCCCTGTGTTCCCCTTCCCAGTAGTACTACCGACTTCTCCTTTTCCTCCCACTAGATGTACTGCAGGGGAAACCACAGAAGGATTGGTTCCAGTATCTGCCGCCCTCCTTCCACTGCCTTTCTGATCATTCCCCTTCCCTTTGTTGTCTGGGCCAACCTGTGTTCCGCCCTCCCCTCAGTACTACCGACTTCTCCTTTTCCTCCCACTAGATGTACTGCAGGGGGAGCCACAGAAGGATTGGTTCCAGTATCTGCCGCCCCCCTTCCACCGCCTTTCTGATCATCCCCATCCCCCTTCCCTTTGTTGTCTGGGCCCCCCTGTGTTCCCCCCTCCCCCGCAGTACTACCGACTTCTCCTTATTCTCCCACTAGATGTACTGCAGGGGGAGCCACAGAAGGATTGGTTCCAGTATCTGCCGCCCCCCTTCCACCGCCTTTCTGATCATCCCCACCCCCCTTCCCTTTGTTGTCTGGGCCCCCCTGTGTTCCCCCCTCCCCCGCAGTACTACCGACTTCTCCTTATTCTCCCACTAGATGTACTGCAGGGGGAGCCACAGAAGGATTGGTTCCAGTATCTGCCACCCCCCCTTCCATCACCGTTCTGATCATTCCCATCCCCCCTTTCCTTTGTTGTCTGGGCCCACCTGTGTGCCCCCCTCCCACCGCAGTGCTACCGACTTCCTCTTTTTCCTCGCACCTGCTGCTAGGTGGGTGCATGGGGGGAAGGGCTGTTGTGAGAATTTTATGAAGATGTATGTAATATGTATTGTCATAGTGTCACCCAGTATTAGTACTTCTGCACCCCACTCTAAAGAGCTGACTGGGGCGGACTGACGCCGGTCGAGTCCCGTCTGGTAGTGGAAAACTTCCTGAAGATGCAGAGAAGTGTTTTCAAAGTGGGGAAATGTCCGCCAATGAAGGGCCCCTATGCGATGCACAGAACGTTCATCTGGGGGGGTGTGTTGACTCTGCAAGGACATTATCGGTTATAAGCTGATGTACGCTCTTGTGCCCCCCGGTGTGCCTGATCAACACATTGGAGGACCATGACGTGCCCTGGAAGATATTCTTCTATGCACGGGAATGGTAGTATAATCCAGGTATGCGTTGTTCTCTGAACAACGCAGAATAAGGATTCATGGCAACGGTAAAAATGGGAGCCTTTGAATTGTTATGGTCAGGGGCAATGTTCATGATTTCAAGCCATGCGGCTTCCTTTGTCAAGTTGAAGAGCATGGCGTTCAAGTACAAGGGGGGGGGAATCATACACACTGTCCCAGACACGCCCATAAGACTCCCCTAGTCATGGGTTGTTGTATAAACTTCTCCTGTTGGAAGGATTGCCTGTGAGGTCATATCCTGTGAGGTAATTTCCTGTGTTGAGGTCATATCCTGTGAGGTAATTTCCTGTGTTGAGGTCATATCCTGTGAGGTAATTTCCTGTGTTGAGGTCATATCCTGTGAGGCAATTTCCTGTGTTGAGGTCATATCCTGTGAGGTAATTTCCTGTGTTGAGGTCATATCCTGTGAGGTAATTTCCTGTGTTGAGGTCATATCCTGTGAGGTAATTTACGTGTGTTGAGGTCATATCCTGTGAGGTAATTTCCTGTGTTGAGGTCATATCCTGTGATGTCATTTCCTGTGTTGAGGTAATATCCTGTGAGGTAATTTCCTGTGTTGAGGTCATATCCTGTGAGGCAATTTCCTGTGTTGAGGTCATATCCTGTGAGGTAATTTCCTGTGTTGAGGTCATATCCTGTGATGTAATTTCCTGTGTTGAGGTCATATCCTGTGATGTAATTTCCTGTGTTGAGGTCATATCCTGTGAGGCAATTTCCTGTGTTGAGGTCATATCCTGTGAGGTAATTTCCTGTGTTGAGGTCATATCCTGTGAGGTAATTTTTGTGTGTTGAGGTCATATCCTGTGAGGTAATTTCCTGTGTTGAGGTCATATCCGGTGATGTCATTTCCTGTGTTGAGATCATATCCTGTGATGTCATTTCCTGTGTTGAGGTAATATCCTGTCAGGTAATTTCCTGTGTTGAGGTCATATCCTGTGAGGCAATTTCCTGTGTTGAGGTCATATCCTGTGAGGTAATTTCCTGTGTTGAGGTCATATCCTGTCAGGTAATTTCCTGTGTTGAGGTCATATCCTGTGAGGCAATTTCCTGTGTTGAGGTCATATCCTGTGATGTAATTTCCCATGGAGGAAGCGATTGGCTGTTGGGGCCATGACTTCCTGTTTGTCATTGCCTTTGTTGTGGTTGAATAAAAACCAAGTGCGGTGGTCGGTAGAGGGAGAAGAGGACGGTACATTGAGACGTAAGCTGTGGTTATGTCTGTTTTCTTGGGGATATGCGGGAAATAGAGTGATATTAAGAAGCATAAACCATTAGAGAGAATTGGTGCTTATTAGTAGTGTTGAGCAGAATATGCCATATTCGATTTCGCGATATATCTCGAATATATAGTCGAATATTCGAGATATATTCGCTAAATACGAATATTCGTGATATTTTTTGGAAATGAAAATATTGCGAATTTTCGCTATTGCGAATTTTCGCTATTGCGAATTTTCGCTATTGCGAATGCGAATCGCGAATTGCGAATGCGAAATTTCGAGAAATGCGGAAAGGAGCACTCTGATTGGCTCAGAATATTCGTGATATATTACAATACACAATAATTGCGAATATTCGAGAAATGCGGAAGGAGCACTCTGATTGGCTCAGAATATTCGTGATATATTACAATATAAAATAATTGCGAATATTCGAGAAATGCGGAATGGAGCACTCTGATTGGCTCAGAATATTCGTGATATATTACAATATAAAATAATTGCGAATATTCGGCAAATGCGGAAGGAGCACTCTGATTGGCTCAGAATATTCGTGATATATTACAATACACAATAATTGCGAATATTCGAGAAATGCGGAAGGAGCACTCTGATTGGCTCAGAATATTCGTGATATATTACAATATAAAATAATTGCGAATATTCGAGAAATGCGGAATGGAGCACTCTGATTGGCTCAGAATATTCGTGATATATTACAATATAAAATAATTGCGAATATTCGGCAAATGCGGAAGGAGCACTCTGATTGGCTCAGAATATTCGTGATATATTACAATATAAAATAATTGCGAATATTCGAGAAATGCGGAAGGAGCACTCTGATTGGTTCAGAATATTCGTGATATATTACAATATAAAATAATCGCGCGATATCGCTATTGCCGAATAATCGCATTGCGATTTTTCGGCAATATAAAATAAGCGCTGCAGCTACTCGGCCCAAGGTCTCTAATCATACCAGCAATGCTTTTAGACGTCGATGGGGATCTCTAGGATGTGATCTGTTCTAAAAAAAAAATTTAAAAAATTTGAATATTCGAAATAGCGAATATTCGCCGCGATATTCGTGTTATTCGCGAATACTCGAATATGCAATATTCGTAGCGAATATTCGCAATGCGAATATTCGTGAGCAACACTACTTATTAGCACAGGAGATATTTATTGCGTGTAGCGTAGAGCCATATTTTCCCACCACATACCTAATTGAGGTTATATTTGTTTAGCCGCGTAGGTCTTTAGAAGAGTGTGCTTGGCAGACCTTTAATAACGGGTTCAGTACAAAAGAACTTCCAAGTTCTAATTGTGATGTTCAGGACACACGGCACCGGAAGAACATTTCCCGCGGAGGCTTTGTTCCTCCACCCAATGTCCGCTGAGCTGAAGACCGAATATTCAGAGACTTCTCTTTTTTCCCCTCTCCTGGGGGAAGCTTTTTTACTTTATGTTTTGGCCAAAGAAAATTGGACGACCGCCTGGCAACATCCCGTCCTATACACCACAGAGGAGGAGCGAAGACGCGAGTCCCAAGAAGCGGGTCACAAGATTTTTAGTATTTACCGTGCGCCATGCTGACTTAATCAAAGAGTTTAACATATGCGCTGTTTTCTGGCAAAAAGATTCCGCTGATTGAAAACGATATATTTAGCATCATTCAGAAGCAATTAGAACGTATTTTTAGATCCAAAGTTACATTAACATACTTTTAGAGTAGAGCGGTAAACACGTCAAAATGAGTCCGTGAAAGGTCTGTGTCAAAACATATTAGGTGAAATTCAAAACTGCTCCTGATTGACGCCACACCAGTCGCAGTGTCACCGCACCAGTCGCAGTGTCACCGCACCAGTCCCAGTGTCACCGCACCAGTCCCAGTGTCACCGCAACAATCCCAGTGTCACCACACCAGTCCCAGTGTCACCACACCAGTCCCAGTGTCACCTCACCCGTCCCAGTGTCACCGCAACAATCCCAGTGTCACCGCACCAATCCCAGTGTCACCTCACCCGTCCCAGTGTCACCGCACCAATCCCAGTGTCACCTCACCCGTCCCAGTGTCACCACAACAATCCCAGTGTCACCACACCAGTCCCAGTGTCACCGCACCAATCCCAGTGTCACCTCACCCGTCCCAGTGTCACCGCACCAATCCCAGTGTCACCTCACCCGTCCCAGTGTCACCGCACCAATCCCAGTGTCACCTCACCCGTCCCAGTGTCACCGCAACAATCCCAGTGTCACCACACCAGTCCCAGTGTCACCGCACCAATCCCAGTGTCACCTCACCCGTCCCAGTGTCACCGCACCAATCCCAGTGTCACCTCACCCGTCCCAGTGTCACCGCACCAATCCCAGTGTCACCACACCAGTCCCAGTGTCACCACACCAGTCCCAGTGTCACCACACCAATCCCAGTGTCACCACACCAGTCCCAGTGTAAGCCAGCAACAGTGTTCCTGATTGCCACCAGACCAATCCCTGTGTCACTAGTAGGGATGAGCCGAAATATTGTACCTGCTGGGTGTCTATAGTTTGCCTGTGAAAACGTCTTTGTCACTAGACCAGTGTTAATGACCACGTTTCTCCCAAACTGACCCATCTGCAGGTCCCACTGACTACGTTCATGTGAGACACCAGTCCCACCCATTCCCTGTGGGCAATTGCACTGCTGGAACCACAGGAACTCTTCGTTTTTTTCTTTCTTCAGCCTCCCGTACTTCTTGGCCAGTAAAAATGGCATTCCTGGGGGCAGCCATATACCAGTAGGCTAGGCTTGCTTGGCTTTAGAAACTAGGTGACACTACACTAAGCTATATTCCCTGATCACTCGTATAGAGGAGACCATTACAGTACATTGGTTTTGGTACAATTGGTGGATTTGCCTCTAGAAAGCCTGAAGGTGCTCTTTGGATTTTGGGCCTCTCTATGTGGCTAGTCTGTGAAAAAGTCTCACACATGTGGTATCGCCATACTCAGGAGAATGAGCAGATTGTGTTTTGGGGTGTAATTCTAAGTATGCCCATGATATGTGTGAGAAATACCTTATTAAATTTACAACTTTATGTTAAAAAAAAATAACTTTAGATTTTTTACTGCATTTTTCCAAAACTTGTGGCAAAAAAAAAAAAATTCTTCAAAAGACTCTCTAAGATGTGGTATTTTTTGGGTGCTTCCTGGTACTCCAGGGCCTCCAAACAAGTGATAGGTAGTCAGGAAATGTATGCCACTATAAGCCTGAAGGTGCTCCTTGGATTTTGGACCTCTCTATGGGCCAGATTCAGGAACAGTTAGGCTGGCGGATCCATAGTTATACCTACATGGGGTTGGAATATCCTATGTTAGGTATAGGCGTCGTCATCGCGTCGGAAAAAAAAAAAAAAACGTCGCTTGCGTAAAACGTTCATGAATGGGAATGTGACGTCATTGACGTTCATTCACAGAATTTGGAGCATGCGCACGGGGATGTTTTAACACTCGACGCATGCGCAGTACGTTCGCGGCGGGAACGCGCTTCGTTTAAATACTACACGCCCCGTACCCGACCAATTTGAATTCCGCCGGCTCATTTGCGATGCGCTGCCGCAACTTTAGGAGCAAGTGCTTCTTGAATAACAGCACTTGCTCCTAAAATTTCTGCAGCGTAACGCAAATGAGAAGCGTTACTCCAGAGCAAAGATGCTCCCATCTACCTGAATCTGGCCCTATGTGGCTAGGCTGTGAAAAAGTCTCACACATGTGGTATTCACCATACACCAGAGGAGCAGAATGTGTTATGCGGTGTAATTCTAAATATGCCAATGCTGTGTGTGAGAAATATCTTATTAAAATTACAACTTTGTGTAAAAAAAAAACTTACATTTTCCTCCTGCATTTTCCAAAAACTTGTGGCAGAAAATGAAGTCTTCAAACGACTCCCCCGTGCTTCTTAAAAATACCTTGGGGTGTATACTCTCCAAAATGTGGTCATTTAGTGGGTGTTTCCACTGCCCTGGTGCTCGATGGCTTCCGCAAATGTGATAGGTAACCAGGAATTCAGATGCGTAGAACATGCCCCTAGAGAGCCTGAAGATGCTCCTTGGATTTTGGACCTCTCTATTAGGGATGAGCTGAACGCCCACCAACCCGGTTCGGTTCCCACCAGAACATGCGAACAGGAAAAAAAATTGTTCCTAAACACGCACACTATTAAAGTCTATGGGAGATTAACATGAAAAATCAAAAGTGCAAATTTTAAAGGTTACTATGCAAGTTATTGTCATAAAAAAGGTTTGGGGACCCGGGTCCTGCCACACACAAGGGAGTGTTTGGGGACTCGGGTCCTGCCCCAGGGGAGTGTTTTGGGACAAGGGTCCTGCCCCAGGGGAGTGTTTGGGAACCCATGTCCTGCCCCAGGGGAGTGTTTTGGGACAAGGGTCCTGCCCCAGGGGAGTGTTTTGGGACAAGGGTCCTGCCCCAGGGGAGTGTTTGGGGACCCGGGTCCTGCCCCAGGGGACATGTATCAATGCAAAAAAAAGTTTTAAAAACAAAAATTTTTTCGGGAGCAGTGAATTTAAAAATGCTTAAAGTGAAACAATAAAAGTGAAATATTCCTTTACATTTCGTACCTGGGGGGTGTCTATAGTTTGCCTGTAAAATAGCGCATGTTTCCCGTGTTTAGAACTGTCCCTGCACTCGAAATTGGGTTAACATGCACAGACCCCCCATTCCGCACAGACCTCCCCTTCAGCACAAATGGGCCCCCCCTTCAGCACAGATGGACCCCCCTTCAGTACAGACCACTTCTTCAGCACAGATGGACTCCCATTCGGCACAAACCCCCCTTAAGCACAGACGGACCCCCCTCCCCATCCCATTCCGTACCTCAGATCAGCAATCAATGCTGCACAGGCACAGCAGGTTCCCTCCCCCTGTGTACACATAAACACTTGCGGGGAGGCGGCTTCACTCTGCTTGCTGTGCCTGTGTGACATCTAACCCGGGACCGCTCAGACGGCCCGGGGCTGCAAACCTCTTCAACACCTTCCTGATTTTCCAGGGGGGGTCAATTGCCCCCCCCCCCCCGTGCCCTATGGAGCGGATGCCCATGATTACCATAGACCTTGCCCCATCGGAACACACTGGGAACATGCTTTCCATAGGTATGGCACCTTACAGATCCGGCTGTAATCAGGAGAGCTGAGGACCGGCTCTGGTATCGCCTATGGAAGTCAATCACAGATGAAGACAGAGTCAATTATTAATGGGTGAGATGATGATGGACATTAATGAGTCGTCTCTCCAATCATCACATATAGAGGATCGGAAGAGTTTCCATGCCGCCCGTTACACGGAACTCTATTCAATGATTCATAAGAAAACTTCAATAATCATTCCAGGTGAGTGATAAAACCTTTCCATTTGCTGTGCTTGTTATATTTCCGCCATTATTTCTAAGCGTCTCTTTATTGGCGCTGCGCGGGGAAGAGACACTTGTTAATGTTCATTATTTTGCCTCATTGAATGAAGACGGCAACTCAAGGATAAAGACATCGAATCCCATCAACCTACAGCATGCATATTATTATTATTACATTGTCACTAAACATTGTGTGATGTGATGTCTACAGTGATGTGCCTTTGCAATTCGATGGCCTTGAAGATCATGCTTAGTGAGGACGCAACTCAAGTGTAGCACCTTCCATGAACTGCAGTCAAGTATGTTTAAGGGCTTATTTTGCCTGCTTCTATTCAAAAGTAAAGTAAAAAAAGAAAAAAAAACACAGAAAGTTTCCTTTGCCGGGGTTCTCGGCATTAAAATTACAAATGTAAGTTTCCAGGCTTTTTTCTATGCGGATGGACTGGCCATTGGGACTACAGGGAGTTTCCTGGTGGGTCAATGGCTTGGTGGGCCGGCTTCAGTGACAGTGGGCTGCCACCCCCTCCGCTCCTCTGTCTCTCCCTCTGGGGGGAACAAAGAAGCAGGGGGAGGACCAGGGGAGCAGGGGGAGGACCAGAGGAGCAGCAGGGACGACAGAGGAGCAGGGGGAGGACCAGAAGAGCAGCAGGGACGACAGAGGAGCAGGGGGAGGACCAGAGGAGCAGCAGGGACGACAGAGGAGCAGGGGGAGGACCAGAAGAGCAGCAGGGACGACAGAGGAGCAGGGGGAGGACCAGAGGAGCAGCAGGGACGACAGAGGAGCAGGGGGAGGACCAGAAGAGCAGCAGGGACGACAGAGGAGCAGGGGGAGGACCAGAAGAGCAGCAGGGACGACAGAGGAGCAGGGGGAGGACCAGAGAGCAGCAGGGACGACAGAGGAGCAGGGGGAGGACAGAGGAGCAGCAGGGACGACAGAGGAGCAGGGGGGAGGACCAGAGGAGCAGCAGGGACGACAGAGGAGCAGGGGGAGGACCAGAAGAGCAGCAGGGACGACAGAGGAGCAGGGGGAGGACCAGAGGAGCAGCAGGGACGACAGAGGAGCAGGTGGGGACAACAGAGGAGCACGGGGGGGGGAAGACAGCTGACTCAACAGCTATGGCCTGGGAGATTCTCTATTCTACCTAAACTTGTCCCATAAGAGGGGGGGGGACCGAACTGATTCTTTGCCCCGGATGAAATAATGTCTAGCTTCCCCACTGGTACTGCCTATAAGAGTACCAGTACCAACCATTCTACTCTAATAAAGTAGATAAAGGAGAACGATTTGGGACTTTGCATGAAGCACCTGGGGAAAGTGCTTCCATCCCTATTATGTAGAAACAGGGGGGGGGGGGGGGGCTGGAGTATGGGACTTTGAATGAGACAGTTGACAGGTAGGGGTTGAGTTAAACAACGGTCCAGTTTATTACATGTATTAGTACTGAAGCCTCAAAAGATGGAAATACCAAATAACATTGTCAGTGTTGTAAGTAACGGCGTTTAAATAAACGCCGTTACGTAACGATTGGCCTCCAAGGGGTAACTAGTAATCTACCTGATTACTTTTACCCCATCGGCAACGCCGTTGCCGTTACATTGGCGGCGTTACCGAGTTACATTGAGCGGGGGGCGTGGCCGGATGTAGAAGCAGGTGTGTGCGGTGTGGGAGTGAACCAGCCCCTCCGCTCCATACCCCTCGCCTATGCCCGAGCCTTTCCCTCCAGTGACAGCAGTGGGGCCTGGAGACCTTGCAGCACCGTGGGTTCATTACCCACACGTAGCGCCCCCCCCCCTCCGGGAATCGGCTCCTACCTTGCTGTGGATCGCGGGTGCCGCGGATGGCCTTTAGGGAACCCGGATGGTAG
The DNA here is from genome assembly GCA_029574335.1 of Rana kukunoris. Lineage (NCBI taxonomy): Eukaryota > Metazoa > Chordata > Amphibia > Anura > Ranidae > Rana > Rana kukunoris. Next base: position 29,461 of record CM056051.1, on the reverse strand, counting down.
TACGGCGGTGAGCGGTGTTAGAAGCCGGGGGGTGTCGCTGGTTTGCGGAGCATGGGGTCGGCAGCAAAAAGAGCCGAGTGGAGTCCCGTCGGAGACTTCAGCGAAGCCACAGCTACAGTCAGAGCCAGACCCGGAGCTAGCTGAGGGGAGAGAGAGAGCTCCAGTGTACTCTGCTGCACCCTACTGGGGAAAAAACAGGCTGCAGTGAGTATGAACTTTGTGCTACTGGCTGAGCTGACACTGTGACAGTGACTGCTGCTGCTGATATTGCTTGTAATTGTAAAGCTTAAAGGACTCCAATTATCTGTCTATAAGCCTGTTATATATTTATAGACAGATAATTGGAGTCTTTTAAGCTTTACAATTAGGCAAAGTCATCTTTTTGAGGGGATATAATTCTCAGTTACTTTGCCGAGTAACTAGTTACTTTGCCAATAAAGTAACCGAGTCACTAACTCAATTACTTTTTCAGACAAGTAACTTGTAATTGTAACTAATTACTTTTTTAAAGGAAGATGAACAACACTGAACATTGTGTGGACTAGACAATACATAGCAACAGGGTATAAAAAGATGTATAAAATTTGATATGCTTCCTAAAACTGGATAGAGTAGAGTCCTATTAGCAAATAGCTACATCCTTGGTGCCCGACGCGTTTCTGTGAATACCACTTTATCAGGGGCGGATGTTAAAGGACGTTACATCGTCTGTAGCAATTCCGACGCGCAAAATTCCGACTTAATTTTCTTGGCTCGTCGTAGTGTTGTACGTCACCGGCGTTCTTGGCGGTCGAATGTTCAGAGAACTTTTCTGTGACCGTGTGTATGCAAGTCAAGCCTGAGCGAAATCCAATCGTGTGTGCGCGGCATTAGAGTAAGACCCCTTTCACACGGAAGAAGGAACTGTTCACACGTGTAGCGCTGCCCCTGAAGGAGCCGCTGGTTAGATTTGGGATCTACTCTCACTAATTTATTCACCCCTTTGAGCGGCTCGAACCCTCCCTTGGCACACCAGACAAATGTGGTAGTATTGTGTCCCCTACTTGGTTGGGTCCACAATAACACGTATTAAATATGCAGTGACAATATAAGAATGTTGTTACCTTCTTCAGCTTGCGGCTCCCAATGAGTAAACACACCTCACACAATCAATATAGTAAAACCAAAGGGGTAACTTTACTTAGCATATGGTAAAAAAGATAAACTGAGGTTAAACAACAGGTTAAGTATAGACAAATAGTTATATATGAATGACTCTGCAAGGGCCCTCTGCAAGAGTTAGCAAATAAAGAAAGAAACTTGAACTAAACCGGTAATTTTACGGAGCATAAGAGTTGCTATAGGCAGTCTATGCTCGCGAGCTCCCCCTAGTGGGCAGTTCCGTAAAATACAAGTGCAGAAAACCCTGGCCAGGCCTGGCTCAAAACAGCTTCAGAATGTTCCTACAGGATGAAGTCTATGTTGAGAACGTTGGTGCACTTAATTAAATTGTAATCCAAAGAGGGAAGTTAAACTCAGTCAAAGGGGTATGAAGAACACAAATGCTTGTGGACCGATCGTCCGGTCAGCGTCAGTCAATCCTGCTAGCGTGACTTTCACATGTTAGGCCTCTTTGTTAAAACAGTGAACAGTACGTAGCTCCGTCTGATGGAGTACTGCTAACTTATAAGCTGGGGTAATATTGAAACTTGGGCAAGTGCCCTCTCACCCGAGCAGGCCTAGTCCACCTGAGGGCCCTGGGTGGCAACCCCCCTTTTTTTATTTATTTTTTATAAAAAAATATATATTTTTTAATATATTTTAATCTATTTTTTATTAAAGGGCCAATTTTTTTTTTTTTTTTTAGGGGTATTATTATTTTTGTTTATATATATATTTTTTTATTAAAGGACCTAGAGGTCCCCAGGGCCCTGGATGGCAACCCCCCCTTTTTTTATTTATTTTTTATTAAAGGGCCCAGAGTTTTTTTTTATTATTATTATTATTATTATTAAAGGGCCCAGAGGTCCCGGATGGCAACCCCCTTTTTTTGTAATTTCTTTTTATAAAAAAAAAAAAAAAAAAAATATATATCATTTTTTTTTTTTATTATTGTTAAAGGGCCCAAAGGTCCCCAGGGCCCCAGACGGTTACCCACCCCCCTTATTTTTTTTTAATATAAATTTGTCTGTATTTCTTCTTTTTTTTGTAAAGCCCCCCCCCCCCCACCCGCTTCTCAATTCGCGGCAGCCCCCCCACTTCTCATTTTCAGGTGGTTCTCTGCTCCAGGGGCCCATGTCTAAAGCTGTGTAAGGGGCCCCATAATTCCTAATGGCGGCCCTGAGTGTGACCCCGCTACACACTGTCACTGGCTGAAGAAGGAACCAATGAGCTGTTCCGAAACGCGTCCCGCCTCTATGACACACTTCCTGTCCTCTTCCTTTTTGTGTTCCATGCTGGTTTTTGTCTCGCTTCCTGTGACGTCATCCCCAGGCTCCAGCACCATTGTGTTCCCTAAACACTCACAGCCCAAGTTGGCTGTTATCTTGTGGACTTCCCTGGAAGCTTTATCATCAGACTGGGACTGCCCTGCGACTGGAACATCTTCTGGACACACTTACCTGCTACATGCCTGTTTCATCCACCATCGTGTAAGTCCCTTTAGGGGATATAAAAAGTTTTGTACTTTTGCACTTGTTTGTTTTTCTGTGACGTGACCTTAACCCCTTCCTCACAAGCACAGTCCAACACATTGACAATTTTCATACTCTCAATGATGAAGTAAAGTTTCAATTTTGTTGCGAGGGGTCTTCAGAGGTAACAGCCAATCCCGGACGAGCCCCCACATGTAGCACTACCCCCCCCCCGAAGGAGCTGCTGGTTAGTTTTGGGTGGCACGTTACCTCTGTGGCTCCGCCGACTAGGGTACGCGATGAGAGCTGAGAAGAAACTGCAATGTCCACACTTTAGGTGTCTTTTTCTGTGCTTTATTACCCAACGGGGTAAAATGATACAAGTGGTGGTAGTTAGAAAGGTAGAAGGGATAATAAGTAATAGGTTCAGGTGTATAACTTTGTTCGGAAACAGTCCTGCTTCCAGCGATAAACTCTCGTCGCCAGTCTAGACAGAGTGGGAATAGTGCACCTGGATAGGCCTCTCTCACCAGCCTAGTAGCCAGAGTGTCACATGGAACTTTAGTAAAGTCTCTGCCACAGACCTTCCACAGATGGCGATATTCTCGGTCCAGAAGTCTTCTCATCTCAGGATTAAGCACCCGGATCTCCCTTCAATAAACTTTAGTCAATTCAGAACCGATAGGCGATCATCATCCAGCCTTTCAGTAACGGTGCGTCCTTCTATGAAGTCTAAGGCCTCTAATGAGATACCAGCCTCGTGCTCGGTACTCCCCCAGACACGTTCTTCATCGGGCGGCTTCCTCCCTCGGGACGGACAGCACAGGACAACTCTGCAATTGTAGACCCAGTCTGACTACCGGGCCTACAAGGTAAATCACAACTCTGAACCAACATGGTCCCGGAGCCTGGAACACTTGAACACACACACACCCCTGGCCATGAGGGCCACACACAGGGGGTGGTGAGACAACAGCCAAGGATGACCTCAACATGACATCGACCCAGAACCAATGGTGTCTGTCCCTTAAGTACTCTCCCCCAGCATGCACAGCGAGGCGACCAACCCCCACTGATTGGCTGCTGAGGAAAAACACCCAATACGCGCTGACCCCGACGGGTGCCACTCTCGGCCTGGGGTGGTACAGGCACCCCAGGCAGCAATAGTGGTCACTCACAGTCAGCCATGGCTGGAACAGAGGCCCTAATTTGGCCAGAATGACATTGTCAGGGGTAACTAAATCTCTAACTACCCCCTAAACTTAAGGCAGCACCAGCTATGAAAGTACGATCTCCTCGTATACAGCGATTCCGATCATGTACTAGGCGGGGTCTCTATAGGACGCGGTGGAATCGCTGATCCCGTGTCTTAGATAACTCTGCGCACTTCCGCGTATAATAAGCGTCGCTCCTAATGCCGCGCTCGAGGCCCTTATTTGTACACAAAACAGGTAACACGGAGAGAAGGTTCCATTTACTAGCTGCCCCGGGATAACGATCTATTTTCTCCAGCAGATGCTCCTCTCCGCTCCCCTCCCCCGTCACACTTCCCCTCTCAGTACAGCCGGTACACCTTGTACAGCCCCTCCCCTCCGCTCCCCTCCCCCGTCACACTTCCCCTCTCAGTACAGTCGGTACACCTTGTACAGCCCTCCCCTCCGCTCCCCTCCCCCGTCACACTTCCCCTCTCAGTACAGTCGGTACACCTTGTACAGCCCCTCCCCTCCGCTCCCCTCCCCCGTCACACTTCCCCTCTCAGTACAGCCGGTACACCTTGTACAGCCCCTCCCCTCCGCTCCCCCTCCCCCCCGTCACACTTCCCCTCTCAGTACAGCCGGTACACCTTGTACAGCCCCTCCTCTCCGCTCCCCTCCCCCGTCACACTTCCCCTCTCAGTACAGCCGGTACACCTTGTATAGCCCCTTCTCTCCGCTCCCCTCCCCCGACACACTTCCGCTCTCAGTACAGTCGGTACACCTTGTACAGCCCCTTCTCTCCGCTCCCCTCCCCCGTCACACTTCCCCTCTCAGTACAGCCGGTACACCTTGTACACACTCACTTCCCTCTCGCCCCGGTCCCCAGGCCCCTCCGCTCCCCTCCCCCATCACACTTCCCCTCTCAGTACACTTCCCCTCTCAGCCGGTACACCTTGTACAGCCCCTCCCCTCCGCTCCCCTCCCCCGTCACACTTCCGCTCTCAGTACAGCCGGTACACACCTTGTACAGCCCCTCCCCTCCGCTCCCCTCCCCCGTCACACTTCCCCTCTCAGTACAGCCGGTCCCCTCCCCTCCGCTCCCCTCCCCCGTCACACCTTGTACAGCCCCTCCCTATCCGCTCCCCTCCCCCGTCACACTTCCCCTCTCAGTACAGCCGGTACACCTTGTACAGCCCCTCCCCTCCGCTCCCCTCCCCCGTCACACTTCCCCTCTCAGTACAGTCGGTACACCTTGTACAGCCCCTCCCCTCCGCTCCCCTCCCCCGTCACACTTCCCCTCTCAGTACAGCGGTACACCTTGTACAGCCCCTCCCCTCCGCTCCCCTCCCCGTCACACTTCCCCTCTCAGTACAGCCGGTACACCTTGTACAGCCCCTCCCCTCCGCTCCCCTCCCCCGTCACACTTCCCCTCTCAGTACAGTCGGTACACCTTGTACAGCCCCTTCTCTCCGCTCCCCTCCCCCGTCACACTTCCCCTCTCAGTACAGCGGTACACCTTGTACAGCCCCCCCCCTCCGCTCCCCTCCCCCGTCACACTTCCCCTCTCAGTACAGCCGGTACACCTTGTACAGCCCCTCCCCTCCGCTCCCCTCCCCCGTCACACTTCCCCTCTCAGTACAGCCGGTACACCTTGTACAGCCCCTTCTCTCCGCTCCCCTCCCCCGTCACACTTCCCCTCTCAGTACAGCCGGTACACCTTGTACAGCCCCTCCCCTCCGCTCCCCTCCCCGTCACACTTCCCCTCTCAGTACAGCCGGTACACCTTGTACAGCCCCTCCCTCCCCTCCCCCGCTCCCCTCCCCCGTCACACAGCCCCTTCCCTCTCACACTTCCCCTCTCAGTACAGCCACACCTTGTACACCTTCTCTCCGTCCCCTCCCCCGTCACACTTCCCCTCTCAGCCCCTCCCCCTCCTCTCCGCTTCCCTCCCCCCCTCTCAGTCACACTTCCCCTCTCCCGCTCCCCTCCCCCGTCACACTTCCCCTCTCAGTACAGCCGGTACACCTTGTACACTTCCCCTCTCAGCCCCTCCCACTCCCCTCCCCTCCGCTCCCCTCCCCCGTCACACTTCCCCTCTCAGTACAGCCGGTACACCTTGTACAGCCCCTCCGCTTCCCTCCCTCGTCACACTTCCCCTCTCAGTACAGCCGGTACACCTTGTACAGCCCCTTCTCTCCGCGGGTCTCGCCTCCCTCCAGGCTCGGTCTTTTATCTATCTCTTCTCTGGAAATAAATGCGATCTACGACCGTTTTCTGCCTCCGGCCCGCATCCTCCATCTTGCTGAGTACCTGTCCGACTCGCTCCCATTAGGTAGCGGCATCATGAATTAACCCGAGGCTGCAAGATGGCGGCGCCCTAAGCCGATCCCTAAACAGATTAGAAGCATCTTCATCACTATCTATGATTAAATCCCGCGCCATTCCGATCATTGCCAACAGCTGAATATTATATTCCGGGAATGTCTTCTGCCGGATGAGAGCATTTATATCATGTATGTCGCGGGCCGCATGCTGGAGGAGGGCGCAACAAGGTATCATTCTGCTCTACGGGACAACAAGGTATCATTCTGCTCTACGGGTGTAAGGAAAGGACTGAGACACACCGTTGGCACGCACACGCGCGCATGCGCGCATACCTGAAACGCAGAAGACGTTGTCGACCAATGGCGCGCGTTTACGAGCGCATGCGCGCATCCACCAGCCGCAGCGGCGCATTCCCGCGCATGCGCGAGCGCGGCGGATGCCGCGCACACGCAGGGGGCGTTCCTGACCCCTCTTAACCTATTTAAAGGACGCTCTGATGTCTGGGCGGTGCTGACCGGTCTTCTATGATTCCTGACGCCTGTATACCTCACCACGATACCTGTTTAAACCACCCGGCTTGTGACCTTGCTCCTGCTAAACCCTTGTATACTCTGCTGCCTGCCTGCTGACGACCCGGCCTGTGACCTTTGACCTCGCCTCTGCTCGATCCCTTGTACTTCACTGCCTGCCAGCTGCCAACCGGCCATCCTAAGACTCCTGCTTCCAAGGCTCCCGCCACGGGTCCTCCTGATTTGCTAGGGGCTCTAGCCCTGTGTCTGCTGCTCAGCTGGCGTTCTCAGCCCTTCCTGCATCCGACGGCACTCAAGCAAATACCATCAGGCACTCGTGTTCCTCCTACCTGAACGCCATCTGTTTCACCCTCAGAGGGGTTCTGGGTTGGAGATACAAGAGAGGCCGACCTCTTCACATCAGACTCCTACCAGGTACGTGACAACGGGACACCAAAGTGATGGAAATATCAAAGAGAGCCGAGGGGCCCAAGAACCGGATGTGGTTATAAAAGGGATTTACAGACAAAGCATTTCCATAATAACTTTCTATACAAAGGGCCAGTTTACTGTCCTTCAAATGCTTGAAAACTGCGGCTGGTGGATGCGCGCATGCACGCGTAAACGCGCGCCATTGGTCGACAACGTCTTCTGCGTTTCAGGTATGCGCGTGTGCGTGCCAACGGTGTCTCAGTCCTTTCCTTACACCCGTAGAGCAGAATGATACCTTGTTGTCCCGTAGATGACTGTGGCCATCGGGAGTAGAAAAAGTGACAGCATCAGATGGAGTAAACAATCTGCCGTCTTTGGTGTCAGTGAGAGGAATTGTGCCCCATCATTGGTGTCATTGGGCCCCATTGTTAATGTAATTGAGAGGAATAGCGCCCCATGTTTGTGTCATTAGGAGGGATTGTGCCCTATCTTTGGTGGCATTGGGAGTAATTGTACCCCATTGTTGGTGTCATTGGGAGGAACTGTGGCCTATCTTGGTGTCATTAGGAAGAAAGGTCCCCCATCATTGGGCCCCCTTGTTGTCTTCATTCAAGGGAACTCTGCCCCTTTGTTTGTGTCAGTCAAGGAAATAGTGCCCCAGGGGACAGATGAAAGCAAGCAAAGGGCCACATCCGGCCCCCGGGCCGCAGTTTGGAGACCACTGGTTTATAGGAACCCCCCATTTTCCAGAGGAACACCTCCCAATGAGCAGCTTGCATTAGGGTGACCATGTGTCACGGATTGCCCGGAACAGTCTCGCATTTTGCAGGTCTGTCCCGGGCACCTTCATTCCAGGACAATACAGTGTCCCGGAATGAAAATGACAAACCCCCCCTCCCCCCCGGGCCAATCTGATGCCCCCAAAAAAGGACCGCCACATCGCCGCTTAACTCACTGACAGTACTTGTCCTGGCTGGGAATCCCAGGAGGAGCACAGTCCCCGCCCCCTGCCTGTGATTGGAGAAATCATAAATCCCACCTCTTATGTCCAATCACTGTGCTGTGATTCGTTACATCACAAGCTGATTTTTGGGAAGGGGGTGTGTCCCTGAATGGTAGTTTGGAAATGTGGTCACACTCTAGCCCCGTCAAGGTTCCCCATTTTTTGTAGTCCTAACTCTAACTGAGAGTCTCCAAATGGAAGCACATGCATTATAATGGAGAGGCAGAGGGCAGGTGAGCCTGGAAGGAGCCCACCCCTCCTCCAAGGCACAGGGGAACACTGAACACCCAGTACAAACCAAGGGCCCCCTGTGTGTGCCTTGGTGTATCGGTCGGGCGGCGCACTGACGCTAGGCTAGTGAGATGGACCTATCCGGATGAGCAATACCCAATCTGGCTAGAGTTGTGACAAAAGTGACTGTATGGAAGCCGGAGTGTTTCCTATTTGAGATTATTTGTGTAGCATTACCCCCATTGGAGCTGCTGGTTGTTTGGGCGGTGTGTTACCTCGTGGCTCCTCTCTAGGGGTGAATGATGCGTATTGCCTTAGGTAGAAGTAAAGGAATGTCCAGACAGGTGCTCTTTGCTGTGCTCTTTATTACCCAGCCGGGGAAAAACAATAAAACTTGTGGTGAGGAAAGTAAAGTTGAAGAAGAAAGAGAACAGAAGATTCAGGCGTAATCATGGGAAACATTCCTCATCCCAAACGTAACACTTCTCTGCGCCACTCCCGCCGGAATGGGTTTAGTGTCCCCGGACAGGCCCCTCCCACTGACCCGGACAGGCCCCTCTCACTGACCTGGTAGCCGGAGTATCACTTGGACAATTATAGGGGAAAGTCTCTGCCACAGACCCTTCTCAATGAGCCTCAGAAGATACCTCTGCCACAGGTCCCCTCTGGGTTGAATTCTTGGAGATATCCCTCCTTAGATGAGTTACGTCTGGATCTCCTTCAACTTGTCGCCCAGGTACCGACTGACAGGTGATCAATCCCACCATGCCTGGCTACCTTGATCCCAGGTGGTCCCATCCAAGCCGTATTGGACCGCCAGCCTCTCAATGGCGCTCCTCAGACGGACTCCCCACCGAACAGTACACAGCTTGGGATCCTCAAAGGTGGAAACCCAGTCACTCACTGGGTCCCTGTTGCTGGTTCAGATGCTCTGGGCCAGCATGGTCCCAGAACCAGGAACACCGCACGGCACGCACGCCCCAGCCAGATAGGCCATAACACCAGGGCGCCTAAAGGTGGGTGCGACACTCAATGAAGGAGAACCAGAACCAATGGCGTCTGCCCCATAAATACCCCTCCCCCAGCATGTACAGCGAGGACAAACCCTCCTGATTGGCTGCTGGGAAGAGCACACAAACCTCGACTCCACTGCTGCCACCTGCAGTACAGGGGCTGGAAGAACACCCCAGCACAACAGAATGACCCACAGCACAGCCAAGCTGAGACATAGGGCCTATTCTCACACCTAACAATCAGAATCAGAGTGTCACGGTCACTACCGTACCAAACAGACAGCGAGGCATGGTCACGCCTCAAGTGGCCCTGGGTGGAATTGAACCCAGGACCTCTCCGTTGCTATTCCAGGTCTTTTCCTCTGAGCCACTTCTCAGTTGAGATTCTGTTTGCTGTCCATTGAAGCCTGGTGCTGAACTATGTGCTGATTGCCTGATCTCCTTGCAATCTGCACCTGACTATCCTGGTCCAGCTGAGGCAGGTTACCCAATTAACCAGGGTATAAAGCCCTGCCTCACTCTGAGAGCCTTGTCAGTTCATTGTTATCTGATCTCCCTGTCTGTGCCAACGGTTCCTGTATTTGATCTTCTGCTGCAAGACTGACCACGGCTTCTGACCTTTGGCTTTTGTACCTTAGATTGCTGCTGTCTCCTGCCCTTTGACCCCGGCCTGTATTTTTGGACTTTCTCTGTCTTCTCCAGCCCCTGACCACGGTTTGTCTCCCGGACCTGTTTTCAGCCCTGCCCTGACCGGTGAAGTACTTGATTCCTGTGAAATACTTTTGTGCCTGGAATATCTTCTGTTTCATCTGCTGCAGCCTTCCAGTCGGTGATCCGCTTGTACCTGCTCCACGCACCTGACCATCATCTTCCCGCTGGTACCGGTGCCTCCCGGTGCGTCCGTCCCTCTGTCCCAATCTCAGGGGGCGGATCGCATCAGGTCACAAAGGTAATCTCACAAGTCTGCAAATGGACTCCACTCAAGGTAAGCCCTCACACAGAGTCCAACTACACTCTGATCTATACTTAAATTTGACTAGAACCAGTACTGTAAAGTACATAGGCGCTACATACACCTGAACCTACCTACCTACCTACCTACTCTTCCACCCCTAGAACTTATTTTTCCTTGTCAATTTTGTTTATTGAATATCAAATAATGAAGACAGTTACAATTAGTAATAGATAATTACAACAAATGGTAATATTAGTTAAGTATACGATAATAAATTGGATGGAATTATATGTAGCGCCCCCTTGCCTTTAGCACAGGTATTGCGCTTAAGAAGAAAAAAATAAGTTAGTTGGACTGGGAGAGTTACTTTGCTCCCGGTCACGATTTGTTAGGTTTGTGATCCGTATCATTCCGGAAAGATCCACTGGCTCGGACTGCATTTTGGGGATGTGAGTCCGTCCCTGGCCGGCAGTGGGAGCCAGAGGGATTTCTGGCGGATGGATTCTTCCTCAGCAGCCAATTGGAGAGGGTTTTCTCTCGCTGGGCATGCTGGGGAGGGATATATCTGAGAGTCAGGTCATGTGTCGGGGTCATTTTTTCTGCGTCTCCTGCGCGGGGCCCGGAGTCGGTGTGCGCGCCCATGGGCCCCGCCGGCGTGGTCCGCCTGGCCACATGTCCGGAACCTACAGAATCTCATTTGGAGACGAGTCTGGAGGGACCCCAGTGAGTGGCTGGGTTTCCGATGCTGTCGAGAGAATCTGGCACCTGGGCCATACACAGGTGGGCGTCGATTGTCGCTCGGTACGGGACACTGAGAAAACATGATTAGGAGGTGCGGCTCTATACAGACAACCGCAAATTATTCAAGTTACACCATCCTGTGGCAGAGGCCTAGAGCCAGGTCAACGAGAGAGGCCTGTTTTCCTCCCTGTCTGTGTCCGAATGGCGACGCGAGCAAATCTGTACATTTAGCAGCTGAGTTATGCTGTGCTCTAATCCAGGCCCGACATTGAGAGTTTTTTTCTTCATCAACCTGTCTCACTTTTATCGAGTTGATGTTCGGCTATGTTGGCCTGGAATTAAAATACAGAGAACATTCCATTTGTTACTGAATACTTCTGGAGCACCCCTAGAGAGAGAAGTAGTGCAACTTAATCTGCCGATCCCATCATCAAACCAGCGGCCCCTTCGGGGGTGAGCGATACATATACATATCTAAAGATTCGATATTTTACATAAACAGGTAATCAACTCGAAAATGGAATGTTAAGTTAATATAAACAATTGAAAAATGTAATCTGTAAATATGTGCTCATACACTTAGTTCCAAGCATATTTAATTAATATATAGTCACTATGGAGAGAAAGATAATTGGAAATCAACTAATTCAATAAAAACTTCCAAAATGTAAAATGATTGTAATAATAACTAAATATAGTATTTATGTATAATACAGTACATAACTTCTTCTTCCAATCAAGTTCTACAATAAACCACAGAAAAGAAGCGCATTGTGTGGACATTGGAATTTCTCAGGCTCTCTTTTATTACCCTGGACAACGAGAGGCTGGAGGTAACGTCAGGGCCGATCCCAGGCAGGGTGTACAGGGTGCTTTGCACCCAGGCGCCTGCAGAGGTGGGGGTGCCAAAGTGCCAGAGTTCTCCCCTCCCTCCTTCTCTCCTTGTTATTGGTCATCCAGAACTAGTGTTCTGAGCATAGGTGTGTGTCCGTCCAGAACTGGTGTGTGAGCATAGGGCAGCCCGTCCAGCCTTGCAGTGCTTGGGGGAGGGGCCGCTACTCTTACTGACACGAGGGTTCTAGTTTTCAGTGGCTGCTGAGTGCTGATGGGCAGGAATGAATTCCTCGCACTGGGTGTCTTAGATCCCGCACTGTCTCTATCCAACTCCAGTTGGAATGCCTCCCCCTCCTGTAATGGTCAGGGGTTACCACCGTTCACGATCTTCCGTTCCACCAACCCACGACAGCTTATTCGACACTCCAACAATCCAGCAGAGACGATCCATATCAATTCCCCCAGAAATAACGAGACACAAGCTCTGTTCTCTCTGGTTCAAACAAATGAATTCTTTAATGGTAAACTCAGCTTGTTATATACACCAAAAAGCATGCTGCAGTAATCAAAGAGACAAAGACACACTCCGCCCACAACATCACACAATGGGGCAAAAATAGAAAATAATTGCGCTACTAGAATAATAAATTATGGGCGTAAAAGCAGCCTACATCAACGATGGAGCAAATCGAAATAAACATATAAAAAAATAAAATGTAGCGCTAAAAAGAAACACTCAAAAAGTGAAAGGGAAGGAGTGTGTCTCTATCCCACAAACTAAATGGTGATAAATGTTATATAATAAAACATAAACATATAGTGGTAAATTGTGATAAATGCACATCAAACAGGAACAGTGTAAGGGGGAAAATAAGGCCCCTTAAGGGCTAAAAAAAGTTCCAGGTAAGTCCAGGTAGTACTGACACTACAGTGAAAGTCCAGTGCAGGTAGTCACGATGGAAGCTGGCAATCCAATGGAAGGAAACAGAGGATCAAACATACATTCCAAAGTTGTCAGAAGAAATGAACACTCTTACCAGATACGGTGGACATACAGACCATTGGTAGTATGTCAAATAGGCAAAGAATGGATCCTCAGTCAGGTGTAATTCATGTAAGGCTCATCAGATGGTATCTCCAGGAATCTGCAAACTTCTTAAGTATCTCCCTTCCAGGATAACAGGGAAGTTCCCAATGGAGTATGGAATCATGAGGAGGCACATGAAAAAAATAGAAGGAGGCTCCACATAGTGCGGTTAAAACCCAATTGATAGGGTTAAAGCAGCTTTAATCATAAAAACAGGTATATAACAATACCATACAAAATAAAAATAATCAATTAAGAAGTACAAGCCAGGTGAAAGAGCAGGTACAGGTGATCACAAAGAAAGTTTAAAGCGTGGTAAATAGATATGTGGCTGCAGGCCATGTACCCAATACACAATGGGGCGCTCAATACACATTTAGATAATGACATTCAGATGAGCTAATTACCCAGACGTTCTGGCACCAAATCGACAGGAGTTCATTACTACAGCTGACAAGTCACATTCCACATCTATTATCAATAGTGTTTTCACACAAAACAGTGTCATTAGCATACACAATGAAAGGTATTTCAGAAGCCAGACTTAATTAACACCTCACAGTATGTGTTACACATTGAATGAGACACTCTATTGACCTGTTGGGGTCAGAATAAACAAACAACTTGTAATATTGCAAGATCTCCTGCAATACCTTAATTATCATTACTGTCCCATCTCATGTAATCTGAGATATCATTTCTCAGTCATCCTATTGGACATAGGATGACCCTAGACCCAAGAGTCATTGGTGAAGCTGACACAGGAGTACCCCGCATCCTTCAAAAGTCTCTGGTTCCCACGGGCCATAACGTTACACCACCCATCTCTATCTCGAGCTGCGGGGATGGCATCCCCAGCATTCCTTTACACATGCTCTGGGCTGCCCCTGCTCTAGATGTTTTATGGCATGATAGATTGCATAGGATATATAGCCCTTGTCCCTACCTGCGCCTCAGTGGTCTGTCTACAGATGTGATGTATAATGAGATGTACCAAGAGCCCTTTCACACTGACAGTGCGGGGGCGTTGTCAGTAAAGTGCGGCTAGTTTTAGCCCTCCGGGTCCCAATAAAGTACTCTGCTCCTCTTCCTGTATTCTGTTTATTGTTAAGAGATCATGTAAGGATCTCGGGGTAATGAAGACTTTGTGGGGGAGCATCTCTGTGGTTGAGTCATTGCCATAGAAACATTTGTTAAGGGGAGGAGTTAGTAAAATGACCATGCCCATGTGGGGGCGCCAGAAATATTTCTGCACCCAGGCGCCTGTGACCCCAGGATCGGCCCTGGGAAACGTGCCAGCCAAAATACTCCGCAGCTCCTGCGGGGGCCAGTGCTACATTTCTAAGGTCCATTTAAAAAAAATTAAAATAATGTTTTCCACTATTCTATCCTCTTCCTAGAACAGCGAGGAGCAGGAAATGAAATGAGGACTTTGGGTCAGGGCTAAAAAAGTGACGACTCGGGTCTGAAAACTCCGAAACCTACTCCTCCGTAACCCTTCCCCCGCTATCATTGTCACTTTCTTTGTTTTCTCCAGAAATGATTTGCACTGATTATTTTCTTTAATTTCTATTCCTTTATTGTGCGGGAGAAAAAGGTCCAAGAAGGAAACGGACAGGAACTAACGAACTAACGCATCCAGTTATCTGATTTTCATTTATGGAGATTTCTAAATGCAAAAAAAAAATTGCCGTCGTAATCAAGGAGATAAAAGAGAGAGTCGTACTTCTCTGCAAATCTCATCAGAATTGTAATATTACATTTACTGGAATCAGAGTGTTGAGGATGAGACTTCACCACTTCACATCTGAAGCATCTCCACCCATTCCCATCCACAAAGAAAACACAAAAATTCATCAATAACTTCCCGTTTTGTCACGTTTTTGGTGTTTTGTTTTGATATGTGCAAAGAGAGATCAACAAATACTTAAAATGGAGGTCCACCCAAAAGAAAAAATTGACAAAAAGGCTACAAAAATTAGAATCTTATTTTTTTTTATACTTACCAGAAATGGCTGTTACCAGGCAGATCGTCCTAATCTGCCACTTCCTCGTCCTCGGTGGTCTTCTTTCTTCTCCTCCTACAAGGTCCAAAGGTCCTTGTAGGACTACTGAGGCGCAAGAAGCTGTGTATCCTATGCAATCTATCATGCCATAAAACATCTAGAGCAGGGGCAGCCCAGAGCAGGTGTAAAGGAATTCTGGGGATGCCGTCCCCCAGCACACAGAACACTGTGACTCACCTCAGTTCTCTCTCTGTGCAGCTCGAGATAGACTGGAGTTGGTGGAGACAGTGCGGGATCCAAGACTCCCAGTGTGAGGAATTCATTCCTGCCCATCAGCAGCCACTGAAAACTAGAACCCATGGGTCAGTAAGAGTAGCGGCCCCTCCCCCGAGCACTGCCAGGCTGGACGGGCTGCCCTATGCTCACACATCAGTTCTGGATGGTCACAAACAAGGATAGAAGGAGGGAGGGGAGAACTCTGGCACTTTGGCGCCCCCAACTCTGCAGGCGCCTGGGTGCAAAGCACCTTGTACACCCTGCCTAGGATTGGCCCTGACGTTACCTCCAGCCTCTCCTGGGAAATGGGGAGCGGTGTCTTCTGGGAAGGGCTGCTGTTAGAAATCACAGGGCCCCCGTACAGCCTACCTGGCAGGACCCCCCTCAAATATATAAATATATAAAAAATACAATTTTACAATAAATATACTAAAACAGACACACAGATAACAGAGAAGCCGTGTGAATTAGCCCTTTTTTTTTAAATAGTTTTCAACATTTTTGAACAAAAACATTCTATAATAAAAAAAATATTTTATAATTTTTATAAAATGTTCTATTTTCTTTACAAGGGATTAAAACAATACAGGGTCATTGGTTTTTTTTTTTAAACAGGACAAGAAAGCCAGCAGTTGTGTCTGTGTCTCTCCCTGCAACAGCTAAAAGTCAGCGGGAGGGTTTTCAGCTGCTGCCGAGAGCCACACAGGGCATCTTGTAATTGCCCCTCCTTCCCTCTGGTGTTTGGGCCCCCCTGTGTGCCCGGAAATATTGAAAAAAAAAAGCAATATTTTTTTACTCTTCGTTATAATAAATATCCCCCAATAAAAAAAATCGATCAAGGGGTTAAATGTGTTCCCTCAGCGTGTTCTAACTGTGTGTGGAAGGGGATTACTAGGAGAGATGACAGACGATCTGTCTCCTCTCCTCTCTGACAGAACAGGGATGTGTGACTGTTTACACACACGTGGCCGGAGGCGCTCGCGCACTCTCTGGCGGCTCTGCTGGACACAGCCATATACGTACCGGATTTCGCCCAGGAAAAGAGCCATTCTGCCACAGTATATCTGCATGAGCCAGTTGGGAACCGGTTCACCACTTCCATACGGGGGGCACTTACGCACCTTCCCGCCCAGGCCAATTTTCAGCTTTCAGCACTGTCGCACTTTGAATGACAATTGCGCGGTCATGCTACACTGCACCCAAAAAAAATTGGCGTCCTTTTTTCCCCACAAATAGAGATTTCTTTTGGTGGTATTTGATCACCTCTGCGGTTTTTATTTTTTGCGCAACAACTAATAAACTAAGAAAATTTAGAAAAAAAATAAATTTTTATTTTTTTCTGTTAACTTTTTTGTAAATAAGTATGTTTTCTCTTTCAATTACGGGCACTTATATGGCGGCACTGATGGGCACTGATGAGGTAGTACTGATGGGCACCGATGAGGTAGTACTGATGGGCACCGTTGAGGTGGCACTGATGGGCACTGATAGGCGGCACTGGTATGCGGCACTGATGGGCACTCATAGGTGGCACTGATGGGCACTTATAGGTGGCACTGATGGGCACTCATAGGTGGCACTGGGCACTCATAGGCGACACTGATGGGCACTCATGGGCAGCACTGATGGGCACTCATGGGCAGCACTGGGAACTCATAGGCGACACAGAATGGCACTCATGGGTGGCACTTATGGGTGGCACTGATGGGTACTTATGGGTGGCACAGATGGGCACTGATAGGTGGGCACTGGGCATGGATTGGCACAGAGGGGTGGCACTGAAGGACACTGTGGGGTGGCACTGATGTACTTTGAGGGGTGGCACTGATGTATATGTTGCCAGTCAGTGCCCATGTGTGGGCACTGACTGGCATCTTTTTTTTTTTTTTTTAACCCATATTTTTTTTTTTTTTATCCTGTGTTTTTTTTTTTTTTACGTTTTTTGTTTGTTTTCTTTGCCCTGCCAGTGTGGGCATCCCTGGTGGTCTAGTGTGGGCATACGAGGGGGGGCTGCGCTGATAAACAATCAGCGCGAACCCCCCTGTCATGAGAGCCGCCGATCGGCTCTCCTGTACTGGTGTCTGTCAGACGCGAGTGAGGAAGAGCCGTCGGCGGCTCTTCCTGTTTACATCGTGATCAGCCGTGATTGGATACGGCTGATCACGTGGTAGCGAGCCTCCGCTGGAGACTCGTTACCGAGATCGGTGATGCAGGGTGTCAGAATGACACCTCGCATCAGTGATCGCCGTGCTGCGCGCCCCCACGGGCTCGCGCGGCATTAAATCATGCTGGACGTTTGAGAATGTCTAGTCACGATTTCATAACCACTTCCCGGCCGTAAATCTGCTATTGGCCGGGCGGGAAGTGGTTAAAGAGTCCTCCAAAACCCAGAGAAGACTCCTCACGTTTAAATATGTTTCTGCAAAAATTCCGATAGCCAGGAACTGGAATGACTGCCATGCCATTTGACCAACTCAAACATAAACTTTCCTGGCTTATGTTAAATGACCGTAGACGGCAATCTTACAGGATAAATTCAAGGTGTTTGAATAGGTATGGGGTCCATGAATCCAAAATTTGACTAATGATCCTCGGACTATTCCCGACTAGGCCTCCTCCAGGTTGACTTGGACCAGAGCGTGGAGTCCTATCCCCAGGGCAGCCATTACAAATTGTGGGGCCCCTTACACAGCTTTAGGCAGGGCCCCCCTGGAGCAGAGAAAAAAAACAAGTGTAATCTCTTCTCTCCTGATGCAAGATAATAAGTGGGGGGGGGGGCCTGGAGACCATCGGGCCCCTTACAGGTGTAATGCAAAAATAAATGGGAGGGGGCCAGCTGGGCCTGTAAGGGCCCTGGGGACAATCGGCCCCTTACAAGTGTAATGCAAAAAATAGAAATAAAAAAATAAAACGGGACGGGGGCCAGCCAGGCCCCTGGGGACCATCGGGCCCCTTAGGCCGCGTACACACGATCGGACATGTCCGATTAAACTGGTCTGCAGATTCTTGCCGATGGTGTTGAGCGGTGATCTGTTCTCAGAGATTCTTGCCGATGGTATTGAGTGGTGATCTGCTCTCAGAGATTCTTGCCGATGGTGTTGAGCAGGGATCTGTTCTCAGAGATTTTTGCCGATGGTGTTGAGCAGTGATCTGTTCTCAGAGATTCTTTGCCGATAGGTATTGATGGGGTTGAGATGATGTTCTCAGAGATTCTTGCCGATGCGTGGTGTTGATGCAGGGATCTGTTGCTCAGAAGAGATTCATGCCAATGGTGTTGAGCGGTGATCTGTTCTCAGAGATTTCTTGCCGATGTGTTGAGTGCTGTTAATCTGCTGATCAGAGATTTTTGCCGATTGGGTGTTTGAGCGTGTCTGATCTGTTCGCAAGGGATTCTTGCTGATGGTGTTGAGCGGTGATATTGTTCCTCAGAGATTCTTGCCGATGGCGTGTGAGGTTTGAGCAGTGGGTGATCTGTTCTCAGAGATTCTTGCCGATGGTGTTGAGCTAGCTCCTCTGCCCTCCCGATCTTCTCCCCCTCTCCCCCCCCCCCCCCCCCCCCATGTTCTCAGAGATTGCCATGCCGTGCTGTTGAGAGTAATCTGCCTCTCAGAGATTCTTGCCGATGGTGTGTCTGATTCTTGCCGAGTGATCTGCTCTCAGGATTCTTGCCCGATTGAGTGTTGAGCGGTGATCTGTTCTCAGGGATTTGGTGTTGCCTGAGTCGGTGATGGTGCTGAGTGATCTGCTCTCAGAGATTCTTGCCGATGGTGTTGAGCTGTGATCTGTTCTCAGAGATTCTTTGCCGGTTGTGATGTTCAGAGATTCTGCCCGTGAGCCTGCTCTCAGAGATCTTTGCCGATGGTGTTGAGCGTCTGATCTGATTCTCAGGGGATTCTTGCCGATGGTGTTGAGCAGTGATCTGTTCTCAGGGATTCTTGCCGAATGGTGTTGAGCTGCCTGATTGGCTCTCAGAGGATTCTTGCTCTGATGGTGTTGAGGGATTCTTGCGGGTGATCTGTTCTCAGAGATTTTTGCCTGATGGTGTTTGAGCCGTGATCTGTTCTCAGAGATTTTTGCGATGGTGTTGAGCAGACGTGATCTGTTCTCAGAGATTTTTGCCGATGGTGTCTGATGCCGATGGTGTTGAGTGATTCTGTTCTCAGAGATTTTTTGCCGATGGTGTTGAGCGAGTGATCTGTTCTCAGAGATTCTTGCTTGAGCCGATGGTTGTTTGATGCCGTGATCTGCTCTCAGAGATTCTTGCCGATGGTGTTGGCGGTGAATTGATGGTTCTCAGGGGTTCTTGCGATGGTTGTTGGAGCGCCTGATCTGCTCTCAGGGATTCTTGCCGATGGTATTGAGTGGTGATCTGTTCTCAGGGATTCTTGCTGATGGTGTTGAGCGGTGATCTGTTCTCAGAGATTTTTGCCGATGGTGTTGAGCCGTGATCTGTTCTCAGAGATTTTTGCCGATGGTGTTGAGCCGTGATCTGTTCTCAGAGATTTTTGCCGATGGTGTTGAGCCGTGATCTGTTCTCAGAGATTTTTGCCGATGGTGTTGAGCGGTGATCTGTTCTCAGAGATTCTTGCCGATGGTGTTGAGCCGTGATCTGCTCTCAGAGATTCTTGCCGATGGTGTTGAGCCGTGATCTGTTCTCAGGGATTCTTGCCGATGGTGTTGAGCGCTGATCTGCTCTCAGGGATTCTTGCCGATGGTATTGAGTGGTGATCTGTTCTCAGGGATTCTTGCTGATGGTGTTGAGCGGTGATCTGTTCTCAGGGATTCTTGCTGATGGTGTTGAGCGGTGATCTGTTCTCAGGGATTCTTGCCGATGGTGTTGAGCGCTGATCTGCTCTCAGGGATTCTTGCCGATGGTATTGAGTGGTGATCTGTTCTCAGGGATTCTTGCTGATGGTGTTGAGCGGTGATCTGCTCTCAGGGATTCTTGCCGATGGTGTTGAGCAGGGATCTGTTCTCAGAGATTCTTGCCGATGGTGTTGAGCGGTGATCTGTTCTCAGAGATTTTTGCCGATGGTGTTGAGCGCTGATCTGCTCTCAGGGATTCTTGCCGATGGTATTGAACGGTGATCTGTTCTCAGGGATTCTTGCTGATGGTGTTGAGCGGTGATCTGCTCTCAGGGATTCTTGCCGATGGTGTTGAGCAGGGATCTGTTCTCAGAGATTTTTGCCGATGGTGTTGAGTGGTGATCTGTTCTCAGAGATTCTTGCCGATGGTGTTGAGTACTGATCTGCTCTCAGGGATTCTTGCCGATGGTGTTGTGCGCTGATCTGCTCTCAGGGATTCTTGCCGATGGTATTGAGTGGTGATCTGTTCTCAGGGATTCTTGCTGATGGTGTTAAGCGGTGATCTGCTCTCAGGGATTCTTGCCGATGGTGTTGAGCGGTGATCTGCTCTCAGGGATTCTTGCCGATGGTGTTGAGCGCTGATCTGCTCTCAGGGATTCTTGCCGATGGTATTGAGTGGTGATCTGTTCTCAGGGATTCTTGCTGATGGTGTTGAGCGGTGATCTGTTCTCAGAGATTTTTGCCGATGGTGTTGAGCAGTAATCTGCTCTCAGAGATTCTTGCCGATGGTGTTGAGTGGTGATCTGTTCTCAGAGATTCTTGCCGATGGTGTTGAGCAGGGATCTGTTCTCAGACATTCTTGCCGATGGTGTTGAGCGGTGATCTGTTCTCAGAGATTCTTGCTGATGGTATTGAGTGGTGATCTCTTCTCAGGGATTCTTGCCGGTGGTGTTGAGCGGTGATCTGTTCTCAGAGATTCTTGCCGATGGTGTTGAGCAGGGATCTGTTCTCAGAGATTCTTGCCGATGGTGTTGAGCGGTGATCTGTTCTCAGAGATTCTTGCCGATGGTGTTGAGCGGTGATCTGTTCTCAGAGATTCTTGCCAATGGTGTTGAGCGGTGATCTGTTCTCAGAGATTCTTGCCGATGGTGTTGAGCGGTGATCTGTTCTCAGAGATTCTTGCCGATGGTATTGAGTGGTGATCTGTTCTCAGAGATTCTTGCTGATTGTATTGAGTGGTGATCTGTTCTCAGGGATTCTTGCTGATGGTGTTGAGCGGTGATCTGCTCTGAGATTCTTGCCGATGGTGTTGAGCGGTGATCTGTTCTCAGAGATTCTTGCCGATGGTGTTGAGTGGTGATCTGCTCTCAGAGATTCTTGCCGATGGTGTTGAGTGGTGATCTGCTCCCAGGGATTCTTGGGCACGGTAGCCCAGGTTCTGCGGCATATGGAAGGTTCATGGTGGAATGAGGATAGGGGACCGGTGCCCGGTGTTCCAGAAGGCGGTGAAGTCGGCCAGGACTGTTAGCGCTGGGTGATGAACGTTGATGTCATTTAGCAGCGAAAGCCGAACCTGAAATATGTGATTGACAAACGCAATCTATCAAGTGGCCGTAATTGTTTTTTGATGGCGCATCCTTTTATGCAAATCAGATGACCGCCATCAATTATAAAATGTATTTAATGTGCGCTAAGTACGCGATTCACCGACGCAAAGTAAAAGCAATTTTCTGCTATGGACTCCGCTACAATCAGCCCACAACCCATGTTCCTATAATCGCCATTTCCTCGCGGTAATCGCCCCGAATTGTCCGTCTGTGAGTAATATTTGACGCGGTTTGTTATGCAAATAGAAACATTTTATAGGAATTAAAGTATATTGTGCAGCCGTGGAATTACTAAGCTGTTTTTGTCACCATTTTTTACACCCCCCTACCATACAAACCCCCCTCCCCCACCCCGTACAGCAAGCTTGGAAATATGACGAAAACGAATGCACATGTCTATACAGAACACCCCATGGCGCCCGTTCCATACTATCCTGCTAAAGGCAGAAAGTTGTATCAGATCTTTTTTGTAGAAGACATTGGAAGTCATCGTCTGGCTGTTGACTCGTTTAGAAGTTTTAAATCATTTGTTCTTTTTATTCCTCTGTATTATTTTTTCAAAGTGACGCAGAGCCACAGTCAGATTAATAAATGTCAGAGACGTGGCGAAGTTTCCACCACTCCGATAGTAATGTGAAGCCGCGTACACACGGCAGAGAACCTCGACGGGCAGAACACATCGTTCCGCCCGTCGAGGTTCTCTGCCGGCCGTCGAAATCGACGACCCGCCCGTCGGGAATGGCAACCAGCCATTCATCCAGGCGGGCTGTCGAGCAAAAAGAGAGTGTGCTCTCTATTCACTCGACGGGATTCCCGACGGGCGGGGCGAGCGCTCTGTGTACACACGGCCGAGGTCCTCGCTGGAATGCAGCTTCCAGCGAGGTTCTCGCTGGTTTCCAGCGAGAACCTCGGTCGTGTGTACGCCGCCTGAGAGGTTCTCGGGGTCGCCTCGCTTCCCATTAGAAGATACTTTGAATGGAGCTCCTCAGAGGGCAAACCTGGTACCAGTCCCTGGGGGGGGGACTTCCCAACTCTACATTTAATGAGTCTATTTCACACCAGAGAGAAGGTTCTCCGGTTACCACCCATCGGCGAGGGCCGGCGCTAATCCTATGCGAAGGTTACACACAATTACAAAGTAGCTAATGAAGGATCTTTCCAAATAATTTATATCAAGTTCCAATGATTCGCTTTATCTACAGCTCGGGCGCTGGTGAGGATCACATCAAGTGACAGAGTCTTCAGCATGGAGTCCGTTGGCCGCCCGGGGGCCATTAATCTATTCAGCTAGACTACGTTAACACAATTTTTTTTTCTGTAAACAATCATTATAAAGGAGGGGGAGGGGAGGGCGGTAATCGCCATGGAGTAGGTGGAAGTCAATTCCATCAGAACGAGAAACACTCATTATCTAACCTGTTCTGTGCCGCTCTACGAGTAATTGAGATGGAGAACAGTAGGCCGGAACGCGCTCGGCATTATTCGGGTCAGAGGTGTAGATGTACCTAGGAGAATGGAAATGACGATTCGCTAAGCTTTACATATTTTCACCGGCATGACAGATAATTGAATGCTTGGATCTGCAAATAACAGATAAAGATACTTCAGAAGACGAGCGGCACGGGACCCTCGGGCTCCACCATCTGTAACATGACATGTAACCCTGTAGAGATACAAAAGTCTCATGCCGCGTACACACCATCGGATTTTCCGACAGCAAAAGTCCGATGTGAGCTTTTGAATGGAAAATTCCGACCGTGCGTTGGCTCCATTGGACTATTGCTGTCGGAATTTCTGCCAACAAAAGATTGAGGGCAGGTTCTTAATTTTTAAGATTTCGGAAATTTCGATTGTCTGTAGCAAAATCCCGGCGCATTCTCGGAAGCATTGAACTTAATTTTCTCGGCTTGGCGTAGTGTTCTACGTCACCGGCGTTCTTGACGCACAAAAGTTCTGTGACCGTGTGTGTGCAAGCCGAGCTTGAGCGAAATTCCGTTGGAAAAACCATCCAAGGTTTTTCCGACAGAAAATCCGACCGTGTGTACGCGGCATTGGGCACAATCCACCTGCTCATACGTGGTTCGAAACTTGCCTGTCCCTGCAAATCAGACGAGATTCGAACCGTCTGTGGCTGGCTTTCCAGTCGGGAGATAATGACAGGAGAATTCTGGGTTGGCTTGAAGGCTTTCTACCTGCGAAGACTTTGGGAACTTTTTGTCCCTCGTCTGAAGTCTTCCAAGTCCAAGGATGTCCTGAGCCGTAATCCCCCTCCCAGGAGCTCTGAGTGAGAATACGAGGGAATATCACATCTACAAAGGCTGCAGAATGTTGGGTTTCATTTCTATATACATTTGGACATGGAAATTCGGCTGTATGCAGAGCGAACACCACATCTCCTGTGCTAATCGGCACACATTTCATCTGATGGTATATCGCATCTTACCTTCGGAGTCCCTCAAGGATCAGCCCTGCCGCCCGTGCTCTTCAACATCTACCTCCATCCACTCCTCAAAATTATCAGCAATCAGGACCTGCTCTATCACTCCTACGCTGATGACTAGGGTTAAGCAAACCCGAACTGTAAAGTTCAGGTTCGTATCGGACTTTTTTTTGACCCGGACCCGAACAATTTGCTGTAAGTTCGGGTTGGGAGTTTGGCTATGTAACGGCTCGCTTCAGGGCAGCCAATCGCCGTTTGTTTTACTTGTGTGACCTAGAAGCCATCACAGCCATGCCTACTAATGGCATGGCTGTGATTGGCCAGTGCAGCACGTGACCGAACATGTGACCCAGCCTCTATATAAGCTACAGGCACACAGCAAAGCTCGTCACTCTGCTTTAGCTAGGGTAGGGAAAGGCTGCTGCTGCTCTCAGGGACAGATTTAGATAGGATTGTGCTGCTTCAGAAATTGAATTACGATACTCAGCGATCTACATAGCATTAGGTACTGTAGTGAAAGGTTCCTGATTGTGCTTGTAGGGAGAGAATTAGATAGGAGTCAGTCCTACTTCACAAACCTAATTGCACCAGAATAGTGTCCCATCATTGGTATCATTGGCAGGAATAGTGTCCCATCATTTGTGTCAGTGGGAGAAATAGTGCCCCATCATTGGTATCAGTGAGAGGAATAGTGTCCCATCATTGGTGCCAGCGGGAGGAATAGTGTCCCATCATTGGTATTAGTGGGAGGAATAGTGTCCCATCATTGGTGTCAGTGCGAGAAATAGTATCCCATCATTGGTGTCAGTGGGAGGAATAGTATCCCATCATTGGTGTCAGTGGGAGGAATAGTGTCCCATCATTGGTATCATTGGGAGGAATAGTGTCCCATCATTTGTGTCAGTGGGAGAAATAGTGCCCCATCATTTGTGTCAGTGAGAGGAATAGTGTCCCATCATTGGTGTCAGTGAGAGGAATAGTGTCCCATCATTGGTGTCAGTGTGAGAAATAGTGTCCCATCATTGGTATCATTGGGAGGAATAGTGTCCCATCATTTGTGTCAGTGGGAGAAATAGTGCCCCATCATTGGTATCAGTGAGAGGAATAGTGTCCCATCATTGATGTCAGTGGGAGGAATAGTGTGAAAAGATGAACACTAATTATTATCTGCTGAGATCTGATGCTAAAAGAAAAAACATTTGTAGCATAAAACCCGCCGAGCGTTTCTCCGGCTCCGTCCACTGAAGACCCAACGCTGGGACTTGAAAGAAGAGCGAACTTTTCTTTTTCTCTGTTTATAGTAGAGGAAGGGAAGGGAACATTAATGAGGAGTCTGAGGCGTATTAATCAGAATGGGACGACGAGGAGCAAACAAGACGAGACGACCACAAGCATGAAATGAACGAGTGATCACAGCCGGCGCCCCTCACCTTCACAGACGCCGTGTTAGACTCGGCTGGGACCACATTTCGGTCGGCGCTCTTCATGGACATGGTCATTATGGATGATCAAAGACAGCGAGGAGGAGAGTTCAGCAGAGAAACGGCGCACAACCTGCCAGAACCCCAAACTCAGCACTCCTTTATATATATATTTTATTATAAATTAATTCACACCTGCAAGTTGCACCTTTCAGGGGGACAATCTACATACATACAATATATTCCCAAAAGTATTGGGACGCCTGTCTTTCTTCATAAGAGAGGTTTCCTTTAACTGTAGAGGACAACACCTTACTAATTACTGTGCCCATGCCTCACTTTCTTCATGCCTCACTGTGCCCATGCCTCACTGTGGTCATACCTTACTGTCCCCATGCCTCACTGTCCCCATGCCTCACTGTGCCCATGCTTCACTGTGTCCATGCTTCACTGTGTCCATGCCTCACTGTGCCCATCCCATGCCTCACTGTGCCCATGCTTTACTGTGTCCATGCTTCACTGTGTCCATGCCTCACTGTGTCCATGCCTCACTGTGCCCATGCTTCACTGTGCCCATGCTTCACTGTGTCCATGCTTCACTGTGTCCATGCCTCACTGTGCCCATGCTTCACTGTGTCCATGCTTCACTGTGCCCATCCCATGCCTCACTGTGCCCATGCTTCACTGTGTCCATGCCTCACTGTGTCCATGCCTCACTGTGCCCATGCTTCACTGTGTCCATGCTTCACTGTGCCCATCCCATGCCTCACTGTGCCCATGCTTCACTGTGTCCATGCTTCACTGTGTCCATGCTTCACTGTGTCCATGCTTCACTGTGTCCATGCCTCACTGTGCCCATGCTTCACTGTGTCCATGCTTCACTGTGCCCATCCCATGCCTCACTGTGCCCATGCTTTACTGTGTCCATGACTCACTGTGCCCATGCCTCACTGTGCCCATGCCTCACTGTGCCCATGCCTCACTGTGCCCGTGCCTCACTGTGCCCATGCCTCACTATGTCCATGACTAGACTGACGTTTAAAATGGGAGTCTATGGAAGGGGTGCCCATTTTGAAAAATTGGTGCTCCCCAGTCATAGGTCCCCCCGACAACAAACTTTGCACACTTGTAGAGGAAGAGTGGGGCTACATGTGTGGCAAGTTCCGGGTCCAGGGGAACTACAACCGGCCAGAACCGGGTCCCCAAAATCACCAGAGAAATGACCGTTTAACATGGGAGTCTATGGAAGAGGTGCCCGGCTTTGAAAAATTGGTGCTCCCCGGCTGTAGGTCCCCTGGACAACAAACTTGCACACTTGTAGAGGAAGAGTGGGGCTACATGTGGGTCAGTACTGGGTCCCTAAAAATCTGGGAGATCAGGTGCAAAAAGGTGACTCGAGTATAAGCCGAGGGGGACATTTTCAGCACACAAAAAATGTGCTGAAAAACTCGGCTTATACTTGAGTATATACGTTATATCATACAATCATTCCATACACACATACCACATACACTGCATATATCGCTTGAGGAAAATATCATTCTAAAATAGTTTACCATTTGGCAATACAATTATTATTTTTTTTAATCTGGTCACTTTACGGGGCCAATCAGATTGGAAATCTCCATGAATTGGTGTTGGGATTGGTAAACCTCTCACTGATGCCGTGTACACACGGTCGTTTTTTGCGATGAAAAAAAACGACGTTTTTTAAAACGTCATTTAAATTGATCGTGTGTGGGCAAAACGTCGTTTTTTGTCTTCAAAAAAACGACCAAAAAAAAATTCCAACATGCTTGAATTTTTTGTGTCGTTTTTCAAAACGTCGTTTTTTGTTTCACAAAAAGTCACCGTGTGTAGCAAAAACGTCTTTCAAAACGACGTTTTTCAACCCGCCCATGCCCAGAAGCTAGTTATGAAGCGAGCTTCAATGGAAAAGAGTGGTGAACGTAACCTTGCTTTTTGTGAAAAAACGATGGTGTGTATGCAAAATTGTCTTTGAAAAGTGACGTTTCAAAAACGTCGTTTTTTACTTCACAGAAAACGGCGTTTTTTTTTCATCGCAAAAAACGACCGTGTGTACGCGGCATTAGTGTAACAACCAATTTATACCTTTTGCTGTGATGACATTTTAATGAGAAGGAACAATCGGTTATCTTCTTATAATCATTTCCCACATTAGTGTCATAATTAGTAAAAACCTCAATCTGCGCGGCGTAGGGGGTAACCCCACCGACATCTACAAGCCGGCTGTATTGTAAACGCATCACGTTCTCCGCATCGTTCTCGTGGGATTAGTAATCAGCTGAACATTAGGAAACAAAGGGTTAATCCTGCCTTGAGTTTTGCGGTGGATGGAGAGTCGCTTCCCCCCCCCCCCCCTCCATCCCTCCCGCTAACCTCTCATTTAATTACCATCTTCATGCATCATGCAGGGCCCGGTGAAGGCCTCCCTTCCACCGGCTGGAGTATGAAGTTGTTTGTAGCAGTTGTTTGATGAAGGTAAGGCATAAACAACCTTATTAAGGATCTCAAGATAGATGCTAATTGTCGGCCTATGTTATCATGGCGCCGGGTTGCCTAGCAACCGGCTCAGGCTCTTGAAATTCTCACTGTACAAAGTCCCAAACTCTTTTTTGCGGGAAGGTTCTGTAATTGGCTTTGGGTCAAAACACAGAGAGATTAACGATCACACCACTAATACTAATTTCAGGGATTTGTTTCTTCTCCTCTCTTCAAACCTTTCAAAGTAAACAACGCGTCTTCGCCTCTGCGCTATTGTTTACCGAACGGACAGGCGGGTAAACTGCAAACTAGTCCATGGAATTAAAGTGCCCCTGTCCCTGTAGTAGAGCTTTATGAAAGAAGAGACGGAATGCAGGCCTCCTGGGCCACTCAACGTTCTGCTGAACGTTTGGCGTTTGTCAATGTCCCCGTTCCTTCTCACCGGTTCCTCCTGGTGACCTCAACTTCCCTACAGGAGAAGGGGATCAACAGGCCATGAAAACCAACACTCCTGGAAGGGTATGTCCCCCGAGGGACTTCATGGGATCCGATCAGGAATGGAGTGGTGTTAGGTGGCAGGAGTGGTAAGTCTTGGATTGTTGATTTCCCAGCATGCCTCACAGGACCAATTAAGGAATGGAGTCATGTTGGGCAGCAAGAAAAGTGTTGATTTCCCAGGGTACCCATCGGGACCAGTTCAGGAATGGAGTTGTCCTGGGAGGCAGAAGAGATAAGTGTGGAGCTGTTGATTTCCTAGCATGCTTTACAGGACCAGTTCTTGGCCTTCAGGAAGAAGCTTAAGACCCATCTCTTCTGAAGACGAAGGCGGACACTGACTGCAAAAGCGCATTGAGGCGATTTAGTTTGCGTTTGTAGCGCTATACAAGTTACTCATTCATTCAGTTCAGGAACTCAGTGGTATTGGGTGGAAAGAGAGGTAGGTGTCAAATGTTTGGTTTCCTAGTGTGCCCTTCAGGACCAGTTCAGGAATGGAGTGGTGTTGGGCAGCTGTAGAGTTAAGTATCAAAGGTTAGATTTCCCAGCATGCCTCACAAGACCAGATCAGGAATGGAGTCGTGTTGAGCAGAAAGAAAAGTGTTGAAGTTTTGATTTCCCAGTGTGCCCATCGGGACCAGTTCAGGAATGGAGTAGTGTTGGACAGCATTAGAGGCAGGGCTTTTTTTCAGGGGGAACTTGGGGGAACTCAGTTCCACCACCTCTGGCTCAGACCCTTTGGTGCCTGCTCACCACAATCACCTGTAAACACAGAAGTCTGGTTTCTGTGATTACAAGTGACACCTCTGCACTCTGTGTGTAACCCCCTGAACTCTACACTCTGTATGTAATGCAATCCTGGTATTTAATGCCCCTTTAAGACCCTTCTACTGTTTGTGAAATTTGAATGGGGTCGTGGTTGAGTTCCTGCACCTATTTTTTGAGAAAAAAAAGCTCTGGATTAGAA